>PYHW01010133.1:5888568-5923218 GCA_013186435.1 Turdus rufiventris | reverse complement strand
AAAAAAAAAAAAAAAAAGAAAAAAAAAGGAAGGAAAAAACCCCAAAAATCCAAACTAATTCTAAAAACGGCCTCAGATTGCAAACTCACACACAGAGACCAGGCACAGTCTGGTATTTAAAGAGCCAATTCTGGGGCCTGCAGCTAGAGATGAGAATTTCATTCCTGACCACAGGCATCCTAAATTCCTATTAATGGGATTAGTCTTAAATTCTTCTAAAGAAACATCCTTTCCCTCCTTCTTGCTCTCCCCTCCCTCTCCTTCTTTACACACCATCTCCCAATAAGCCAGATGGCAACTCAAGTTTTTCCATCTGGTGGACTAAGCTGACACATAGGAAGGAGGAGGTTGCTCCATGTAATGCCTTCAGAGGAGCTGGGGGCAGAACCAGCACCTCTGGTCAATACAGCTGCTTGCCTTGCAAGAAATGGACCAACAAGCAAAAAGGGACTGGTGAAACCAGTAAAACAGACAGAGAGCATCTGCAAAGATATGTGTATGATATGTAACGTCCTCCTTCTACTGCTCCTTCCACACTCTTCAGATAATGCATGCTAATTCATAGCATAGATAGAGGTTGTTTTTTCATATCTGAAATAAAAAGAAAGCTTAAACCCCAAGTCACTTTTTAAGTAATGCAACAATTTCAAAAGCAAATTCACAGAGATATTAGGCTGCAAAGATTGGAGTTAACTTAGAAGGTGACAAAACAGGAAGGGAAAATTTGCACAAAATAATATGTATCTTTTCTTGCTGCTGACATTTCAGACAGCACCAGGGACGCAATACTTCTCAAAATTCCACAAATTACTAAATGAGATAAGCAAGTAATTAGCCGGCAAAAGAGACAAACATCATGCAATCACTATGCCTATAAGAGGAATATAAAAACCAACTTTCACACATTTAGGCTGGTTTGTACATACCTGCAGCTTTCTTTTCTTCCTTGAAAGACTTCCCGTCCAGTCACTGATGCGTCGCATCCGGTTCTTTAATGTGTCCTTCTTGGATGCATCCTCACCGAGGGGTTTAGACTTTCTACATGGCAGGGTGTAGGAGGTGTAATGTGCAGGACTTCCCTGCTCTACCCTGGAAGGAACATCAATGTCTGAGGCAAATGAGACACGGTTGCTTAGGCTACCAGGAGTGTCAATATACTCATCGGACAGCCTGATCCCAGGTGGAGGAGTGCTTTCCAAATTTGTATCCTTATAGAGATCTCGGAGCGAAGAAAGAGATGAACTTTGGTTGAAGGACTTCTTGTTGTCGCTTGCTGGGAAACTGGCATGAATGCTTGTATCTGGAGTGCTCCTGGTCAAATATGAACCATCCAGCTCATTGATATCCCCAGCATTTCCCCAGAGAGAGTCATACCATGAAGACTCAGAGCTGAGGGAGCTTCCTTTACTAGACCGAAGCCTTGAATCAGTAGGTGACAGACGATGGCTTGAAGAACAGTCTGCACTGGAGTTCCTCCTGACATCAAGCAGGTTATTTGGCTTAGATTCCAAGGCAGGGGAATACCTCAGCAACTGCACTGGCCCACTGGACTCCTCAGTTGGTACCTTGCTGTTGTTGCTGTTATGGAACTCGACCCTCAAGCAACCATCCAGCTTCCCCAGAGTTTTAATGAGAACTTTTGGACTCCTCCTGTCCTCTGATGGGGAGGTTGATGCAAGACTTTCATTCTTTCCATAGCAATTTAAAATGTGGCCATTACATTCCCGTGAGGCAGCATGATTACTTCCAGCTTGGAGGCCAATATAGTGGAAACCATTCTCGGGCAAAAACATCGCGTTATTCCCTTGGCAGTAGTCCCCCGAGGCATTTGTCCTGTGTTTGGCATGGACATTGCTTTTGGAGACCTTCATCACAGTGTCACCAAGTCTAGAGGAATAAGGCTGACTACTCTTGAAGTGTGAAAGGCAGCTTCTGGCAAGGGACCTTGATTTGTAGTTTGAGCCACTGCTGGTATGTGCCCATCCATGCATAGAGCAAGACTTTTCATCTTTGGCATGAATGCTGCGAATTTTCAGAGAACAAGGCTTCTGCTTGGCACCAGTTGTAGTAGCAGCATGATTTTTTGGTCCCTGAAGACTGTATTGGCTTTCTGAATTCCCCATTTTCCACTAAATAAAGAAGAGTTTCATTAGAAACAATGGCAAAAAGACAGAGCAAAAAGTAACAGGCCATTTTTACCCTCTACACAGGAAAACGCCTATTTAAAAAATGATATGAAGCAATTGTTTTAAAAAAAAGCCATTAAATAGCCATGTAGAACATTAAATTCAGAACTGAACTTATTTAGGGGCAAGCTAGGAAAGCCTGTTTTCTCTATGGTTCATTACCCCTCTGTTATAAAGCTGGAATCTAACTCCATTGAAATCATGTCAACACCTTACTCCACCCACACCCTTGGCAACATCCTTTTCTTATAACTTACAAAATCTCTGGCTCCCAAGAACAATGGCATAATGAAAGGGAGACAGCAAGATAATCATAACTTAGATGTAAAGTGAACTGTACTTTCAGAGAAATCCCTTCTGCCAGCGGACAAGTCCACTGCAGTTTCAGCTTGACTGATTTCTGTGCAACCAAGTGTTGCCTCAATAAAATGTTCAGTAAACCCCAGCTATGTGTTTAAATGGAGCTAATCTAGGAGAAAGGAAAAAAAAAACCAATGCCAAAAATCAGACAAAAAATAACTTGGTTAGCAAACAGCCACATCTTCCACTCCTGCACAAAACTGCATTATGCTCATTCAGTCCAGCACAGTTCCATAGCTCTCTTGGTAAAATGCTCTTCAGTTTCTCACAGTGTTTGCAGTGAATAGCACACACTGGAGCAGTTAAATTGCCCCATTGAGGTGACCGAAAGCTTCAAAGCTACATGAAGTGCACCCCAAAGTTCTGTCCTTTTTGTTACTCAGAATCAATCTTCAGTGTTTGTAACATACAGAAACAACACCAAAATGCTTTCTCCATCAGCGCCACACTTCTTTACACATCAGATCTCAGACTATCACCCGGAGGAGGATACACTGATGCCTCATTAAAAATTTGTCAAAATAAACTCCCTGCGAAAGTATAATCTTATCTTCTAGATTTCTATGTTTTAACATCCCTTCTTAAAGCCCTTAGCACTTTTAGATTAAAAGTATAATATAAAAGAAAGAGCAAACCTGTAGGAACACTCTCAGACACGGGCAGGTTTAGCAGTCAGCATGCTCTGCATTGTCTTCGTGGCCAGCCACTATGCTTGCCAAAACCAGAATGGAGTTGCACACAGCCTTCCTAGAAAACACCAAAAAGACAAAAAAGGGTTTTCAGTCAAATACAACTTACACTTTACTCGAACTGTATGTGAAATCAATAAAAAAGAAAAAGAAAAAATCAAAAGTTACAAATTAAGAGGAGTTCAGTGAAGGGGATTCCTGGACTTTAGACATACATTTTTATAAGCATACTTTAACAATTGACTTTGAATCAGTAGAAATAAGTTTCATTTTCTCTTCTCTTTGTTTGTCTTTCTCTCCTCTCGCTGATGAGTTGGGACAAACTTTCATCCCTCTCCAGCTTTCCTTTTGGAAGACCAGTCACAGTTCACAGTATTGTGCAGTGGTCCATTACAGTTGGACCAGACTGACTAGAGCAATGTCCCATAGCATCTGTTTATCTTTCTCTGTGCCTGGATTCCAGCTATGACATTTGCAGTGAAAGGTCACCATGAAATTCACTCCAGCAGCCACTCAGTAACCTCCCTCTTTAGGTTTGTCCTGATTTTAAGTTTATCTGTCAGTAAAACAAGAAAAAGGCTGCGCCAAGCATTGCACAGACCCAAAGGTAACAAGACCCAAGCTCTTCCTAACCCTCTGAAAGTAGTGACTCTTCACTTAGTACCAAAGACCACAATTCAAAGCAAAAGGACCAAATCTGGATTTCATAGAGCACACCAGCAGTTTAGGGATTGAAACACTCCATAGAAAAGAAGTAGTACAAGATGTTAGACTAAGTTTTGGAACACACAGTTAAGTTAGAAACCATTCTTAACAGACCACCACGAAAATTTTTCCTTTCTGCCTAAATTCCATGGCTACTGTTCATAATTTTCAACTGAATAACTACTTGATTTGAACATGCTGGGTTTTGCTCTCATTGACTCTTTTTGTGGCTATTTACTGTATAAGACTGTATACTGTATAAGAGATTAAATTAATTAATTAGTATGTAGCTAACCTTACCAAAAACAAAGGTAAAGGTTGCCAACTAGAAGTAAAAACAGTCTTAACAGAAAGCCTAGAAAAATGTTAGCAAATAACTGAGAAGAGACAGATCATGATAGAGATGCTACAGAACTATAAGCATGAATTAATGCCTGTTATCACAAAGATATGCTAAAACAGGTAAGCCACAGAAATTTCATCTTACCCTCAAAAAAGAAAAAAATCTGCAATTTTCTTACTCTTTCTAACAATTTGGAAGATATCCTTGCCTGTGCATGTTTGATTTGCCTATGCTGTTAAGTGCACTCCTCTATGTGAACAGTTTTGAAAGTGTCATATGCAACTTGAATTGAACAAAAAAACTATTGATACAAGGTTAGCAGAAGACAACACACAAACTTCCTAAGCTCCGAGCTCCTGAACAAACTGCCAACACCCAGCAGTATTCTCTTCCTTTATCCAAGAGGCACAGACCACAGACAAGCAACGAGTTTACATTTGGAATTCCTCATCTGGGAGCAGAAAGTACATTCAACAAGAGAGCTCTGAAGGGCTTATATCTATTCAGAACGCAACACTGAGCTCAATTTGTCTAAAGAAACAGGCAAAAAGACCATCTGGTCTCCATAGTGATTGTGGAATGGTTAGGTAATCCTTTTAACAGAGTAGGTAGTGAGCAAAGCTGCTATCATGAACCTCAAAACACAAGCATTCAATTCGTCAAGGCTCGAGCTGTGGCTACCAGGGTCCATTGTACAGGTCTCCAATACACAGGCCACACAATGGGTGAGGGAATACATTTATCTCAGGCTACAATGTCTACAAAACACTGTCTCAGTCTGTGCAGGAATCAGTCTGTACTACAGCAGAACAGTCAATAAATTCCATAGAAATAGCCCCAAGGGATTTTTCTCAGCATCCCAGCTGTTCAGAAAGCTACCATAGGCTCAGCATCCGCGCACACTGCAATAACCCATCCCCATCGGGGCATCTCTGAGGCTGCACAAACACCACCACCCTGGAAATCAGCTGTCATGCCCTTCTCTTGCCCCACACTTGTGTAAAGCAATTGTATTTCTGCTACTTCCAGTTAGTGGAGGAAGAGCAGAGAAAGCTTACACCCAAAGGCTGCATGATATAGGGGCAGGGTGGTGGTCATGGACAAACTCTGGCTGTGCTCACTCCAAACACTCATGTTTAGCACTATTTGATCTGTGGAAGCCCTGGAAATTACAGTGCAGGGGACAGAGTTCAGCTTCAGCTGTATTTCTCACAGCTATCCACTGCTGCAGAAGATGTGCTTTTCTCTTTTCCTATGCAGAGGGATGAATACTTCTTGTGAGCAAAAACAGTTTCTATGAATATTTTCAGCAATTATAATCAGCATAATTAGAAAGCAGTTCATCATGCCTGAAGATGACTATTAAGAGTTTATTTGCTTTCAATTATAACCACATTCCTTAAAAAAGAAGTTTTCAATCTTCACCCTGGTTCCCCTTGACACATTAAAAAAAAACCCAGCTATGCAAACATACTAATCCGGGAACCCCACCATCCCCACCACACCCAAACATTAACACCAGTCATAACCCTAGAGCTAAAAATGTATTTCCCCACCTTGGGGCTTCTCCACATAAAGTCCTGCTAGACTTTCTTCACCTCACAAGACAAACACACAAGCTCAGGAGCTGTTTTGGAGAAGCGCCTGCTACCTCTATTCCTTCATTATTACCACAACTGGACTGCTTTATGAATGCTAGAGGAGAAAATGACTTTCTTTAAGGTGAACACAAGTACAAGTAGTGCTCAGCAATTGCAGGGGTGCCTTCCTCTCCAGTCTTAATCTCTTAAAGGTTTCCAAACCTGACTCACTAACCATATTTCAAGCAAAACTGCATCATAATAATAATATCCCAGTACTAAGCTTGCTTATGAGATATAACAAGGAATTATTGTGTTATGAATTGGTAGGAGATCTGAGTCAAGGGAGACAGGCTCCTGTACTGCTCTCATCTGCTACAGCAGGAACACATACCAAACATAATTTTGCTACTGTCAGCCATCTGCTTCCCATACAGTCACACTAACTGGGCTGAGAATCTCTAAAGCTACAGGTCAGAACATGGCAAGCTTCCAGATGGGAAGCCATCAGTAGGCTGAATGCTCCACAGCCACAGTCAGCATTGGACAGTGGCCACAAAAACTCAAGGGGCTGTGGTAGCATCTTCCTAGGAAGGTTCAGCAGATTTACTTGACTGGGACTATCTCACTCCCACCACCTAGGATGTTGAAAGAGCTCAACTAAAGTCAATCCTAGCATGTTAAACTTTAGGCTGGATCGTGAATTTAACCCTCATGAGTCAAACACATGTACCAAAACTAAATCTCTGGTATGTTTTGATGCCTTTATTCCTCTGGGTGGCTGCTGAAAACAAATCTTCACTGATAGAGAAAAAATAAGTGTTCTACAAATCACTTATCCCTGCTGAAGCTTCCCCAAAAATCAACTGAAGAGTTACAGGGAAGCTGAGTCTCACTTTATTAAACATATCATCTGTGCCAGAGTGGCAAAAACAGTAAAAAAAAAAACCAAAACCAAAACCAATAACGGTATGGATGAGCACAGATGAGGCTAACATCATGCCATCAAATTGGTACCACTGAATGAGGGCTCATTAAAAAATGCAGGAACTCATGAGACTCTTCAGGGTTACCAAGAACAAAACTTCCTGCACAGCAGAAGAGCTTAAATTTGAAACCTCCTATCATTAAGAAGGAAAAAGCATTTAAAAGGAGAGCTAGATTAAGAGCTAAAAAATAGGTAAGAGCTAGCTATCTTGTCCCTATAAAATAAGATCCTATACAGAATCATAGAATCCTTAAGGTTGGAAACTACCTCTAAGATCATCTTAACCCAGCACTGCCAAGTTCACCACTTATCCATAGTGTCACATCCACATGCCTTTTAAACCCTCCCAGGGATGATGAGTTCACCACTTCCCTGGGCAGCCTATTCCAAAGCCTGACCACTCTTTCATGTGCAGATTTATTATTTTTTCTAATATCTAATATAAAACTTCCCCTGGCACAACTTCAGGCCACTTCCTTTGGTCCTGTCAC
The DNA here is from genome assembly GCA_013186435.1 of Turdus rufiventris. Classification (NCBI taxonomy): domain Eukaryota; kingdom Metazoa; phylum Chordata; class Aves; order Passeriformes; family Turdidae; genus Turdus; species Turdus rufiventris. Next base: position 5,915,876 of record PYHW01010133.1, on the reverse strand, counting down.
TTGCTACCTGGGAGACAAGAGCAACCTCCATCTTCTCAGTTCTTCACAATGACACAGCAGGACACAGTTTTAACTTTTTAAGAAAATCTTCCCTTGAGGAAAGAAAGAAATAAGCTAACCAAGTATTTTGTTTTTACTTACAGTTTAAGCAGCAAGCACGTATCACAAGCACATTAGATGTTCTTCACTAACAGGAGGATTGTTACCTGCACCACTGCATTCCTTTCAAGACAGGACAGGACCAATCCTGGAATACCTACCACTGGGCAGTCCCTCACAGCCACCTATAAGCATCTGCCAAAGGAAGGAAGAGCTTCTACTCACTCTGCAGTGATAAAAAGACTCGTATCAAGGGCCTTTTGAGGGAAGAGCGTATCCCATCAACTACTCTCTAGTGATGAAGCAAGAGGAGTCATGCGCTTTCTGCTGTGTTTAAAGCCCTCAATTCTACAAGGGCAGGTAAGGACTCCAGCCAGTGAGTGGGACCAGTATGGTCACCTCTGGACTGTGCACATGGAGCAGGGAGGCACAGAGAGGAGAAAAGGCAGCACCAGGTCCTTACACAGGCAGCTGCCCTCAGTGCACAGCTCCTAAATGCACCCCAGGAGACTGTCATCAGAATTAGAGCCGCTGGGATAATGGAGAATCTCAAACTATTTCAGAACAATAAAAAATGAAACAGAAAATCCCCTGATTTATAAGAAATTACCACTTTGTTTTCTTTTAACTGTGGACCAAATTAGAAATGTTGTAAGGTTTGATGTACAGCAATTACAGTGGTGGTTTTTTACACCAGGAAAAGCTTTTTGTGTTATTGTTGGTTTATTTGAATTGCCTGAGAAAATCCTGTATTTTCTTTAAAACGATTTTTACATCCTCTTTCACCTTATGGTTAAAACACTATCCATTTTAAATGGCTTACAAAGTCTTTAAAATTGTATATAACTAACTTCCAAATATTAATGTGTTCACAAGTTTTCCAAAGAATCACTGTGCTTTGTGAATTCTTCCAGGGATACAGAATTCCAGGTTTGAAGCTTTAATTAACATTTAATCTACTTTGGTTTTTAATATGAAAGTAAAACAGAATGCGAGAATGTGAACCTGCCCTCCCCTTCCTGCACGGCTGTGTATGGATGGATATGTGAAATTAATGAGGGGGGCAGGTTAGCACAACACTGTAGCTGGATTAAATGTGGAGTTTCTTACTGGAAACAATTTACTGTATTTTTTCCAACTACGCACTTTGGTCACATGCTTCCACAAATGAGAAGCAGATTTCTTATTCCTGCAATCTCAATAACTTTCCTATTATGAAAATATACCATAATAATTATGCCACGGTATTCTTGGCAGGATACTTTGCATTATATACCACTGTATTCAAAGAATGAATAACCAAAACGCCACAAGTATGCCTGAATTTAAAAAAATATATATATTGTACTATTTTGTACTATTTTGTACTATTTTGTCTTAAAAATTCAATTTGGAGCCAGAATTCCTCACTCACTCATTAGTCTCTGTAGTCTCCTGTATTAGGAACTGTTTGGTAGCTTACACATCAAATTAAAGTCAATTGTTTTTCTCATTAAACGTAAGCAGCCTTTATGACCCCAGACACTTCATATTGTGAATCATAACCACATTGCAGATGGACTTCTAATTTCACAGTTTAAGCAAGAAAGTGACACAGTCTTTTTTCTGTTTATTCTCTTAAAATAACATTAATTCCAACAGATCATCCCATACCTGGGACGTGATCCCTTCCTTTGCTCAACCCATCATTCTAGGTCTAAGACACTGGCAGCTTTATTGAGTTAGGCTTTATAGCTTTCAAGTTAGTACAATATGGAAGGCTGAATCAAGCTTGAAGATCTTTATCATATTACAGAAGTGCTGATACAATCTAAATCTCTAGGGACTTATTTTTCTTTGGCAGGAAAAACAAATTTCACCATTTGTAAATGTTATTGAATTTATACACAATGGCTAAAGTGCACATCCATTTAAATAAAATCCATTAAGCTTGTTTGAAAAAATAAAAAGAAGAACCTACCAGGAATGGCAGCTAAGACCTTGGCTTAATGCAGTAGCTGCAGTAGTTAAAGAGTTGATACATCTGCGGGTCTATTTCCTGCCCTCGGAGGGGAAATTAACTCAGTGATCTGAAAGACTTCTCCACCTACTTAGGTTGTAAGCACACTGTCAGATCATGGTGCAGAATTACACAGAGCTTTCAGGAGATTTCAAGGCCTGAGGCCTCAGGTGGGGAGGATGGTGCACCTGAAAGGAGCCAAGATACTCCAAGCAGGGGAGCCTGGGCTCCAGCCAGCATCGCTGCCCAGCACTTTGGAGACCAGGTGCAAGACTGCAGGCTTTGCTTAGACAAACTCCTCAAGAGGTTTGTGCCTCAGCCCTCTTCACCTGTGGTAACACTAGGAGGGGAGACTTGGGCTTTCTGGTCAAACTGGGATTCCCAATCCTCCACCAGGAACATTTACCCATCTCCTTTCTTGTCTGTTTCAGTAGCAACCTGCTCATGCTATCAAATACAACCACAGCCAGCAGGCAGCTATGGGGATATTCTCTCACACATATCCCCCAAAACCATCAATTTTGGAGAACATAGGATAAAGGTTATTTTTGGACTAGGCCACAGTTCACAACACCATGAGCAGTCACACAGACCTGACCAAAGAAGAGAAGCAAATGGCAGAAAGAAAGAACGATCCAAGACAAGAACATTAACACATTCTGCCCACAAAGACTCTGGCATAACACATTCCATTGCAACAACTCTTAACCCATGGCATCAGAGAAAAGCCTCCTTTAGGAACTGGCAGAACAGCATGTTTCAGGCAGAGGAACAGGGGCTGGGGTGGCTGCAAAACTCCCTGCTTGTCACCTATTACACAGCTTGCTCCACAAGCAGGAGGGGGAAACCAAGCCACAACTGGCGTGGTCTTTTCTACCTCTCAGTTTACACATTCATAAATACCTGAGGGTGACAATTCCAAAGTAAATGCTTTCCTACCTGCAGCCCTGGGACTTCCTGAATAGGACAGAGGATCTGGGAGTGAGACACCAGAAGTAAACTTGAGACACAGTCCCTTGGAAAATTGAAAGCAGACCTTGATTTTTGCTTGCCAAGAGCTCTACAGCAGCTACAGAGCTTAAGACTTCCTTTCCTGTACCCCTGTAGTACCAGCATGTTACTCACATATTAAAAGAACAAAAAGAGTACAGGATTAGGTTTCCTCACTGAAAAAAAAACCTGCTTTGTAGCTTCACAGCTACAGACTGCCCTATTCAGAGTCCACCCTCCCATGGTACGTGGATACCTCTTTCCCACTGACGGTGATCAGATAAAATAAGTCCAGCTCTTGCCCCTAAATTGTAACTTACTATACATTGTATAGCATTATCAAATCATCCACCCTAAAGAGAAAGAAATGCATGATTTCCAGAATGAAGTCACCAGTGTACAAAATTAACTCAGTGACCACATCAGCAACAAGCACAAAGTTGCAAACTCTGATTGCATTGCAAAAATATTAATCACCACTCTGAAAAAAAAGAAAAAAAAAAAAAAGGAAACCAAGGGGGCAAAAGCAATTCTCCATTTTTGGGGGCATTTTCCTCATTTGTATTTTGTCTACCAGAGAACACAGCATTTTCACCATTTGTGTACAATTATGTATTAAAATTTTACATAGAAAGATCAAAACCTGTGCCAGACCTACCTCTGGCAGATGCAGAAGCTTTGGTTTTCCATACCACTCCAGTTCCGCAGTGGTAGTAGCGCTGACTGAATTTTTTTCCTCTAGCACTACACAAACATTACACCCTTGCTTGGGTACACTATTTATTGTAAGTTACTCTAAGTATTACTGAGAATAGACGCAACGATTAAAAAAAAAAAAAAGAATCAAAGATTCAGAGGGATTATTCGATTCACAGTATTGGAAAAGTCACTAACATAACAGAAACTGTAGTATTATTAAACGTACTTTCTCATAGTTTGCCTTTTTAAAAAAATCGTGGCTGAGATGTAAAACGATCCCAGCGGTGTTTTATCTAGCAGTTGAGGCAATAGAGTTTGACAGATGACCACCAAGAGCTGTTTTCTGGAGGAAAGCCATTCACCTTGGGCGCAGCAGAGGGGCTGCAATGCTGGCCCCGCTCTGCCCTCCGCTCTCAGAGGTTTCCCAGGTCCTTCCCCCTTCCCTTCCAGCGCTCCAGCTCTGCCGGGCAGGGCAGGGCAGGGCACAGACCCGGCCGCTGTCCCCCAGCATCTCCCTGCGCTCCCCAGCCGGGCTTACCTTCCCCAGGCGCTGCCCGCAGCCTCTCGGCTGTCCCGGCTCTGCCACGGGAACAGGGACACGCAGGCACAGCCTCTCCCTGCCCTGGGCATGCCAGGAAACTGTGCCTAACACTGCACAGCGCAGCACAGCCGCCGGGAACTAAAAACAGACCCTGCGCGAGGCTGGATGTATTTTTGTCTGCAGGCTGCACACCCTCCTCCCGTTCAATTTGTTCCATTGGTGGAACACGGTGATGCAGGCTGAAGCTCAGCGTGGTTTTCCACGGGCCGGCCCGCCGCGATGCCGGGCAGCCGCCGGGGAATACACCGTGACTGAGCTGTTGTCTGACCCCGCATTCCTCAGCCTCCAGGCTGCTTCCACAGGAAAGCTGCTTGCAAATCTGCTGAATCGCAAGGCGTTCGCCTGCCTGAAGGTAGCTCCAGGGTCTCCTCCTTTTTTTTATTCCTTTCTTTTTTGTTTTTTGTAAGTTTTTTCCTGGCTTTTCTTCTTTTTTCCCCTAAGCTTGTTAGGAGGGAGTAGGTAACCCTAACATCCTTGAGTGGCAAAAATGTAATTCCTGAAGCTACAGCAGAAATGCTGTAGTCACAAAAAACACGACTCTTAGGAACACCTCTCAGTTGTGTTTAACAACTCTGCACAACAGCATCACAGATACAACCACAAACTCTGACACTCTCTTCCTTGCCACTCTCTTTTGTCAGACATTTTACACTTTCCCATGGAAAGAATTGCCTTTCCCAGTACGTTTTTAATTATTGGTTTTTAATAACTGACCTTAAAATGTGCCTCTTCACATGCAAGTGGCATCACCCAAGTTTTAATATACAGAGCTAGGCTATTAATCTGTAGTAGGTACATGAACAATTGCTTTATTACCAGAAAAGCTAAAAAATTCATTGATTGCAGCAGCAGTTGGTGAACAAACTCAGCCAAAAAACCAATGCATTTATTCAAATATTCTAATAAAATTGCAAAGTTACATTCAAGTGCCAAGTGCGAAAATGCAGCCAAGTTACACTGCAGATGATGTGTTCATTTGAAAAGAAATACATGAACACTAGAATAAAAAGCATTAGTAACCACGAAAGCCCCAAATCAATACACAGGTCCACAAAATTGAAATAATGACTTCAGTAACACAGGAATTGCCACCTAAAAGTGGACCCCTGTTTCACTGTGTCCATTATTCACACTCATTCGAGACAAAACTCCAGAACCCAGCAGCTTTGAAGTAATTTGGAACAAAATTCTATTTAATCTCCAAAGCCCAGTTATAACTATCTCATCCACTGGAAAACAACAATTTGGATCTCTTCTCAAACTTCACACATTAACAATATTATCACTGAATACACTCCTCTCATCACAGCAGAGGCTTGAATTCTACTGACCTCCATTAAGTTTTCCATATGCGAGTTCCTAGGTCAGTTTTTGTAAAACCTAATAGAGCAGTACATGACTTATGCCCATACTCTTAAATTCTACAACTGAAAATATATCTGCTTGTTCCGGTAAAAACTTTTCTCTCTGCGCAAAGCAGACTATTTTCTTCTCCATACTCCTTGTATAGTTGCATTCTTTTCACTTAGCACTGCTGTGGCCCAATTATCTCATTAACAGGCCAGATCTAAGTGCCGGGACTAACATGGAAGCAAGGATGAATCAAAGCAGGCTCACGAGTCAAAGTACCAGGTCTCTCTCAGGAGAAACAGCTTGCTCCTGGTCCTATCCTCCTTCTCACACAGAGTACAGCATTTCCCCCTTGAGTCCACCTCTTAGGTCACTAACAAAACCATGTTCAAATGATTTCTTAAATAAAATTACTACCCGACCAGTCCAGAAGCTTTTCATCATCAGCTATTCTGTTGAATTTATCTGTCTTAAAGACGAATGTTCAGAAGGCTAAATACTACTCCCAAAGACATGTCTCCAGCACCCTTTCCAAAAATAGCGATTCTTCCTTAACTCAATGAAATATACCTAGACCAACACAACCTAGGACCCAGCTGAGTCACATGAATGCCTCATAATCTTTCAGTAACAGGTAATAAGGCTGTCCTTTCCCTTCCAATTCCATTTGCAGAAGGTTACCCCCAAATGTCAATGTGCATTCCTGCTATTAGTGTGAAACACTCAGTCCTGTACTTTCTTCTTCTTGAAGTTCACTGCATGTGATCATTGCAAGTCCTAGGGGTCATTCAGCTGCTTACTACATTATTTCTAATCTACCTGGGTATTCACTATGCCTTCCACTTTTTATCAGCCTGTTCCATCAATGCATTCCCTCTGTTTGTGACAAGACAATCAACATTAATTAAATTTGGTCTTAAGACTCCAGTTAATACCCCCAAGTCCATTTTCAAATAAGTTTCATTTTCAAAATTTCATCTCTAATATTCCTGATTAATTTTAGCACGCAGATACTGCATTTTCTGACCTCTACCTGACTTACGTGGTACAGTCTAGCTTGTGGGTTACAACATGAGGGTCCTTATTTATTACATTCCCAAAACTGACTCTCCACATCCACCTTGTTCCCCTTTTCTCACCTGCTGCCTTGCCATTATCAACTTGGGACAATGTGATAATGGAATATTCTCTGGAGATCAACAAGGAGTAGGCAAGCCCCATGGTGAAAACAATAGATTAATCCCTTACTACTATGAGAAATATTTATGCCCCTCACAATTTTCCACAAATGTATTATCATCACAACATTGCTAGGAAAAGGAAGGGTGTCATTACCCTTATTTTCTAAAGAGCTGCTAGGTCACACAGGAAATAAAGGGGTATTTCAGTACGGCAAGAGGAACCCTCCCAGCCTGTGTTAATGTATGTCTCTGGTAGTTTAATGGTTCTTAATGTCTCTGTTTTGCAATAAACACAAACTGCAGTTTGTGCAGAGAAGTCCATAATGGAACTAAAAATAAAGTTGTATTAATTTTGACAATTCATTGCTCTCCATCTATAAAGATGTTTTAAAGTCACTTAATTTTATAGATGAAGAGAAATGAATCCTCAAAATTAAAGACAGGTATCTTTACCTTTTATATCACCTTAGATTTTACTTCTAAAGTGCTAAAACATCCCACTGTCACCATAATTTTGTTTCCTAAGCAATGGAAATCCATGAAGAAAAAGATAGAGGAGCCACCTATCTCCAGCATTCATGCTGAGACAATGACACGCCTCTTTCCCTAAAGTCAGCCCTTCATATACATATGTCACAGCTATAAAATATCTTTTCCTAGACACAGTCCAGTCTGTTTCTGAAATGCCAGTTCTCTATTTTTCCTCTTGACCTCTCCTGCCTGGCTCACCTGACACTGATACAGCTGAGCTGTGTGAAAATCCCTGATCCATAAGGTCCCCTGACTAATACTCAACAGATGGGTGCTGGATGGGCACATGTGGAAAGACATCAGTGTCTTGCCAATCTTAACCGCAGAACATTACAGTGCACACATGTGTACAGAACCTTCCCATGAAATCCAAAACAGGTTCCCATGCTCTCTGAAACAGAATCTATGTAGATTTAATTCTATGGAATTTAAGAATTTTGAAGTAGGAAATTTGGGTTCTCAGATCAGAAACCTCTAGTGGAGCTCTCAAGAAAGCTGGGAAGCTATGCTATACTAAGTGTAACTAATGCTAAAAAACAATTGTATGTTGTTGTCAACAGGATAATAACCAGAGATGAGTTTCAAAGCCTTGCTGATCTCATGACTGAAATATCTGAATCATGCAACATCTGCTAAAGAAATATTCTCATTAAACCATGCTTAAGATCCTTTCTTGGTCTTTTTGGCCTTGAAGTGGAACCACACAAGAAACACAGTGGTCTCCCATTCAACCAGCAGTAAAGGCAAACCTTACACCCCATGAAATTCTTCCATAAAGACATCAGTTTCTGAGACTCAACCTTCTGCAAGCCAGTACTCACACACTTAGCTTTCTGGTCTCATCTCAAAATGTTTATCAGATGCAAAATGACAAAAAAATTATTTAAGTCATTCATTACTTAATTCTGGTTCAGAAGAATTTGGGTAAAGAGTAAACAGGAGCCTGTGTGTTAGCCTATTCCTGCTCAACAGAAAGCAGACCATTTCACTTACTGAATGAGATCATCAACACAAGCCTAACAGCTCTGGCTATAGGTCAGAACAGATGTTAAACAATGAAAACATGATGTACATGAGCACAGTTTTATACCCTTAGTTATCACAGAGACTTACAATGCCCTAAGTGCCTACTACTTCTCTGTCAATCTCCTGTTCTGTGAAATGCTGAAAGAGATCAAAGAGGTTCTCCCCTTTCTCACCTCCCTGTGGAGTCAGTATGCCCTTGCCAAACTCAGCTGAAAAGAGGGGTTTGCTGTACAGACACCCTCCACACATATCTTGTGTCCAAAACAGTGAGAATCCACTGCCATTTAAGGCATGCAATAAAACACATTTGATCTTTAAGGCAAGATGGAATTTTTCCTTTCTTTTTATCTTGCATGGCTCTTAGCACTGCTGTAGACAAGGGCTTACTATTTGTGGTTATGATCTATTTTCAAGTCTTATAGAGAATAGTTGGGGAATCAAACTGCCTCTAGTTACTGTCTTATTCCTTTCAGTATAATTAAATTAAGAAAGGTAAAGCATGATCACATGATGGCAAGGCACATGGCATGAGCATTACTGAAAAATGCCAAGATAGGAGAGATAAAAAAGATGAACTGTGTAGCCTCAATTTCAACATGCTGGATTTGAGAAGCCTGGCATACAATGATCCATCAGTAATCCTGCACTTAGGACTGGCTGGGATAGAGCTAATTTTCTTCATAGTAGTCCCTATGGTGCTCTGTTTTGGATTTGTGACCAAAAGAGTGGTGATAGCACACGAGTGTTTACACTGTTGCTGAACAGTGCCAGCACAGCACCAAGGATTTCTCCATTTCTCACTCTGTCTTTCCTGGGAGCAGGTTGGGGTGGGCAAGAGGACACAGCTGGGACAGCTGATCCCAACAGACCACATAATCCCATACCATATCATGTCATGCTCAGTAATAAAAAAATGAGGGGTTGTTTTGACAGGGTTCTCATTGCAACATCTGAGACCAACAAGGCGCTCACAAGGGTTCACCCCCGAGACAAAGATTTCGCTCAGAAGAAGCAGTACCCACATCAACAGAGAGACTTGTCCTGCACAAACCCAAAGGCTCACACTTTTTAATAGTAATTTTTTTCTTTAGAACTAAAAGATGAATTTTTGAAAAAAAAAAAAAAAAGAGTGGGAAGCACTGATACACAAGACCAAGATCAGAACCTGTCCTAAACAGTACTTGCTATATCCAGTATCACTAGAGCAGAAATGACGCATCTTTTTTTGACAAGCACTCTATTTCAACAATACACTTTTTCAATATCCAAGGAACAGTAACAAATTTGAGTTCGCCAAATAATTTCAATTAAATAGGCATTTATATCTTCCAAGCTGTAATTAAAAGCTCTTTTACGGCAGTAGATACTTGTAAAAAAAGTTCTCAATTTAGGGCACTTAATTTGCAGGAACAAAAATCTAAAGCTCATACAAATCTCAAAAAAATATGAGTGCAAAAAGGTTTTTGGAATACATCATGTTAAAATGAGAACTGAAGCCATCACACATGCCATTAGAAAAAAATAAACTTGTCTATTAAACATGTAAAAATATTTGAAGGTGGAGTCAACAATTTGTCACAAGAATATACTAGGAGATCTTACAACATAAATATTTACAAAGCACACATGTTATTTCACATTGCATTACTACCATTGCTTGTTCCATTAACTGATCCAGCAGACCAGTTAATTGCTTGTGCAAAATTGACTATTTGCTGTCATCCATTCAAGACAGAAGCACAAACAGTTGCCAGGGGGTAGGAAGCTTTAAGGGGTTGTTTTCTAACCAAACCTATTAAATAATTATTATATAACTTTTCTTTAGGATACTGATCATGGATTCATCAATTAAGTAGGAAAAATGTGCAGACATAGATAAATGTTACAGAAGGATAAGGTACGGCAAAGTTTCTAAGAAAATCATGACAAAACACCATTTACTTCAACAGCTTGACCCAAAAGGCATATAAGATTGCTGCATAATGAATTGCAACTAAAGTAGTCCTCAATACAGATATGATTTTATAGGATGTTTCAAGATATGAATCTTTCCCCAGAAGTTTCAGATCCCAGGGTTAGATGAATATACAGCAAATTCTGCTTAACAATACCTCTAACCATTCTGCTTGTAGAGAAGCACTTCAAAATGCAAAATAAGAAATTAACACAGCAGAAGGACCATTAAAGAAGCCAAATCTGGGGAGAGGACATTGTTTACCTTTTTTTTTTTTTTTGAGTCTTGATTGTGGTTTTTCATTATAGTTCGCAGGCAAGCATACTAAAAGCGGTAAATGGCAATATTAGCAGCTTATTACAATATCATTAAATTAACTAAAAGAAATACTGGGGTATAAAAGCTAGATGAAGTCTGGCTAACATGTGTTGCTTACACCCACACACGCTGCCTCAGCAGAGCGATGCACAAATCCTGCAAAGCTATTTGCCTGGAGCAGAGCGAACAATGAGAACAAGTTCAACATCTGCCAGGGTGTCCAACTGCTCACAACCATTTTTCTGGTCAGAGGGGGCATTGTTTAAGTTGACAGGTTCCTAATGGCCTGAATTATTTAGCAATTCTCAAAAGACTCTTTCTACTCATCAGAGAGGAAAATGCGAACCACCCCAGCCAGCGTTCCCTTGCTCCCCAGGAGCCGATCATGCTAATTGAGGAGAACATCACAATGTGTCCCATTTTAATCACAAGAGTTAAGCAGGCGAGAGCCTTCTATTATCCCCACCCTACAACGAAAGATGGAGGGCATCAGCTCCCACAAAAATATGCTCCTCAGTTTATCATCATCTCAGTGTTTTTTAAAGCATTCAGTCTGAACAAAGAGGGTGTGTGTTGCTGCTGAGCACTACACCCACTGAACTAAACAGAGAAGTAAAATACACTGAAAAGAAAATTGAAACACACGGTTTGAAGCCTGAATGCTAAGTGAGCAACAGTAAGCAGCTCAACATATGGGAAGTTAGGGGGAGGCAAAATAGCTGTTTATTGATTTTTTTCTTCTCATCTACCATATGATAGATGACAGGTATAAACAAAATAGAGTAGCAGCACAAAGGTTACAGACAAGTGACACTCACAACTAAAAAGACAGATCTTTCAGACATATTTCCACCTCTAATATACATAAAAATGAAGGGGAATGCTACTAGTTACACAGCTTTACCTGTGATGGATTATTTCTCAGTCACTTAAGAACAATCAAACACGCTCTGCAGCAGTAATTATCTCATCTAATCCTAGCCTTTCTCAACATGGGAAAAAATGCAAGTCTTACAATCAACAGGACTGCCTTATTTTCTTCAGAGCCTCCAAAATTTGGAATCTCTTCAAAACCTAAGATCTGAACAGAGTTCCTCACGTAAACTTCGTAAAGAATGTTAGTGCAGTAATTAGGAATGTCTGCATTAGACCTCTTTTACCAAAACACAGATCATGTGTGAGAAGAGATTTACAAATGCATTCAAAAGCTATAAGGGAAGACATGTAAATATTTGGTAGATTACCATTCAGAACACAACAGCTATAGAGAATTGCCAATTTGATGGAAGGAAACATGGAAGGAGAACACTTCCAAATTAATATTGTTACTTCTGTTCTTAAGCAACCACAACATGAATAAGAAACAGCAAAAAATAATTACCTTAATGCATAGGAGTTCAAGAAATTCCTTTCTTATTTTTTAAAGAGTTGCTACAAAGATAAGCCTTTCAATTAACATGATCAAAAAGTAAGCCACCAGTTTACTTACAAAATCTTTGTTTTGTCATCTGCATATAAACATTTCCAGAAGCAGAAGATTAAGTCAGCAAGCTAAATGGAAAAACATAAAATCTTCTGCCGGCATGACATTGTGATTAAATAACTAAAAGCCCAAAAAAGCAGAGAGACAACATGATGCTGGCCTATTCAGCCATAAAATTCATTTCCAATAACCACATTTCAGCATGTAGCTTAGATCATACGTGGCATTTTCCTATTTGAGAGCATGCAAGATTGATTGTTACAAGCTCAATTGTCCCATACACAGACAAACAACATGTAAGGAATGATTAAATCAGCAAGATTCCCCCACTGAGCCTCCTACACAAGCTTACACTCAGGCAAAGGAGAGGTGGGGTCTCTCCCAAGAAACAAAAGCAGAGGATTATGCGAGAAGCCCAAGACCATCTGTACGAAGTCATGTGGCCAGGGATTTCCTCTTCCCCTTGCTGTGTGCTGGGCATCCTTTCCCACTTCCAGTCTGAGCTGCATGGTGGGCAGCAGAGCTGGACTTAATTCCCAGCTCAGGGACAAAAGAGAATCAGGGACCAGGGGTTCCTGAGGCCCTCTTTGCCCATACTTACTGCCTCCCAAGCTAAGCCACTTAGGGACGTAATCCTTAAAACCCCAACGTGCAGAAGTTCATAGTGTCTGGGTCATTGTAAAATTCTGCATACCCTCGTCCCAGCCCAGCCCCTCTTGCATTCCCGAGAGCAGAGTGAGCCAGGCACGGTCACCTCCTTCCACCCATCTCCCAGGCACAGAGCAGGGGGCTTTCCTGTGCAGCCATGCTCACAAACACACAAGCCTTTCCCATGTGTATCCCAGCTTCATGTGAATTAACCAGCAGAGCATCAGCGTTTTGTTTTCTATTTTCTCTAACTAATTTAAGTTCCTTTCTCCTTGCCTGAGGTAGAAAGATCAGGGAAGAAAAAAAAATGTTCTTGACCTCAACAGGATATCTTGTTAGGTTATGGCAGCCTCAAGGACTCTTTCCTGGCATCTGAGAAGAGGGTTACAACTCACATTCCTGTTGTTTCACTTTTTCCATGAGGCCCAGAAGGTAATTCTATAGCTTTTTTCCAAATATAATGAAACATTAACTCTATTTGCAGTAAAGGCAACTCACAAAGCAATGTTTGGATGCTCTTTGACTTCAGTACCCCTAAGCAATGTGCTGCAGCAGATCTGTTTTTCCAAAGTGCTCAACACTTTCTAAACAACACTCATGCTATGCTATGTGAACAGTCTACTGTGTGGCAGCAGTTTCTGAGTCCTGACTGCTCCCTCCTTGCTTATCAAGCTGCCTTTTCAGCTTCCTGAATTACTGCTGACATAACAGCATTGTTAAAAGAGACCCCAATCCAAGCCAACCACAGATAATAGAAAGACTTCTCTTTGGATCAGAACAAAGCAGTGAAAGTAACCAGTGGAACAAGTCCCTGCTTTTAATTTCAGAACAGTCCTTAAAATATGCCTTACTCCAGGTATTTTATTCTTGACCTTATGGCAGGCCGCTAAAGTACACTGAGGCAACATATTGAAACATATCCCCCATCTTAAATGCAGATTATTGCATCTTTACTCTCTCAAATTCGCAGAAAAATAAAGTAAATTTAAAAATTAAATTAAGAAAATATTACATTAAGCAAACTGTCACCTTGTTTAACTGTGCTAAATGCAGAAAAAGACTACTCTGCTCACCAAACACACTCACTACATATTGAGCTCATCAATGCTGCCATTAGTTTTGCAACACACATGGGGCAGTCTGCAGCCTCTTCCTGCAGGATGTATTTGTGAAATACAACATGACCTCAGGACCATCCCCAGGAAATCCTTAACTCCTCTCTATTCATCAAAAATATTAAGCAGTCGTTCCCTTCCAGGTTCAATCAAATGTTGTTAAATACCCCCCAAATATATATATCTAAATTATTCAGCCTTCCAATGCAATGTTCATGTCTGGACCTAGATTTTGAACAATATTCAAAAACAAGGAATGTCTGGATCTCAAGGTTTTACTTAATTGTGGCTGGAATAAATCAAATCCACAGTCTAGCTTGCACTTCAGCTCTGCATTTCCAAGGTGCTTCCAGCGTAATATTTGAATCTGGTTAAATCTATTTTTAGTAAGTGGAGATAGTAAAAAGTTTTTAAAAAACATGTGTTTGATAAAATAACTTTCTTGAAATGTGAAATTGGTGGAGTGGAGGAAATCCTCCTCTAGAATATAAAATTCTGCAAGATGTTTTAGTAACTTACAATTTTTCATTTTTTCACAACAAACTGCTACAGCTGACAACACTGAATTTGATAAATGAACACATACATAGAGGAAAAAAAAATACAGAGCATCTCATTTTCCATCTGGTGGTCTGTATTTGCAACATTAAGATGAATTGTCATAGCTCAATGCCCTGACAGACAGTAAGCCCTTTCTAGTGGGGACACTTGTTTGGCCCACCAGCATCTGAAGAACTGAGCAAAAGTACAACAGTGTGACAACAGTACAGTGCTTTTAATATGCTTTGTCAGTCCCAGTTCTAGAGTTTGTAGCTGTTACAGGAAGATAACACCTCAGCATGAACAAAAGTGAAAATTCAGCAGTGACCCTTGCAGAGACTGCACGTATTTTTGAGTTTGTTGCTTGTTACTTTGTCAAGGTACACCCAAATAAACAATTTTAACTATGAACAATTCCATTACTAGGAAATGAGAATGGCCAATTAACCAATCGACATGCCTCATTGTAAAAAGTGTTTCCTGATTTTCAGAAACTCCTGTGGCTACAGGTTGTGCCCGTTGCCTCTGGTCCTGATGCCAGGCACCACTGAAAAAAGCTTGACTGCATTTCTTCGTACCCTCCCCGCAGGTATTCCCACATGTTGCTGAGATCCCCCTGAGCCCTCTCTTCTACCAACTGAAAAATCCCAGTTCTCAAGCCCTTCCTCATCCAAGTGTTCCAGTCCATCATCATCCTTATGGCCCTTCATCAGACTCTCCCCCGTACCTTTATTTCTCTTTTGTACTGGGGAGCCCAAATGTGAACACAGCATCTCAGATGTGGCCTCACCAGAGTTTAGAGACAGAAAAGAAGGAGAACTGCTGGTCTGGTGTTTTGCAGGGGAGGTTGTTGGGGTTTTGTTGGCTTTTGTGGTTTTTCTTTTGCTTAAGCACCCTTACTGCAGAAGAGGTGAGGTTCAGAACTACTTACACAAACATGCAAGAAAAGAAGGGGAAGCAGAAATTCATCTTCACACTTTGTGGTAGCAGAGGCTGAGAAGTCCTTAAGCCAAAGGTTGACCACCATTTGCTAGCCACAAGCTGATGGGAAAATGGAGATGCCAGCCAGTGCCATGGCAGAAGTCTGACTAGAATTTTCTGGCCAAGAGCTGAGCTGACAAGCTCCCCACAAGGCCAGAGCCCCTCTGCCTTGGCATGGAGACAAGCCCAGCATCACTAAAATCCAAAGCTAGTAAATGTAGCTCACTGGCTTGCCCATTTGGTGCCCTATATCATGCCTGCTTCCTACAGGTTTCTGTGATGGCCATTATAGACAATGAAAGAAAGTAGCTGCTTTATTTACATCCTTTGGCAGGTACAGGCAAAATGTCTTTCTCCTTGGCTCTGAAATACAAGGAATTAGAAACAAACACGAATGGATGCATGTGCATTTCCTAAGGATAGAATTACATATCAAACTTTGTTTCTGTGAAAGAGGATCCATCTCCCTTTCAAGCAGTCTCTACAGAAAACTCTTCCTCTGCAAGTACAGGCTGAGCATCAGTTTTACCTATTACAACATGTAGCACTTTTCCCTTGCTTTGTACCAATATAAACAAATGCACAAGACAGAAAGCTCTTGAAAGATGTTCCCTGTTTCTATCACTTTTTGCTCAAGAATGGAGTGCGAACAGCAGATCTGGTCATGCCTCTGTCATTCATTGTTATTGGGAGAGGAAATAAGGAACAGTTACAATAAAGCTTGTCTCAAGCACAATCAGCAGGGAGACCAGTCTTCCCAAAATACTGGAAGTTTTTTTAATTAAACACCTGAGTTCAGAGCACTGACTCAGAGGACAGCATTTCTGGCAAGCGTACATGGACTAAGTGTATAACACACATCGTGTTGTTACTCTGGGAAACAGAATTTCTTATGACTCCAGAAGTACCATTTACTACCCAGGAAATGCAATTTCCATGGAGCAAAGCACTGTGTGGCTCTTCAGCTATGCACAGATTTATATTTAGAACTATCAATTTTCCCCTTCTTTCTGTATTACTGCATTTCTCATACTACACCAGGCTTAATGTAGGTACTCTTAGGAAGCCCATAAACAGCAATTTTCTTCCTGTACTTGGCTTGTACTGCTCAGCCATTGTACTGCTTTTTCCTCTCCCCTCCCCAGGGACTAGAATCACCAGGTTCTTTCACTTTCTCTTATAATACAAGTCTCTCTCAATATTGTTTTTTCTGGTTTATATTGCTATTTTGTACTCTATGAGGTGATGTAGCCATTCAAGATCCAAATGAGGTGGCAGATGAAACAGTAACTTTATCCTGCAAGCTCCAGGTCCGTAGTAGAACTGGGGGTGGCTAAAAGAGAGAAAAGATGAAACCCTTCTCAGAAAAACTAAGTGCAAAACCTTATGAATTCATATTTGGCTGATTCTAAACCATGAGGTCATATATAAGATTTTCCTTTTAAATTAATATTAGGTTATTCTTAAAAAAAAAACAAACAAAACAAAACAAAACCAAAAACAAACCAACATCTAACTTTTGTACTATTTTAAAACAAACTGGCTGGTAACACAAGTCCAGCTACAGGACAAACAAAGACAATAACAATGCCAGACCATCATCCCTACATCAGGAGTAACTCCAATGAAATCAATGCAATTATTCTGAAGAAAAGAAGGAAATATTGGGGGAAAAGGAGAACCAAGCTGTTTTGCTGTGTTTAATTCACCTATTTCACACAATTTAATCTGTCTTTCTGCTTCCTCTGTGTATTAGATGAAGACTGAACCTGTGACCACCCTGGAACACAGGGGAACTGAGAAACCTGCATTTCAAGAACACATTGAAGATGTTCGTGACTCATGTAACTTAGTTACATTATTCACCATTGCCACTGTTCCCTATTTCTTTCCAAAAAAAATGGTCACACCGGATTTTTCCGAGGACAATGAAGGCTATGTGAAGTGATGGACTACAAGGTTTCTTTTTTTCTTTGCTAGAACATTCAATTTTCAAGCTGTCTCTGTCCCTTTAGAAAATACAGTGTAAAGATGACAAGTGGGAAAACAAAAACAAAACATTCCACTTACAGAGGATTAATCCAGCAGGAACTTCATGAACTGAACAAACTGAAATTGTGGCAAGCCCCCACTCATCCCAAAAAAACCCCCACAACAAATGACAAAAGTATTGAAATTGTCTCATTTTCTCACTAAGATTGCCTGAAACCAGATGGGGTTTCCCAAAGACATATGGTCCTACTTATATTAAAGTAAAATTCAAATCAGATCATTTGAATCCCCCATAGCTAATCCTATTTGCCTAACCAAGAGTTAAAGTAACTAGCTCAGCTCTCCTTCCTCTGCTGCTTTACTGGGAAGCATCTTCTCTGCTTTTCCGTGCTTTAAGCACTCAAGACAAGCAGTTCTTAAGGGCCACAAGACATTACCCTACAGATCATGAAGTTCTCCATTTTACTTTATCTTCTGAAGTAGTCCCTTAAGAGAATGCATCCCTGGGTTTTGGGGGTTGCCTTTTGGTGGCTTTTTTGTGGCTTTTTTGTTGGTTGGTGTTTTGGTTTGTTTTTTGGGTTTTTTTGGGGTTTTTTGCAAAAGCTATACCTGTTTTAATTACATCACCAACAGACAGAAGAGGAAACCTGCAACCACAGCAACATAGGTCATTAATCACTCCATAAAATTGTTGTCAAGACCTGGACAAAATTCAGATTGTTCTGTGTTCACAAAGTTTTCAACAAACATCTGTAACAGTGTGGGTTGGGGCTGTCCAGAGCGCTTAAGACAATGGATTTTGCTAAGATTATATTAAAATCCCAAAAAACTAAGATACATGGTGCTCAGATTGTGTATCTTAATGTGCCTCCTTTTTATTTACTTTTAAAAAAACATTTTCTACCTGGTAAATTTTACCTTTTTATTTTAATTCAGCTCTGTCCCCAAATACTCATCACTTCTCCTACTTGCTCATTTTTTCCCAAAATAAACTACTTTTTTGACCAACATCACATAGCTTCCAGGTATCATTAGCTGTCTCCATACTTAGGCTTTTCATAAGGAGCTGGAGGCTAGGACATCTTTGGTGTCTATGGAGAGTGGTCCTGGAGCACTAGGGCTCTGCTGATTTCTGGTTTCTCTTCTTGGTGGCAGTAGCCTGACTGGGTGGTGTGGAAGGGGCTAGGAAGGAGGGCAGCCAAGTCACACTTTCATGAGGCTTTTGAATTAATTTCTGCTAGTGCCATTAAATAACTGCATATTTTGATAAACTTTCTCCATTCTGTCTTGTAGCCACCATATTTAAGACAACAAAATAAAGTAAGTAAATACATTTGTTATCCATTTTATATATAACTCAAATCTCAAAAAAAAAAAAAAAAGCCAAAAAACTTGACATTTAAATTAGGAAGCCACAAAAATGCCACATGTAAATTTACAGGAAAAAAACAAATTAAGAATTTGCCAATTTAAGAATTTGCTAAAATTAGGTAAAATCATACAAATGTTTAAATAGGAATGATTCCTTATAATGTGACTTATTGATGCGCAAAAAAGGTAATTATGACCACTTCTGAGTTGCAAAACAAAATTTAGCAGGGTAAATAACCCTGGAGAACCAACCCCATTCTAGGAAGAGAACTTGTACCCAGTACAAAATGAGTTTACTACCATACATAGGTGACTCTTAGGTTGGCAGCATAAGTCACTCTAAACCCTCCCATGCAGAGGGAGACCAGTTTCCACAAACATACAGGATCTGAACATGGCAAAAGCCCACAGTCAGACACACCAGATGCTGGTCTGTTTTTCTCATACCCCAAATCAGTTCACATTTAAAACTCTGGTTTACCACCAGGGAGGGAAGTGGGTTGGTTTGTTCTGCCCTCCCTTCCCACTTCCCTCCCAGGCCACACATGAAGGTAATGAGAATGCATAATAAGAATCAGACAAAATGCCATTTACTGCTTCATGTTCATACAATAGCTGCACTCAGATGAGGGCCTCCTTGCACAGGCCTTGCATGAGGAGGAAACCCCAAACCCCTCTTTTTCCAAAGCTGCTCCTCTCACGGGGCAGGTACATGCAATGCCACTTAACTCTGATACCCACCTGAAAAGTAGACTAATTTTTATTGTTGTCATTTTCCCAGAACAGAATAAACACAATTTTGAAAAGAGAAGGGAAGATTGCACACAATCCCCAGGGGTATGGTACAGTCTCTTTATGTCCATTCATACAGCAAGGGAAGTAATGAATTCCTGGCACTACTACTTGCAAATTAACTTTCTAGTTGAAAACAAACATCTTCAAATGCAGCTAACTACTTAAATACAGATGAGGTACCACAGTAGAAGAGAAAAGAACATTCATGGGCTCCATCTTGATACCCTAGGAACCAATTTCACTTACAGTGAAGCACATACACTAGCTTTTACATGACAACGAACCTGCCAAAACTAAGGAAATAAAAATATTGTTGAAAATTGCTGAACACAATTGCCTTCCTCCATGTACAGCTCTGGGAACAAAGCGTTTGAGCTGCCAGGACTGCAAACACAGAGTGTTTAGCAAAGCCAGTCAACGGCTAGGCTCTGCTTTTGCTGGGAAGACAAGCACATCAAGCCTGAAACAGCAGATAGAGGAGTCTGAAGAAATTCAAGGTCACCGAGGGAAATGCTTTTATCCTGGCCCTGAGATAAATCAAGACAGTGCTGTCTCAAGTCATACTTAAAAAGTGGACTGAGATGTTAAGGAAAAGTAGAAGATCAATCCTACTGCCTCCTGCTGCTGGATTCCAGCTGCTTGTTGAAAGGAGGACTTTAGATATTCACCATAAAGGAACAATTCTTCTTAAAAGAAATACTTAATTCTAAAGGTTAGTCTACTTCCTAATGTAAATAACCCAAATAGCAAACCAGCACCAGAAGGCATGCCAGTATTTTACACAGGAAATGTTACCGAGATCAACTGCTGACTTTCATTTTAAAAATCCAGACAGCTTAAGTACTGATATGTATTTGTTGGTCTGACCTCTTGGGTCCTTGAATCCACTTGACTATGTCCAAAGAAAAGTCTTTTAAGGACACTCGAAAATATAGTGGCACATACTTCATGATGGAAAGTTATTCTTTTGCTCTTCATTCCTCTGACAGACAATCCCAGGAAGCTGCAACTCTTGAGATCTCTTGATCAGCTTCTCCTGCAAGCACATTCAGGCAGCAAGGTCAAAAAGGAAACTAACTATAAAACAATTTTTAACACTACTTTTGTCTTTTTTTTTTTTTTTTAAGAGTTACATTATACAGAACACTAAAGAAAATGTGTACAGTTTCTTGCAAAAGGGAAGCATTTATCCACTTCTATGTTCTTACTTTTTTTGCTTTAATGCTTTCTAACTTCCAGTGAGCAAGGAGAAAAGGTAAAAAAGTAAACAGAAATAAGTGATGTATCGTTATCCCAGACAGCTTCCTGTCCTGGTTTGCATCAACAGTGCCATGAAATGAAGAACGACACAATATGCAATAGTTCTCCCAGCTTTGAGAAACATATGTTAGGGTGGTGCATAGACTGCAGAATACTGCAGCCAGAGCACACAACTGGAGCACTTGGGTTTTTACATGCAAAAAACATTAGAAAAGCATTTTAAGCACAAGCTTAACTTCTAACACATCTTTATCCCACTGAGGTCCTGTACCTTGAACTACTGCTTAAGGCTTAACTGACGCTTGCTCCCTTCAAAAAGCACTTTTTTTTTGTTAAATTTTCTCTCACATTCCTGAAAGTGAAATCCCAACTAGACCAAAGTTGGCATGAGATCACTTCCTGCAGAGCCAGGATTTCACTTCCAGCTATTAATTTTCTTCAGATTAGCCTGACACAAACTGTGCTCCTGCATTTGTGAGATTATTAGGTAACTAGTACAAAACCTGTGCCCTCTCTGCACACCTCTGCCTGCAGTCCCTGTGGAAGGACTGGACTATGCAGAGACAGCAAAAGCATCAGAAGTCCAAAGGATGGTAGCTAAAGCACATTAACTACACAAATGAATGGCAAAAAGGTTTTTGTCATCTTTGTTTGTAAGGTTCTGGCCCCTCTGCCTTTTTTTCCCCATTAAGAAAGATCATGTAGGAAGCTTTTCGAAAGATGAGTGCAGAGACTCTTAGGATGAACTGGTCCATCCTCCTTATCCTCTCCAGGCAATGTCCCAAGAGCTGGGAACTCAAACATAGCAAAAATCTGTATAAATCAACAGATTTCCCTACTGAAAAACCTTTAATTTTTAAAAATTCTTTTAAAATATTCCAACTAACTGGTGCTGCAGCTTCTCCTTTTAATCAATAGCAGTCTTGATGTATTTTTCCTTACTGATGTCTGAGGAGAGCTAGGAGACAGCAAAGGTAGTCAAATTATCACTTAACAACCCTAACCTGTAGAACCCCTTATTTTGAGATGGATAAATTTATCTTGCACATTTTTCCCTGC
This sequence comes from Turdus rufiventris, assembly GCA_013186435.1. Classification (NCBI taxonomy): domain Eukaryota; kingdom Metazoa; phylum Chordata; class Aves; order Passeriformes; family Turdidae; genus Turdus; species Turdus rufiventris. Next base: position 5,893,884 of record PYHW01010133.1, on the reverse strand, counting down.
ATTTTGCATCCATTAACTTGGAGGAGCTGCAAATAGGGAAGGAAGCAAGGAGCATGGAGATAAGAGTGCTCCAGATGATGATTTTTGCAAGGCTGCAAAAGTATCATGGAACTCAGTGCACAGGCACTGTGTGGGGAGGGGCTGACAGAGTGGAGGCGATAGCTTTAAGTCCCTTCCATCCTGCCCAATAATTCTGTGTCTGACAGATCCCCACAGGCCTATATATCGTTTTCTTTTACTTTAATTAGGAGACCAGCTGCAACTCCTTGGCCAGAGCCCAGCCAAGCTTCCCATGCTCCTTCTATAAGTTTCTCCAACAAACAGTGCTAAGAAGCAAAGAAATTGAATACAAAATTTACCATGTGACAAACTCTTCCATGTGTGACCTCTGTACCAGGAAACCTGAAAATCTACATCAGACTGACTTGATGCATGAGGACATGACAAGGCAAAAAAAAAATTGATCTGGACAGTCTGTGAACTTTATTTCCCACCCAGTCTTTCCCCTTTTCCTGTACCTCCACACATTATCTACCATTCCTGATAAGTATGTGCCATCTACAGCAGGGTAGTTCCTTTTTTAATTCTGATGAAGATGCAGCTAGTTAAATATTTACTGGAGGGAAGCATGCTGAGAATATGAGAATATTTTTGAGAACTTAATCCCAGAAGCAGGCAGAGGCCAGTGTCACAATCTACTTCTGTTCAATATATCCAAGATAATTAAATACAGCTTCCCACAATCCTTTCCCTTCCTCTGTCTTCCAAGAGAAAAGTACCTCTTTCAGCTATCTTTACTGGTTACCTTGGGACTTGCCACTGGAAGCAAAGGGTTGAAAATCCAGACCAAATCGAAATGGTGCATGCCAGTCTGCTACCAGTGAGCTGAGGAACAGAGAAGCTTTAAGTGCTGTGTCCTCTGTATCATCCATCCACTGCTGCTCCACTTTCCCCCAGAAACAAAATTTTGAAAAATAAACCATCAGGAAACAAAATCCTTCCACAGCAGGCACTACATTTCTGCGGTATACAGGCACCTGAGATACAGTCTGATTAAAGCTTGTGAGCTCAGGTTACCCCCAAAGCTTGGCACCCTTTGAATTTTCTTCTTTCAGACGAAGGTAAAGAATAAGAGGCTGCTGCCATTGCCTGGAAACCTTGCCAGCCTGGCTGCTGCCACTGCCAGTGCTGCTCTGCTCCAATGGCACAGAAGCAAGATGTACCAATTCAAGTCTATCCTCCTTGGAAAGCAACAGTGGGGATGCTCCTAAATCCATTAGGAGCTCATTTCACAGTAAGTCTGTATAGCTTCCTGGAGAGGCTGCATAATTTATCATCAGCTTAACTCTGAAAATACCAGGCATTTCTGGAGTAGTTTTTTAGCAGGACAGTGAGCTGGCAGTGCAAACAGGAACAGCTGAAATCCTCTCTCCTGCTCTCATCCTGAGTTTCACATCCCATTTCCTCATTCTATCTTCAATCACATCCGCAATGTGTTCATCAGGGAAAAGCACACAATATTAAATGCAGCCTCTTCAAATGTAATCAGATAGATAATAATGGGTGGCATTATAAATTAAACTAGAGAAAGCCATTGAGAAGGGCAGTAGAAGAAAAAAAATGCATGTAGCAAACAATCTTTGATACACCTTAGCCTTTCAAGATAGTGATCAGACTGGATGCCAGTTTTTACAGGACACAGTGGGGGGAGATCATGCTCTACACTCCTACAGACTGGTTTGATGCTCTGCTGCTACAGAGATAGCCTCAGAAGCCAGAACAAGTAGAAGAAAAAAATAAAAGAAAGGACTGCTGGGAATGACAAGTCTCTCAAGATGGTAGGGAGCACATTAGGCTGTTACCAAGTAAAGTGCACTTAAAACCAGTCCGTGCTATGATGCTTTGTTCTTTCCTATAACAAGACATGGCAGGTCACAGGTTTGCTGTAACAGAAAACACTAGTAAAGGCTCTTTCCATACTTTTTGACAGAAGCTTTAATCTCTCCCAAAGCACCACAGCAGGATGAGGATGTAGTGCTGCTGTGTTGCCCTGGTAGGTACATGCTCTGAGTTGAAGAACCTGGATAGGGAGTGGATAGGGAATGGATAGAGGAACCTGGAGAGGGAATGGATAAGGGGAACCTGGATAGGGAATGGAGAGGAGAACCTGGATAGGGAATGGCTGTGTGGCAAAGCCAGTGCCTGCTGGAACTGTCACGACGTGCCAAGAGGGAAGGTCACCACATCCAACCATCAGGACTGGCTGCCTGGCAGGAGTACACTCGCATGGGAGCGGGGGCTGAACTGGCAGCAAAAGGATGGGTGTGCCACAGCAATGTCCTGTCACCACCACCCCACGTGCGCAAGGGGTCCATGAGCAAAGAGCCAGCTCCTGGTCTTTCCTGTAAACCCTTAGTTCATGACACAGCTCTGGCCCTCCCCAGCTGCGCACAGGCAGGGCAGATAACAGGGCAGGACACATTAACAACAGCAGGTCCCTGGGGTGAGATTAGGCTCCACCTAAGCCTTAGGGGATATCGGGGATATCCCATCCAAAATTGCCCTGAAGTAGTTAGCTGAGGACTTAGATAATCAATTTGGTTTGCTGCTCAGACTGTCTTTTGCTCACAGTTATTCATCACTGCTCTGCTTAATTCACCATAAAGGAATTCCTGAGGAACTGCCCCGCCGTCAGGAAGGCTCTGTTTATTCAAAGGAAAGACCAAAAGTGCCAATAATTGAATGATTTCACTTGGCACCAACTGCTTAATTTAAGATTTCTTTAGCAGAGAAACAGCTTGGGGGAGGGAAAGGGGGAGAAAAACAAGGAAAAAAAAGAAAGAATAATGAAGGGTTTTTTAATTAGCCACAGGCTCAAAACTACAAGAGACCACATACAGTAAGTACGTACAATGCTTCGCTGTGGACGGACCCACTGGTGTTCCAGCAGAAAATACACACTCTAGCAAGAGGAACCTCCACGAGGTCAGTACTCCTCTTTGGCTTTACAGTTTATACCATTTTCCTGGAGAGCTGGGGCTGACCAGTTGATAAACTGGTTACTGTCCATATATTTTGATTAAACTTCTGCTATTTTCCCTTATTTTCGAATTTGAACCTGGGACCCTTCCTGCCACAAAATTTCTGAAACATATTGGCTGATACTGGCAGAGTACAAATTATTACAAAAAGAACACATGCATTGACAATTATATTGACTTTTTAATGTATTGTAACAGTATAATGATATTTCTTTTCCCAGCATTTTCTATCCCACTGTAAGCAACACTGCACTACAAATATATCAGCGGCTATAAGACAAACTGTTGACGATTGCTAATGGTATGAGAACTCAATATTTGCAGAGCTGAGGTATAACATGTCAAGTAGAATTTTCTACTTGGGTGATTTCTGTTTAACGTTTTTATTGTCTCCTCAGAAACTCAGAAAAGGAGAGTGATGGACCAAAATTGTAGCAGAGCTGAGAAAGAAAGGTGTACATTTTAAGTATTTAAACCAGTGATTACAGAAGAAACCTAGCATTTTATGTCTCAAAACATAACACAGGACAATATGAAACTGAAACTAAATAAGAGGACATTTGGTACAACTGGAAGCATAGCCCACAAGTTTTGCAGTGTAATGATCTCTCTGATATTTTTTTCTTGCAAAGTCACATTAAAATATAGGTTACATAGACACAAATAGATACTCCTCTACTACAGACACTTGTTTTTTTTATATCATTGAGTTTAGCATTTGTCACTAGTCATGTCTCTAAAAAAGCATCACTGTAAGAATCCTTTTCAAATCTTTCTACAACACGTTGTTCCTGGCCTGCATCATGTACTTAATGTCAGAGATACAAAATAATATTTCCCAAATTATTTGCATGAAAGCTTCACACTCCATCAATTAAAGCAGGAAATGGAATGTTTAAAAAAAAAAGCCCACATTCTGATTTTCCATAAAACCTCTGCTATTAATACACCCAGATTCACTCCATGCTGTGTTTATGATTAGAATCCTTTGCAGAAACATTGGCTGGTTAATAATCATCTACATCTGTCACAATATCCCATTTATGCTTCAGCCTACATCCTTCCATTGTTTTATTAGCTACCTTTGACAAAGGATTGTCAGAATTATTTCCTCTTTGTTTGCAGGAAGAATCTGAGGATGAAAGAGAGGAAAATAAAAACAGAAAGGTGACACTGACTTGTAGTACAACTGGAATGGTAAATAAATATTTTTTTAAAGGTCTTGTGCATTGTTCAACCACTAAAGCAGAGTGTTTATTAACCAGAATTTACAGCCTAGACCACCCCCTGAGTTTTTAAGGGTCTGACCTGACCAGCCCCAGGTGGTTTGCCCTTTCTCAGGGTTCATCTCAGGGGCAAAGTCCTGAGACCCTGGTGGCAGAGGGCATGGCTGTGTCACCCCAAGCCCAAGCAGCAGTGCTGGCTGCATCCCCTGTGGCAAGCAGAGACCCAAGGCAGCAGGTCTCTGCAGGGCCCTAACCAAACCTGCTTCTTTATAACCCATGATGACACAGCTACTGAGCCTGCAACACACACGGGCACCAGAAACCTCTGCAGATGGTTGCACGTAAATGCACAGCTTGGTTAATGACCAGTGTCACAAAAACACTGTTCCACTGAATTCTTAAGTGAAAAAGGAGAAGAAAAAAAAAAAGCTAGCGATCTCTGTTTTTCCACAGATTCAAATAACTAGGTGGGATAAAAATACAGTCTGTTATTTTGACATGAAAAAGGGGCGAGAAACAGACAAGGTACATTTTACAGGCAACAGAGACCTAGGATCACATTTATAGCCAGGACAGTTTCCAAACTGATTTGCCCCACTGCAATTCTTGTTTTGATGTGGTTTTTGTTAAAAAACACACACACTACCAAATTCTTACCAGAGGTAACATGTTCTCCCCTGATCACCCTGGGCCTGGGGGCTGAGGAAAGCCCAGAAAGCCTGAAGGGCAGCATGTAGTCACAAGGCTAGATGGCCTTCAGCTGAAGACCTGCCACCTCCCGTTTGCAGGGAGAAAATCCCCTCTTGCCTACCTTGCAGGGACCCCTGCTTCCCACCTTGGGGAGGGGCTGGTTCTTGTCTTGCTTATATCCAAGGCAGGGAAGAAGCTGGGGTGCTCTGCTCTAAGGCGGACTGGGCTGGCAGGTAATGTTACCCACCACAAAATACTGGAAGAGAATAATTAGTGCCACTGAGAGGTAATGAGCAGCAATGGTAACAGAGATAATGTTGCCAGTTAGATGCCCTGCTTTAACCAGCCAGATTGCAGCA
>PYHW01010133.1:5817484-5888518 GCA_013186435.1 Turdus rufiventris | reverse complement strand
CCCACAGTCTTCTGGAAACTTTTTGCTGAAATCATTAAACGGATCTGGTTAGCTTTTGATGGTGCCTGCTGTATATTAAGACATTTGATACATCCAAAAACACTAAAAGGAAAGAAAACCATAACAATATGCCAAGTATTAATCTGACCCTTCACTTGTGAGCAAGATAAACACTGGCTTCACTCAAATTGCCTCGTGATTTGTTTTGCCATAGGAAAAGGCAAACTCTACTTCAGCTAATTTTGCCTGAGTGCTTTAACTAATCAAGTCTTACACATAAACATTTGACTAAGTCAGAAGAAAGCGTGACAACAAAACAGCATGGGGCAGATCAGGAGAAATATCTGTGAAGTACAAATAATATATGAAAGAAAGCAGCATATTTTGTGCTGGGGTGGAATTAACATTTTCCCCGGTTGGTTTGGGGATGCAGCCCACCAGTCAAGCCTTGTGCTGAGCAGTGAAGGTGGTGGCACTGCCTAATCAAAGGGTACTAGGAAGAGAATGAGGTTTCCCCTCTAGGCAGGGCTAGAAGAACTGACTGACTGAAACAACTTTTGAGACAGTCCACAGAAAGGGCAAAAGCATCTTGCCTGTTGCCTGTTTAAAAAAAAAAAAAATTAAGAGGAAGAACTAATGAGGAGACAAGAGGAGACGAAGTAAGAGAAAAGCAGCTGTGGGTGTAACCTGGAACCCAGCAGGGAGGGACACACACAGTCACCTGAACCTCAGGCCCCTGGTGGCACCAACTCCAGTGACTGGCACAGCACTCACCTGCTGCTCCCATGGGACCACAGCTGTGCTCCTGCTGTATGTTCACTCTGGCAACAGGAGTCCATGTTCACCTCTGGCAGCATCACAAGCTATGCCACTAAAACTGTATTTTTTGTTCATCCCTGAATTACGTGTGCAACAACGTTCAAGTCCAATTTGCACTGAAACGTAGATGTCTCTAAACAAAGATGTTTCATGCTGTTCCCCACTTCTCTTCCTCTCTGTTCCTCTGTAGTCTGATTGAGCAGCCCTCCAGCAGGAGGACCATGGTTCCCAGTGGTCAGGAGCCAGGCCAATCGAAGGAACAGGCAGCAACCCCCAAACCAAGGATGGTCACCAGCTGAACATCGGATACAGTCACAGCCACAACTGCATGAATACCTGAACCGAAGAGCTGGATTTTGGAAAGGAAAGCAGAAGCTTTTGGCACAGTGCAGACTGCCCCAGCTGGGCAGAGAAGCAGTATGGTCACAGTAGCAATGTCCAACTGCTGACTGCAGCAAAATGCAAGGGAGAAGCCTGTCACACCACTCTGAGGCCAGGATTGCTCCTCTACTCCTCATTACCCCTCCAGCACTTTTGCACCATGGGGGTGGCCCAGCAGATTCTATCCAAGCTGCATAAAAACATCCTGGGAACTGCATTATCAACCAGACAGTCTGTGAAAAACCAGATGAAGACTCGCTACCCACCAACCAAATACTATGCCTCTGAGCACCATAACTACATCATTTAATCCTGCTCTAGGATCTTACAAGGTAAGGAGAAAGACACATCCTGCAGCAGTCAAAGCTATCACTTTGACCAATATTTCCCAGAAGTAAAATATAAAGCTACGTCATCTATTCAGACTCATGATGTCCTTGTCAGATTCCAAACAACTCAGAAGAAACATCCAGTTCCTGCATGCCTGCTCAAATATGAGGCAGCAGCAGGCAGCAGAGTCTGCCTTGCACACAGCCTCTTCTGGGCAGGCAAGAGAGAAAATATCAGTGTCCTGCAACAACCACCAACATCCTGGGTTTAGATTCATTTCACTTTAAAGGACTTAGATTTGAGAAACCATAGTTACAAAAATGGAAAACACAAATGGAATAATAATGACATGCTAATAATCCTGCTTATGAGGGACACAGCTCCTGCCTTCAAATACCAGATTTAATACCACTGTTTTGTGTCTTTGATTGCATTAATCTTCTCCAAAATCAAAATGAAAGGAATATTCCTTAATCTGTCTGGGAGGGGTTGTTAAAACAGTTCAATTAACAAGCAGGTCTGGCAAGTCCAGCCAGATAACTGGACAAGACCATCTCTTATAAATACAACAGGTAAGCCCTTCTCTGTGGCAGCATTAATTCAGTAGACATAACATATTCTGCAAATCAAATATAACTCATAATTCACACAGTGTTCACAGTCATACTATAATTCATCTCAAATATCTTTAACTACAATAGCCATGCAATCTATCAAGAGGCATCTCAGCAGAAGTGTGATTCACAACTTGACAGGAATGCTGGGGGAAGGTTTTTGCTATCACTTTGAATGTTGATAACTGCATTGCTACTGAGAATAACTTGCGGGAAGGCAGTGCACAGTAATACTAGATGAGTTTTCTGCAAATAAAAACGGGAGAGATTTCCTCTTCTGAGTCCACCACAAATGTATGAACGTGCTGTTCCAATCATCAGGCTCATGACCCTATGTGCAGACTTAGGTTTGGTGTTAACACATCAACAAGCTACTGTGGTCTATAAAAACAACCCACTGGAAGATGACATCTTGATAATTTTCAAACTTCTTAAAGAAAAAAAAAATTCTCTGTTACCCAAAAGCTTTAATTAAACTCTACTGGTTAAGCCCTGTAACAAGAACAGAGTGATAGATCACAAAGCAAAAACATCATAAAAAAATTAAAGCTTTAAAGAAACCCCAAACTCACTACATCTTAGCACTATTTCTGTGCTGTTCCTGCATCAGACAAATGCTTTACAGCCCTTCACACACCAGAACAATGGCTTCTTAAGTGACGGAAATGGCATTATCCAAGAATTTCAGCAACATTAGTAGTGCAGCGTTTCCTGAAACCGCTACAAGCCATAAACAACCATGGAGAAGTCAGCCTGAGATGCCATTTTGACTCCATCTGTGCAGCAACTAAATAGTGCATGAGAGCCAGTATTCACTCCTACTCAGAGACAGCAGCTCTGCCACAAAACCTAGCAAAAGCACTGCCTGGACACCCACCTTGTGTGCCCTTGTGTTCTGGGCACCGACAGCGACAGACAAGAAGAGGGTGGGAATCACATTCTCTGGTCAGAGCTAACTTAGTTAATTAACCAGTACTCCAAGGTCCTACTGCAGTTAGTGGAATGACCCAGGCATTTCAGAGACTAATTCACCCCTTTGTCAGTGTCAGAGATAGCAGGGTGCTCATATTAACTGTTCTCTTCTTGCAGTCAGAATATATGCATGCCACCTCTCTTGCCATGCAAATGCAAGATACAATCTATTCTATTAAAAAAAAAACCAACCTGTTTCAGGTTTGTTTTTTTTTAAATCCAAAAAACTCATTCACATTTTCAACTGTTACTTTTTTTGAAAATAAGCCTTTCCTCTTTAGTGACAAGCCACACATCTTGCAGTAATTGAAAAAAGGACAGCACCAGATAAGTGCATCCTGTCTGCCTTGAAATAAGTTTGCTACTTCCTTTTCCAAGAAGATAAGAAACATCTGCATACAGGCATTGCTACACAAAAGCTACCTTTCTGTAAGGAAGGGCCTAATTGAAAATTAAACCAATTTCTATACCTCATGGACACAACATGGTCTAGCAATTCAGGTAGGTATGTCACAACCTGAGCAACGAGGGGTTGCCATGAAGCTGTCCAAATTACATTCAAGAGCTGTTTCTCATTCAGAGAGACAAATTTCAGTTACCTTTTTCTCACTAAGCAATTATAAAACATAAACTGTACTATGTATTTATTTTCTTCCCTGTGCTTCCCATATTATTTTCCTGGCGATTTTTCCCCATCACTTCGTCACTTCCTATCTTCCATTATTCTCACATCAATATCACAAATTTTATCTGCTACACACCCCCCTCCCCAGCTATCTGCTCCTGCTCTGACTGCAGTCCCAAAACCCATCCAGCTATTCATGTAAGTCAGGTCAGGTCATGCCCCACTTGGTTCACCTGGAGTGGCTTTCTACTGCAGGGACTGTTTTGAAGCTGGATGCTCAGGAGCATGAGCTGCAAGTGGGATTAGATCCTGTCAAAGGGGAGCTGCTCTGTCACCATGCCCAGCCATCACCTGCCTAGCTCTCCCCACTCCCTTATCTCACCGCATCACTCTCACAGTTTGGGTGACCTGGCCCTTAGGAGAGGGACAACGCTGTCTGCTACAGCTGCCTGCTACCAATCTCACAGACAAGGAGAGCTGAGGATGTCCTGGGTCCATGCCTGCAAGACACACAGATGGCCATGCTGCCATCCTGCAGGTTTATCCTGCTTTCTCCCACTCACATCCTTTGGCTTCCAAGTTCCTCTGCCCACCCCAGCTAGTGGAACATCGACTTCTGTTCTGTTTCTTTATTCCACCTGTGCCATGGCACCAAAACTAGCTTGGAGCAGCTTTGAAAAGCTAGGTTTTCTTCCACTGTAGCAGTTTATTAAATAAAATGCAGCATGAATATAAAAATTAGTTATTATGGATACTCTGAAATCAGACAATAAGCCAGTATCAGTTTTCCCCCATAACAAAGTAATTTATAACAAAGCTGCCTCCCTGCTTCAAAAAGTCTCCTAGGCTAAATGCACTCATGGCACCCAAGCTGATGGGTGTCTGCCAACCTGAAAATAGAGAGGTCAAGTACAAACATGTCCTAACCACCAGCTAAGAGGAGCAGAGGAACTCTGGAGGTGATGCTAGCCATCATGCAACTGTGTCTTACAGGCGAATAGATCAAGGTGCTGCCTGCCCTGCCTGCATCCCTTGCACCAGACCCTTCTGCAACCATTTCAAAGATTTGAACAGCCTTTTCTAAGGATATTAGGAGTAGTTTGCTCAAAAGACAACTCCTCATATATTTGGACACCCCACCTTCCAAAGAGGGTTATCTTCCCACCAGCCCAGCCCCTCCAACAGGTGCTCCAGCAGATGCCAGCACCAGAGGGAGGGAACATCAAAGCTGGGAGGGAACCCCTTTCCTGCAGGTGCTCCAGTGGCTCCTGGCTGCTATCTGGTGACCCAGGCAGCTCCTGGCACAGCTGCAGCTCCTGGCACAGCTGCAGCTCCAACAGGAGCCCCCGCCCAGGACCACTGCTGCTCCCTGGCACACCTGATAATGCACAGCCCATCTCCAAACGCTCCATTATCTTAACCAAAAACGCCTGAGTGCATTTTCACGTGGAAACTCTACAGCAGCACAATGTCCAAAAGCCACACTTTCCTCAAAAGTGCAAGGCTGGATATTTGATTTGTAGAAGTCTGGTGCATAAATGTAAGCCCCATCACCCAATTAAAGAGATGATGTGTTACAACTTTTTGTAACTTCATTCATTTACCACCTTCCTCTCTTCAGCCAGCAATAGCTCCACTGCCTACTTACACATTCAGTTGCTGATTTTAGGTGATACAGTCCTCTGAACATGTGGCACATTCTTGATCTTCACCATAAAAACAACATCTCTATCCTGTATTTTTCACATTTGTGCAACTGTGAAGCAAAACAAAATCCACATTTTTCTCTTTGGTTGAAAAGCATTCCTTACAAATAAGTCACAAAACAAAACATAAAGATGACAGCAGGTATGGAAAAAAGTAACGAGCTTTGAGAGTGGCTCAAATATTTTCCTTAAATAAGCAGCAATTAATTTACATTTCTTCTCCTCATGCAAATAATCACTTTCGTGTTGTCAGGCTTTTTTTCCTTTTAGTGTATTTTTTTCACGTATACATGAGGAAGGTAGGAGTAACACTACAACTAGAGAGATACAGCCACTAAAATATCCTTTCATTTGTTAAAATGTTCAAATACAATAAATCTTTCATTAATATCGTGAGAACTTTTACAGAATTACTTTGTCTAGATAGTTAAAAAGAAGACATAGACGCTTCAAAGAAATAAAAAATAAGGACAAACCTCTTTGGAAAAAGAGAACAAAAATGGAATGCAGAATATTCTTTCAGTATATAAAAGGCTTGTATAAAGAGATTTTGGATCAGCTGTTGGCCAGCCTCACCAAGAATACATGAGAAATAAATCAGTTTGATTTTCAGTGAGGAAACTTTTGTATAAATGTCATGGAAAGCTTTCTAAGCATAAGGACAGCTAAGGCCAAGCTACTTTAGAAAGGTTACATATACAGACAAATTAGCAAAAAATAGCAATGTGGGAGGAAAATGACCTCATTATCCCTTACAATGGTGCTAAAAGCCTCCAGTAACTTACTGTGCCAAATTGAAACAAAAAAGGATTGTTGCAAGTGTCAGCAGGCTGGATTAATTTTTACATGAAATAGGCAAAAGCAATATTTTCCATATAAATAATGCACAGTTTAAAACCAATGGCTTTGAAACGTTTTAATATTGTATTTGCTTTAAAATAGCCTTCTCAGATTTAGACTACATTTTGGGAAAATCCACAGTATGAATTTTCCATACACTCCTTATAGAAGTGTTTGGAATGAACATCTGCTAGCTGACAGTACAGTTGTGCATTTATATATGAACTGATCTTCATGACAAAGACAGTTTTCTTAGGATATTTTGTTACTTCTTGCCAAAAACTAAGTTACCACTTCACAGTGTAACACTCACTCTTTTCTTTCCACAGTCTAGACAGAACCAGTGACTCTGTAACTAAAGTTTCCAAATCCTTTCGGTTATAAAACCTCAGTATTAAAATTTCACAACACTTCAACTAATGAAATGGTTCTGACCAGGACTGTTATAACTCCAACTGTTTGTTGCAGGAGGCAACACTCAGCAATACAATCAGATTGGCATCTCTGTCCCAGGAGGGCAAATCTTCCTCAAAGTTGACAGGGTCAGAAGGAGAGAGGGAAAAAAAAAAAAACACAAACAAAAATAAGAGAAGCAGTGAATGAGTGCTGACGCAGATCCCTTTGATGGTGGTAAAATCCCCACAGTGTTCAGTGATGCCAAGACTTTGTCTAGGGAAATTATTACAGTTTTCTGCTATGGTAACAAGTTTAAAAATCAGGCTGTTTATTGCAGAATGCCACCTGCTACTGCCTGGCAAAGTACATCCAAACAATCACACAGGGCATATTATCATAGCAAACAGGAGTTTCCATTTACAAACGCAGAAGTGCTGTGCTGAAGTGGTATTGTTATCCCCAGTTAAAGGCAGGGGGAAAGAGCAGAAGAGAGATGGGTGCACAGACAAGAAAACTTCTCCAGGCAGAATGATGGCCAAGGTGGGGGCAGGGCTCAGCTCTCCTAAGCACTGTTGCTCCATCGTCTCTTATAGGCTGCATAATTAATTCAGTAGGAAAGGATTTCATGGGGTGCATTGTCTGTCAAAACACATGCAGAAAAGCAGAAGCTGGTGAAGTACAATATATTGCTTATTTAATGGCATTCTGCTTGTGAACTTGGAAGGGGACACTGGGCCAGTCTCACTGGTCCAGCTAGGAGAGCCAGCCTCCAGCACTGACCAACAGCAGCAGAAACAAGGCTTGGGGGGAATTGAAGAAATATTGCAGTCATGAAGCAGTCAGTCAAGGGCTGAAGTCTTTTTTTAAAAACAAAAATGCAGAAACTAAAGTTTCTTTAGAATAACACAATCTGTATTATTCAGGAAATCAAACTGGATTATCACAGTGATCACTTCTGGCCTCACAATATATTAATTTTTAAAATATTGTCATTCTCTCTTTTTTCTCCCCATGAAGTCCAAGGATCTCAGGAAACTCACCCTTCATCTCCTGGATTTTACTATACATCTTTCTTTACTGATTCCACAAAAGTCTTGGAAATCAAATATCTTTTTATTTCCAACTTCTGGGAATAATCAAAACTTTGTTCAATGCTATGGCTTTCATTCCAACACACATAAATAGCTTCTTGACTTGCACAAAACCTGAAACCACTTTAATCAATCAGCTATATATAGTCTGGATAAATACTGAGTCTGAGATACTAGGTATACAGCCAATCCTGTGCTATTTGCTAATACTTTGATCTAATTTCACATTACTTTAGGAAGAAATGAAAAATATTCTGGTGAGGACAAAGGCAACAGTAAAGAAATGACAAGGTGTAAAAGCTAGAGAATACGTATGTTAGCTAAAAATTCAACTTGTTCCAAAAGCATTTCAAAAGACAGAAATATAAATAGAGTTATCACTAAATAAGACATAAATGTCCATAAATTTGTTATTTTGTTACTCCCACAGGAATTCACTCTTGATTTTCCAGAAATCTACCACTATATAAAGTATATTTAATAGCATTAGTAGACAGCACTACAGCCTCACTGCGTGTGTAACACACTGCTCCATTTTCTATGGAATCATTATGGCACAGAGGATTTATGTCTGTGCAACAGAAAGGGCTATTCTGTAGAAATATCACAGGAAATGACACACAGGAAATAAACCAACACAGACATTTTACAGTCGTTTCCTAAGCTCTAGCACAGCAATCTGCTGAGCTCCTGAAACAACCCAGATGCTGCTGACGCAAGGAATGAACAAGCACCAAAAAGATTTCCCTCTTCCCAAGAGGAGAAAAGGATGATCGAGGCAAGAAGGTATGGAATAGTTGGTTATTTGTGACCTGGAAATGTGCTTTATTGGGTACTAGCTGCTCAGTCTTGCCATGGTTCATCTACAGTGGGTATGGAAAGATGGGGGAGGCCTGCAACAGCTGTGAAAACAAGAAAACTGAAGATTAATATGTGGTGAAGGCTCAAGTAATGGCTGGGGAAAAGAAGGTCATATGGAGGCAAAGTTGCAGCAAGCCTCATGCCAAAGTTTCCTCTTCTTCCTGCCTCATGATAGGAGGCTTTTAAGAAAAAGGAAAACAGACAGTCCTGCACTGATAGGACAAGGGCTGTTAGTTTCAACCTAAAGGACAGAGTCAGACTAGATGTGAGGAAGAAAATTCCTATGATGAGGGTGTTGAAACACTGGATTACCCAGAGAGGTGGTAGATGCCCCATCCCTGGCAACATACAAATCCAGGCTTGGACAGAGCTCTGAGCAATTTGATCTAGTTGAGGATGTCCCTGCTCCTTGCAGAGGGGTGGAGTTTTAACGGTGATCTCTAAAGGTCTCTTTCAACCCAAACATTTCCATCATTCTGTGATTCTATGAGCTAACCTAGCACAATTCACATAACATCTTGTTAGCATGTGTTATTCTGCTAAGGTTCAAAAGCATCTGTTCCCTTCCCACAAGCTCCAACTGCGTCAGGTAATGGATAGAGTAAAAATTCAGTTCCTGTCCTCAACAGCACTTATTAATTCAGGTTACAGCAAGATATCAACAGATGCAAAGAAATAATTGTGTTTCAGTCAGGTTTGCCAATGTGAAACAGAAGACCACATCCTGGAAACCAGATGAACTCAATAACATTTTAACATGAATTTTATTAAGGAATGCTAGGACATACCTCATGAGGGTTTAACTGAATGCACAGTATAGAAAACTGCTTTCCATCCAAATAAATTTTACATTTAAAAATAGCCAGAAAATGAAGGAATATCTCAGCATAGTATTTCATTATTGTTCAGTGCTCTACTATTCCCACTCACTGTTAATGATACAGCCTTCTAATGGAAAATAAAATATAAAAAAGTCACATATGCAGATCTCTCTACAGTACATTAAAAAACATATCTGACATTGGTGTCATAGGCTAAGAATCCATGAGGCATCCCTAGACTATTATTTTCCATGGAAAAGAGAGCAGAGCTATTCTACGCTAATTTGAATACACAGGGGTCTACACAAGCAGATTACACTGACTTCAAATGGAATTATTTATTGTAATTCTTTTTCTTATCCACTAAAGGAATTAGCAGAGCTGTTCCAAGACTGCAATCAGGAGAACATCCGTGTGATTCCATAACACCTTTTTTTTCAGACATGTTTTCCTCAAAAGTTTTCATTATTCATAAATAATACCTGGTTTATGACTGTACAGCTTAAGTCAAGATACTGTTAATTTTTCACTTAAGTTAGCTAGTCTGCCAATAAAAACACCCTTTCCTGTACACCAACAAAAATTTAGTGAGGAAGTTAGTAAGTTTTGAGAAATCAGTACAAAATTTGCTGTAATTACATGAAACTTCTCACTGCAAAAATAAACATTATTTTCTTAAGATAACTGAAGAAAGATACCTAATACACTATTGCTTAGGAATCAAGGAATTGTAAAATACACAGATACTATATTAATGCTCAAACTATCTTAAAACACCATGGGTAAAATCTTGGTCCCATTAAAGCTAATGCCAATCTTCCTGCTAACATCAACAGCAACAGGATTTCACTGATTGTGCCAACTCAGAAAGCAGAAAAGGCTTTGAGATAGAAAACTAAAACAATAAATAAGATTGCTTTAATCACTACTTCTGATGTCTTCCAACATGCAGTTTCTGCCCCTCCCCCTGCTATGCCAACAAGCTGAAGGTTCAGTGCCTGGGTAGTTGATTTATCACTCCCTGTGACAAAGCTTTGGACATTGCCCTTCCCACCCTTTCATGCTCAGCAAAACACAGCACAGCAGTTTGTGCAGCAGTTGCGTTTTAATACAGCAGGAAAAGATCCGCAGCATTAAAACTCAGTTTTGCAGTGACTCAGTCAAGAGCACTGCACTTCCTAAAACTGGGATGGGTTTGTTGGGTTGTTTTTTTGGTTGGTAGGGTATTTTTAAGGTTTGAGGTAAGTTCCTCAGTGATTATTGTGCAAGGGATCTTGCAGGAGGGTGGGTGGCACCATTTGGCTCTGGTCCCATGTCAAAGGGTGTTTTGCAACTATATTGTCACCTCTTCAGATATGCTTTGAGACTTCAAAGGAACAGCACTTCTGGATATCAAATGGCTCGATAAGTCCAACAGGAGAAACATACCTAAAGGCCAAATACATTTTATGAGATACTGGACTCCAGTGACAACTGTTATTTATACATGAATTACCACTCTAGGCAACCCAAGCAGCAGCTGTATCCATGTGTGAAGAGCAGAGCTTTCACACAAGCCTCAATGAATAAGCTGAGGCAACCGGCCCAGCCACCTGAAAAACCAACTTCTGCAACACTGTAGGAATACCTATCAGATTAGCATCACTACAGGGAATTTCAGTGAACTCCAGTACTAGTAAATTATTACACATTATATTTTCCTTCCTGAAAAAGAAAAGGTATTTTAAACTAGGTTTATAAAAACTTCAAATTTAGCACACCTGTTCTATTCAATTCAATCCATAATTATTTTTTCCATGCCAACAACAGGCAGACAGAACAGTAATTAAAATTTCAGTCACACAAATGCAAAAACAACTGGACTAAGCATCTAGTTTGCTTGCAATAGCAAATACAAAGAGGCAATGTTTTCTTAAATGTCATTCTTTAGAGCAAGGAAATCCCCTGCACATTTTTTTAATACTGTCCACAATGCTCTTATAAGACATATAAGCCTTGAAAGGCACAAGCATGCTAATAAATACTGACTTGGTTTGGGGTGAAGATTCTCAATATCCACTACCCATGCTTTTCTTTTCTGTATCTCCAATTTCCAACATCATTTTGCTATTCTATTTAATATTATCCTGTATTACACAGTCAATGATTTTAAAATGTCATTCTCCAATATGAAAGTATAACATGGTTTACACAAGACTACTCTATATGCAAATTCGGCTGATGACTGTAGGGAATATTTGATGTTCATAATTTTAAGAGAAAAAGAGACTTCTCTGATAAATCAGGGTAGAAGACAATACACAAGTAGATCATGCTGCAAGATTTCACAGGACACAGGAATGGTAGAGCCCAAATGAGAGCCCATCCTTGGTCAAGGATGTTCATCTCTGAGCAGACAAAGAGCAGCAGCCATGAGAACACTGAGCAAGGATGTCCACAGAGTGCTGATGACAGTGCTAAGGCTCAGGTAGGAGAAAACCATCTGGAACAACTACCAGAGTAACACTGACCTCAGTAAAATGCCTCTCAGAGAAATATAAACACAAATACTCCTTCTGCTCCTGTGCTCACACACAGAGCAGCCCTGTTTCTACTGAAGACCAGGAGAAACCTGGGGCAATGCTCTCTGTATATCAGCTGCACCACCAACACTCACCTTGCCCCCGTCAGCTTGCACTGTGGCAGGGGAGGATGGGCTCTCCAGAATGACAGATGAGCTACATCTCACTGGCTGCAGAGTGAGGGCAGACACATTGCTGATTATTCCAGTGGGGGTCACAGGTCACACCCTGTGTGATCCCCTGGGAAGTAGTGCTCCCCCTCCTGTGGTACCACGGTCCATGGACCACGATCCCAACAGCTCCACAGGGAAAAGGTGACACTTTGATCCCTTCACCCCAGCACTCTGTCAGCAGTGCCAGCTCATAGAGGTGTCAAACTGGATACACATAGCAGGGAGAGCTGCCCTATGGATGGAGGTCAGCATCCCTAAACTTTGTCAGGCATGCCTAACTTCTAAGTGTCATCTTTAGTAAGGCTGGTGATCCTTGCTGATGGTGTGGATCAGCTATGGATGTGCACGGGTATGTGCAGGCCATGGTGCACGAGGTTGGGACACAGAACACTAAGGAAACAGGGAAAGTAATGTACAACCAGTAAATAAGGATAGGCAGTAACTACAGATAGCTAGCTCTGGCGACAGTAATATTATCTTACCTTGAAGTCTTTAGGGCCTTATATATTTCTTACGGGATAATACTGCAAAAAGTGCATACATCGGGTAGAATTTCTTAGGAAATCAGTTTCTTAGGAAATTACTGAGTTTATCCACTGTTGCCTATCAATAAGAAATTGTTTCCTGGACACAGTGCTTAACAGCAGACCACAAGACTTCCATCAGTACACCAGTGTTTTCTTCTGCTTCCTCAGACGGTTTTGAACACTTCCTCTTGTATACGACACTTGAACAGGCACAAGGGCTTGCCCAAATAGCCACAAAGTTTCTTTCTGCAATGTCCCTACTTCATTTTTGTATGAAAGCCAAATGCACACTGCTGGTATCAACACTGTACATTATTGACAGAGTTTTTAAGATTACTCCATTCCATAGTTTTTATCAAGACACTGGTGGCTCTTCGCACATTTGAAGTGCTGCCCCTTTCCAGGCATTCTCTAGGCTGGTAAATGAGTGCAAAGCCTTGCCAGGCTATCAATGCCTTCCTCAGGAGATTAACTTTTAATCCAGCACTATCTTCCAAACATGCTTGGCCAGAACACTTCAAGAAGTCCAAGCAGTTACTAACACTAACAGAGCCTGCACAACTCTGTATCAGTGGCTGCTGTAACAAAATTCAGCTACAAAAATGAAGGAACAATCACACTTGTTACTGCAATCCATAGAGTAATTTCAGGTTGAAAAGCTGAACAGATGGCATTTGTGAGCTTTATTCAATATCTTGGCCTTTTTAATTAGATTCCTGTTCGTGTCAGTCTGCTGGTTTACAGCAGGAGACCCCAGATTTCAAAGTAACCTTAGGAATCCCATTGCTCTGTCTGATAGAAACCACTATGCCAGGAAACTGCTGCAGGCACAGCTCCTGCTGCTTCCACCACAGGAACTCATCAGCAGGTAATTAAAAGAACCAAATTAAAGGGATAGTCCAAAAATGCAGCTACGCCTTAGCCAAAATGCAAATTAGAGCTTTAATGCACCACACTGCTTTATAATTTTAGGATGCTTTTGGTATGTTTATCATTAGGAATTGCATGCCGTAATTTTGTCCTGCATGCCTTCACGTGGTTTGCAAATTCACCTTCTGCCCCTGACAAGCTCACCCTGGGTTTTCACTGCCTTTTGAAAAGCTGCATGTGGGCACAATGAAACAAAATGAAACAAAACATAGTGACTGCTAAAAGGCTTAAGAACTTGCAAGGGAATAAACAGTGCATCCCTCCCAAAGCACTGAAACATGGCAAAAAGCACCAGCAGACTCCAATGGGAATGTTAGGGAACAAATGCCCCAACAGACAACAATGTCATTAAACTTTAGAATCAGGTTCAGTATTTTCTTTTATCAACACAGGTCAAACAAAACTATTCAAACACGCAAAAATACCCCAAAAAAAACCCCACAAGCCCTCAAAGGATTGACTAATACAGCAAATTAGAACTTTTATGAGTGCTGCAGTGCATAAAATCTCACTGACACTTTTAACCTACAGCAATAAAGAATGGCACAACACACTGGAATAGTCTACTTGTATCAATCAATGCCACAGTTTCACAGCTGTCCTTTAATCAAAATCAGTTAGAAGTTGACTATTTTTTGAGTTATTTCTTTGTATTACTTTACCTTTTTGAGGAGGGAAACTCCAGAATTCAGAAGATCTTCTAGACCTAATGCAATCATGCTCAGCAGAACACTGATCATACCTCCAAATCCATTTTCATTTTATAATATATCCTGAATGCATAAACTAGTATTAAAAACAGCCTGTTTAGAGAAGAATGGGCCAAATAATCCACTAGCCAAACAACAGCATACGCAGAGTTTGTGCATATTTACTTCTGTGGCATTAGTGCCTAAGTCCCTTGCATGTGGCAAAACTCTAAGTTGTTACAAAATGTAGTTACCTCCATTATGTACTGACTTTAAAAGAGATGAGTGGATTACAAAGTAAACTGAGTACACAGATATTAATTTTTAAGTGTTTGAATACTACGTAACAATCAGGTCTAAGAATCACCTGCCTGGTATGTGTCCATCGGGGGGGTGTGGGGGGAAAAACCCTGCAACAGGTTCCCCTTGTTTATTCAGCACAATTTTGCCCCACTGTATTTTTTCAGGAAAGAAAACAATTCTGTCCTAGTATAGAATGAGCCTGAATCCCTCTGAAACTGCTTCCCTTGCCAGTGGATGTGATCGCATTGGACAAACTCCTGGGTAATCAGAACGAACAGGATGTGTTCATGTCTTAACCATTTTTCTTCCCTGTGATGTGCAAGCTGTCCATAGGTCTAAAGTTCCTAAAAGGTGGCTTTGTCAGGTTTGTGCAGTGGACTCCTGCTACAAACTCCAAACAAGTCTGGATTTTGTGATAACTAATAGGGTACATGGTGTAGTAGATAGCATGGTATTGACAACAACATGAAGTTTCTTCTGTTATTAACAGCAAACAATGCTGAAGCAATTAAAAATAAAGTTAATAAATAAAGTTAAATAAGTGGTCTCATCACCTGTTAAAAAAAACCATCATGATTAAGTCTCTAAAAATCTCTAAAACAACCTTTATTTCAGATGACAAAACTAAACAGAATGGGGGAAACTTGACCTATCATAAGCTCAGTTGCACCAGGTCTTTCAAACCCTCAACCAAAGCACCTCTCTCTCTCTGTCTCATGCCATTCACAACATTTCGAACTAGAGCAGACAGACAATTGATGATCTCTGGAACTAAACTGCAATGCCACTCTGTCCTTTAGGTGAGACATCAGGAGTAGGGCTCTCTGCTGATAATTTTCTGCCTAATTCTGGAACAATGCACTGTACACCAGAAACCACTCATCCATTTCCTCTCCTTTGATAAATTTACCACATCATAACATTCTTGTGAACTAAGCAGAAAAAAGCCTAAACCCCTCCCTTTCCCTGCTAAGTATAGAAAACTGCATCTCTGCTGTTTACAGATTTGGAGGCTTGTCTGAAGTTTTGTAAATACAACCTATTTTGAAGTCACAGGCATTAAAATTTGGATTATTGCATTGAAAAAAATAGTTCACATTTCCCCCTGTGCTGATGTTCTCTATTGGCATATTCTAAAGCTTCAAAAACACCCAACCAATATGAAACATTAAGACCAGGGACTAAAACAAATTTTAACTTGGTTCTATCTGGCTCTTGGCCTATAATGCTTCATAATTTACCCACTCAGAAATAAACAAATCAACAAAATAAAACCAAACAAACCTTGCATAATTTAGTTGCTCTCTAAATGTCTTCTTTCTCTCTGCATCATGGGTGAAAGCACAGAAAGGGGGTGAGGTGTCCTTGTGGCTTCACGAGCTGAAGAAGTTCTTGCTGGAAGACCCTATTTTTGTAGCGCTGGCAATCTGAAAAACAAAAATTGTTTTGTTAACACTTGTATCCCTAGATACAGAAAACAGAAATAAGGTTTGTTCTGAACCACTGCCAACTACATTATTAGCCTCTCCTATGAACAAGCCAACAGCACTCATGCAAAAAAAAAAAACAGCTGGAAACATCTCCACTCAATTCATACCTCACACATTCTGCACTGACTGCTCACAGCTAAAAACTTCTTTCTATGTACAAATGCAAAATAGAAGCCAGTAAAACAACATGTTACAACCAGGTGCTTCAAGCAGAGCTGTTGTTAAGCTGTCCAGGTTTCCATCTATGAAACACTCAACCAGGAAAGGTGGCTTGAAACAGGCCAGCACCATCACAGTCCCTTTTCCATAATGGTGGTGCTAACCACAAACTCTGCCTGTACCACAAGATTGCCTATTTCCACGTGTTCATATTTAAAGCTTTTATCAAACCCCAGCCAGGACCTCTGCAAAATATCCGCACATCAGGTACAAAGATCTCCCATGGAAGTTTTCTTGCACCAACCAAACCAGGCTCTGAAAAGCCAGCCAGTGCTTTTGAGGAGACTGATGTGCAGTACCCAGCTGCTTTTTTGCCCACCTGAAAATGCTAAGATAGACACCAACCACCCTCAGTGTTTGTGCACTGAACAAGTAGAGTGACTAACTGAGCTCCCAAAAGCTGGCAAGGAGAACTTCATGCTCTACAAAGTCTGTCATTTTCATTCTGCAAAGTGTCAGACTGTATTATAATATTTTCTCTGATGTTCAAATTGGCACAGCTGATTTTAAACGGCTTCTTCACAGCACAAAGCACCTTGTCATAAAAATATCCTGATATCTACAATGGTTAAGCTGACATATAACATAATTAAAACTAACACAAGAATTTTACCATGCTTCCAAAGGCAGTGGAGTTAGAGCAAAGTCCAAAACTGACTTCACCGAAAATAAAGGCTATTCTATTAAAATAAAATAGTGAATAATACAAGCTGCAAAACCACCGTACAAAACAGACAAATTAACAGCAGGCCAGCCAAGTAAATAGCACTACCAGGCTGCAAGTTACACCCAAGAGAAAACGTGAGTAATAAAATGTAACTAATAAAATGCAACTAATGATTCTTACTTGTTACACANAAAAAACCACCTAGCTGTTAAGTTCCATTACACAGACCTGCTTTGCTGGTGGGGAAAGGTGTATCTATCTACACGGAACATTCAGAGGTCAGACCACCAAAGCCCACCTAATCATGGCTGTAAGAGCCAAGAGCTGCAGGACAAGGCTGCAAGTGCCATGAATATGGCATTCAGATAACACTGCCATGATCCATGTGTCACAGATGTCATCTTTCCCAAAGCTCACAGCACTGCTATTAGCCTATTTTTTGTCATACTTCCTTTTCCTACACAATGGCACAGCATGGCTCCATTCCTCAAAGCCACACAGGGCTTCCTTCACCATGGGGTTCAGTTCCTGAGCACCATCAACAGAATCCGGGGCAATAGCTTGCTCTCATCTGCAAAATCCCTGAACTGAAAAGTGCCCTTTTTCTTCCCGTGTTCCAGCTCACTGAAGAGTGCTGCTCAGGCATTTTCCTTTCTGGTTGGAACCACATTTCCAGCTCTTCACAGACATGGCTTCTTTACTAATGGTTTGATAAACATGCAGTGACACCTAGTACAGAGATGTACAAATGTAAGATTAGTGTCAGGATATATGCGTAATTTCAACAATGCAGAGTTAAACTCTGCCCTCTCAGGCAAACCTGACCTGCCTGGATTTTTGCTGGCCCATAACTGTAGGGGAATGCAGCAAGCCAGGGTGATCTCACTGTACTCAATCACCACAGATGTGTAAATGTACAGCTAAAACATTTCTATCTGCATTGGAACAAGCAGAAACAAGAACACAACATTTATAACAGCCAGATGGCCTACTACTTTGGATACAAAAGAACTGATTTACGGCAAAGCATCACAAGAATCCCTCCCTGCCAGTCAGGTCTTACTTGTACATTCATCCAGGATGATGCCCTGCTCTTTTTGAAGAAAACTTCCTGGCCAAGGTAGAGGGCCAAGTTTTTTGAAGTGCTTCCAGCACTCCCAGTAAGCTACCTCTTAGGGAGGTCACAATGCTCCCCCGCAAGCAGTCCATCAAATATTGAAGGAAGTTTGCCATGGTGAATACAAACTTCCCAGCAAAGCTCTGCCAGATCTGCAATACCCATCTCCCTGGATCTGCACAATCTTGAATAATAAGGCTTAACATAAGAAAAATCTATAGGGTAGAATATTTATTGCTCCATACACACAGACTTTTACACATTCAAGTATCTTTTTCCAACAGGCTAGGAGGAAATGGGCATCTTGTATCAGTGATCTTACAACACTCCTTTCTTTTTCCTTTCCACCAATATGTTTTTAATACCAATGATTCCCATTAAACTTCTACTGAGGGCAAAGCGCTTCTGAAAGAATCATTTAAAAAAAAATCTTTCATGTGTCAAAAAAAAAACCACAAAAAACAAACAAAAAAAAAGAGATAAAGTAGTACTTAAAAAAGAAAGAACAGCAGTAATGTAATAGTCACATAAACCTCACACACCCCAGACTGAGATTTTTCCTCCTGCCAGCTAGGACAAAAATCCCATACATTAAGCATGGCATATACAACACCCTAGGCTCTCTCATTTAGTTGAGGACAGACAGGTAGGCATAGCTGTGAAAGTCTTAACAGCATAGATTGGGCAGTGTATGCTATGGTAACTGTTGGAGTCAGTGAGACAAGGGCCTGCCTGAACTCCTCAGGCAGAGGTAACAACCTTGGTTTGTCACTCATCTTGTACTCACACTTTTGTTTTCCTGCTGAACAGGGGGGGTACACAAAAATAAACACCAGTAAATGGCTAGCAGGCATGGCACTGAAGCAAAGTCCTTAGTACAAAGCTACCAAGGGCCCTTCCAGCTCTACTGTAAACAAAGAGTGAATTACATTATACACACAATACAAACGCTTAAGTACCAGATATAGTTCCTCAACTGTGATCTGGGAAGGGTTGTACAAACTCAGGGCAGGTGCTGTCTGCACAAGCAGGGAGCAAACACCGACTGATGGGGTTTTTGGGCTTTTTTGCTGGGTTGCCAGGCATCATCATTATAAACTATAGCCCCTGGTTAAAGCTAGTGTACAATGACAAGCCACTGAGCAATTCAGGAAGACAACTCTACAGACACCTCCATTCCCCTGAGCTGCAGTACACCTGTGCTAAAAGGAAGCTGCTACCGAATCTCAACAGGTCTGGCAAGAAGGGAGTAGAGAAGTGACGCTTATTATTCATGTGGTTCCCCCCAGGGCAAGCCACTGGTAGATAAACCAAGTATAGCACAGCACCCTCCTATAAAATGCACTGCAAACAGCTCTAAAGGATATACATCCAGATCTTGCCTTGTCAATCACCAAAGAGATTTTAACTTCATCTGTGACATCTACGTTCAACCAACCACTGGTGAACAGCTTGTTGGCAGCTCTTGCCGCTTTCTGCAGCAGTCCATCAGCTTGCTCCACGTGTTTTTCTTGGGTTGCCACCCCTCCCCTTTCCCCTAGAGAAATCGGGATAGTCTGCAGATCAGATGTAATACCATGGAAAGCTGCTCCTGCTTACAGAAAACAAACAAAACCCCTGCAATTTTTTCAGCCCCATTGAACAACTCTAAATGCAGAACGTGTCACACTGGACACAACAGAGTATATTCACTCATTCAGCACATAATCAACTCCTAGGAGCCCAGTAACACACAGCTTCAGCTCTGCTCAGGGACAGCAAATCCTCTGGTCCCGGGGCAGGGACCATTGAATGAGCACACCCATTCAGCCTGCCCACAAAGGCAGGGCAGTGCCACAGCATGCAGCTCTGCCCAGAAGGCAGAGGAAAGGCACCAGGAAAGCTGGACTTCGCTTCCCTGTGCCTGGGTGTTTCAGGAAGTCTGCCATTCTCAAGCCAAGTTTCAAGCCAGAATCCACCCAAACTGCTCTGTCAGATGCAGAACAGAGCCAAGCAGATATGTATGTCTGGAATGATCCAAAGCATTTATTTCCCCACCTTTCTTGTATTTTCAAAATGTATTTCTGGAAGCACTTGATTTTTTTTTTTTCTTATTTTTGTTGATGATTTGCATTTCAGAGGCAACATACGAAAGTTCTGACCTGTTTCCTAACCTGTGACTGATCATATGAGAAAAAGGAACATCTTGTTGACACTCCTTTCCCCTAATAAACTTATTCTACACAAAACTAATGATCATCCTCTAAATCTTCTCTCTACTCAGCAGTTTAATTAGAAAGATGATCATTGATTAATGCACTTGAGCTACCTGAAGAAGGTGTGACTGAACATATGTCGCTCAACCCCAGAAAAATGCACTTTAATTAGCTCCGCATTAAACTGCTTTCCTCTTCATCCAACTTCAAAAGAAGGAGCAAAATCACACTACACAGAAACAAAACACCAAGCTTTCATATTAAACTTCTGAGATAAAATTTATTTTACTTCATTCTTTAGGAAGTCTCACATTTTCTTGCCTTTAATTTCATAGTCATCTACTTTTTTGTCTTTTTTTTTTGTCTTTTTTTTTTTTAATTATTGAATATTACAGAATAAACACACCAAGCCTGGAGGTTCAATATGCACTTGCAAAGCTCTGCCAAAGACCTGCAGTCTTGAATTAGCTGGCTTGGGAAAGGAAGTAGAAATGACACTGATACTTGACGGGAATGTGCACAGCATTAAGTGCATACCACAACTGAAACCAGGTATACTCCCAGCCAGTCAGTGGTTTCAGTGTCCTCACCTATGAAGGCAATCAAAGAGAAAATTTTATTTAAAGATTTCCTCACTCTTTTTTAAGATCTCATCAAAATTCCTCCAGCCACAGGCTGAGCTACAGATCGATCATAAGACTTTTAGCCCTGAAAAGCAGGTAAGCCTTCCTTGACTGTAGCTCTGTACCATAATTCACACTGCCCTTGGTCTGGAAAAGGTCATGCTTCATCTGCCCTTAAAGCCACAATGTCTGCAGATGTTCTGAACAGCCTCAAGGACTGGCTAACTTTTCTCCTTCTCTGAAAATCCCCTTCTGGTCTCTACACATGAACAGAAATCATTCCCATATCATGACCTTCTCCTTGCCCACTGCCCTGTGACCAAGGTAGGCACCATTTCCTTACTACAGCATAAGCGACAAAAGCCCCAGGTGATTTCAAGGAAATAATCCTCCAGCTGATCTGTCTCCCTTTGTCCAGGAAGGTCTCCTGAGAAGTGGCAGGTAGAATTGGTGACTCAGCTTTAGGAGGTGCCTAATCCTTCTCCTGATCACCAGAAAGTGACACTAGGAAGGCAGACATGGGGCCGACCAGAAAAGCAGGCTAGCCAGAAAGGGAAGAGCAAAGCTTTCCCTTCCATGTCCTAAATTATATGCTTCATTTCATCTCTTCTCCTGTGTATGCTTCTTCCCATGCTTGGCATTATTTATTCACTTTCAAAGTGCAAACTACCACGCAGGACACAGCATAGCCCCACAGACTCCTGGTGCAGGGTTAGAAAGGATTTTTCCATCAGCCTCTGTCAACTTAATACATAATCAATATATGGCTCCAGCAAAAGACAAGCAAGAAGGCTGATGCTGCATTTTAAGATTTACATTTATATTTTAAGAAAGCTGACGCATGCCATTTTAAGAGCATCCAAAAGCAATCCACTGTGAATCCCTCCCCTTCTGCCATTATCCTCAACCTGCCATTATGGTGGTGGAAAGGTTTCCTCTCAAATTGTTTATTTCAAAGTTATTTCATCAGCAGCTATGGAGAAAAGAAAATAAGCCTGTGTTACTGCAAAGGACTAAGAGCAGTAACTAAATCTTACTGAGGCTTCTGATGGTTTCGCCAACACCCATAGATCACTTCAATGACACAGTTTTGAAAACAGGATGACCAATAGGAAAAGGACAGAGAAATTGAGTATGGAGCCTCATCTATGTGAGATCCATCACAAACCACAGGTTTCTGGTGCTAAAGGGATTAGAGCTGCAATAGAGCACGAGCAATAGATGCATAAACCCCACCACTAGCTTGGGACTCTCAATTTCAAAACATTTTTGCAGTGAGGCAACTTTAGAAAAATAAACACTCCTAGCCAGGCAGAGACCATAAACCTTTTCTGAAAGGGAGATGAGCTCTCTTATTGTTATTTAAAGCAACACTATAAATCAGACCAGATCTATATAAAGCAACACCATGGGCTTAAAGCAACAGTGGCATTATTCTGTCAGAGCTCAGGCTGAACACACCAGGAAAGACACATAATATCTGGTAATGTTCAGGGCCAAGAAAAGAAAAAAGCCAACAAAACCACCTAACTAACCCAAAGTAAAAAATAATGTAAAAAACTACAAACAAACAAAACCCCATGTTTCCCCCCCACCACCACCCTGCCTCCCCCCTCAAAAAAAAAACCCTTCAAAAGAACAGAAAACTGAAAACAGAAAAAAAAAACCTGGGGATTTCTGTGAAATTCTCAACAAAGCTAACAAAAACAGCAAGAAAGTTGCATACAAAGAAAGGCAATCGTCATATTTTCTGTAATGCTACCAACATTATCAACAGCTCATTACTCACATTTGGTGATAGACACCATATTTAACAATTATATATTCGCATTTTACAGATCACATGCAGGAATGCTTCAGAAAATACTCTCTTACATTCTCCCAAGCATTTTATTTTCCCTCTTCCAGAACAGTCATCTGGTATAAATTTTTGGACCTTACATCATGCATAAGAAAGCAGCCCAGTATTTTAATTCTGCATTTACATCAGAACATTCATAATTGATTAAAAGCAACAGAAATGGTGGGGGGAAATAGTTTCAAAGCATTAACCTGAAATATAGACCCAAATTCAGCCTCTTTTATTTAAATATTTTGAAAAAATTCAGCACATCAAGACAAACAAAGTGAAACACTGGAGCTCCTTCTTCTCACCTCAGCACCCAAACTCCCTGGGTCACCCACCATTAATTCCATCTGACAGGAAGACAAGCCTATAATTTGTCACACTGATTAACTCTCATCTAACATTTTATAACACAGGGTCCTGTACTGCCTAATTGTTTTAGTTCACTCTAACAACCTTTACATCATTTTTCTTCAAAATAAAGAGACTGAAGTTGACACAGATGACAGCATTTCGACTCACACAAGTTTTAATTAGTGGCATTTTTGTTGGGGGCATGCCTTGAGATGGGAAGCCATTGTATTAAGGGACAATCTTCACACACTATCCTAATAATCTGAAGAGGCTGAAAGTGCTGAATAGTGAAACACAAATACTGCAAGGACATCCATGGCAACCTGCACCTTTGGGTGTGAAATGTGAATGCATGTCTGAAGGGTGGTAAAACATTGTTCTTTGCCAGAGTCAGCACAACAAATTAGCAGAAAGATCATAAGAACAACCTCGTCATTTATACTCTGCAAACAATTACCTATTTGCTGCAATCCTGATCTTCTTAGCCTGCTAACTTGGCCAACATTAGAGGCTGGCAAGTGCTTCCCTCTTCCTTTCCACCCTACTTGCGCGAATAAAAATTTCCCTTCCAGAAAAGCTCCTAGTGCTCCTAGACAGGGATCATGACTGAGAAGGCAAAGATCTAAAGCACTTTTCACTAGGAGGAGTATTTTGTGTTTTCTGAGCAAGATGAACATTTTAAAAGGGCTTGAGATGGGGAGAAGGAAGAGTTCTCAATGTCCTTACAAATGTGAAAGAACAAGAAAATGGGAGGACCTAACCCAAACTCTATGAAGCCTTTATAGACTCTGGCTGGAGCAATGCTGATGTATCAGCAGCAACTTCATTCCCACCCTGCAGAATTAACTAAGGCATGACAGTCTTGCCATCACCCTCAAGTCATCAACCTCTGTTATCCTCATTTCTTGAAGATGCCATGCATTAGATCCTTGTTTTTGCTGGTTTATTGCAACCTTCATAAAATTCCCTAGTAATATTTTATGCTCAGCTGTTTTTAAACCAAGTAGAGAGGTCCACCCCCTCTATGAAAGTCATTATTCTAACATCTGCTCCTTTAAAGTAACAAAGAACTATCAGTACAATCCTACAGTCTCCTGTGACCTGGGAGGAAAAAAATAGAAGAAAAAAGTTCATTTTTGAACTTTGCTCCCAAACTTAGGGCATCACACCTCTCAACACTGGCACTCCTGAGAGTGGTATAAGGACTAAAGTATAAATTCTACTTTCAGCTTTATTGGAATTAACTGCATGAATGATGATTAGTAAAGAAGTAGTAGTTCTTCAATTGCCTCAAGTATGCCTTGGCATAAAGCTTTAATCAATCTAGAAGACTATCAAACACCCAGACACCTTTTCCTCCAACAAAGCAGAGGCAGCAGGAATTGCGGACCTACCCATCTGGGTGTTCAATACCACCCATCATCATCATCACCCCAGGCACAGACAGAAGCTGGTGAGGTAGCAGCCCATTTAATAAAGTGGGAGTATCCAGTGATTGTATCAGCAAACCTCTATGCCACTCTTGCGAGCACGTGCAGACAACAATTTGTGCCAACTCTGGCAGGTTGGTAGATCTGTATTAATTTCCATCAGGCTGAAAAAACTACCCTGACTCTCCCCTCTACTCCCTGAAGGTATAACAATACTTTGAAGGAATACCTGGCTAAATAAAGTTGACAAATCTCTCTAAATTTCTGTAATGCATTCTTTTAAAAACAGTTGGAGTTCTTCTGTTGAAAATCTTTCCAAGAGGTTTCTGCCTGAAGCAGAAAAACCACTCTGGAATTTTTTTTGTCTGAATGACTGAAGGCTGGCCAGAAGTAAACAAATATGTGAAAATATGATGTTAGAATATGGGAGGTATGCTTAAGGGTGCTCCTACTACCTCTACCGACCATATTTTATATCTAACACTGTGTAATGCACTTGGAAGTATAAAAACATTAAAACAGCTTTAAAACCCTAATAGCCTGCCCTTTCTGTTGTTCTTCTTCAGTATTTTAAACAGGGGAAGGCTGTTTACTGCAGTTTTAGCTACATAAAGTATGAAACATCCAGATTCTGTACTGAAAATTCTCTCTTGGGATCTGAGGCCAGGAAGGGACCACCTGGTTCAGCCAATCCTGCTACAAGCAGCCAGGCACTGCAGACATCTGGTCACATAATTCATCAGTCTACATCATGACTCACAAAACACTTCATGAGATCTGTATGAAACGTGCAGCCTTCAGAAGGGGACCCAGGCCAGAGACATGAAGTGTAGGAGAGAACAAGAGAGACTGCAGACCTCAAAAAGGTCCCATCACAGTGTGAGATCTTCTGTACTAAAGGACACAGCTCTATTGCCAATCCCCATCATCTGTGAAGCAAAGACAGGCAAAAAATTAACCTTCTAGCTCCTAAAAAGGAATTTTGAAACAAATTATACACAACTCACATCATGAATCACAGAGGTCCTTTGCCAACCAGCCACATCCCTCTGGGTTCCTAAATCAGTGCACCCTACACCACCCCTAGGCATAACAGAGTCACATCCAAAAGATGACACTGAGCCAAATCCCCTCAGGATATAGCCCTTTCCACTGTGCACATGGAGAGGCTGGAAGACTAAGCCCCTAATCTAGGCACCTCAGTAGGTTGCCTGCCTGAGGTAAAATAATTCTAAGCCACAGAGTATCTCTTCTACTTCTTTCTGAGCAACAAAAAAAAAAAAAAAAATAAAAAGAGAAAGAAAACAAAGAGGAAGAAACTGCTTTTAGTAATGAAAATATAACTTAAGAAATTGATATCCTGTAAAAAACTTAGAGTTATAATGGATTCCAGGATTCATTCAAGTACTCCATTCTTAAAAAACACTATAATGAAAGGCTTACAAATGAAATTTAGTAGTAATAACTTTGGGGTCAAATCCATAATGATTTGCTTGGCAAAGCTTTCACTGACGACACTTAAATGTGATTTCAGTGGGTGTTCTGCCTGAGAAAGGGCTTTGAGATTGGCCCACACTCTGTGTATTTAAGTCACCTCAGCCCCAGCATTATACAGCACCAACCAGACACAAACCCCAACATTATTTAAACCATTTGCACACCACAGTCTCCAATTGCAGGGTGCAAAAGCCAGCAGGAAGCATTGATCATTCCTTTAGTAGCAAACTAAAATGCAATCTTTTTTACTTGGCTTTCTTATGATATCATTTACCTTCTATAATAGCAGTTGCTTTTTTTAAAATGTGGATTTGCACAGTATTCAATTTGCCAGTTTCCACATATAGATGTAAATTTACTGAAATAGCTGTTCACAAAATCCAAAGCCCAAGGGTGGAGTCCTAAAAATAAATATATGTTCTTTAAGTTTTTTTATATCCATACATGATAAGAAAACTAGTACTATTCTGGTGAACCATAAAAGGGGAAGAATTGTAAAACCACAAACAGGAAAACAGAAAATAAAAATCCGTATCTTTTGCTCTACCCTTTCAAAATTGCATGGATACTTCTATGCAACCATTTGGCTAAATGTTTCAAATGTTGGTTTTTCAAAGTATTTAGCCATATAAACTACCCTTTTGTTTCTGTTGGCTTCAAACATTACTAGGCTCATGAATTCTTCCTTACGTATTATTATTCAAAAAAATACAGCCAACGCTGCCTTTATGGAGAAAGAAAAACTTGTATCATTTTCCAGTTAACTCTTCTGGATCTGCATGAAAGTGAAATCAGAAACAGCAATTTTAAGCCAGGTTTTCTAACCACTGCACCTAATCACTACCTTTTGAAGTACTTCATTTCCCAAGGTGTACCATAGATAAATCTTCGCAATCACAACACAAACTCAAGTCACAAGAGTGGCAGAGCACACACTAAAAAACTTATAATAGTCTAGGTACCCAAAAAACCAAGAAGCAGCAGTAGGTAAGACTTACTGCCCTACTGAACACCACAAACCCAGAAACATTTCAAATTGAAAGCAGTCCTTTAATCTGAAGAATTTACACTAAACCAGACCTGATCTCCCACTTTTCAAATGCAAGTTATTCAGTGAATGCAACCATCAATGGCACATTATCATAAAGGGAAATGTGATAATTGTCACCTTAATCTTTCAGGTATTCAGTCTTTTGTCAGGCTTCTGTAATCCAGGATACCAATGACTATACAAGCAATTTGTCTCCACCTTCATATTTCCACTTATTCCATCTCACACTCAGATCACCAGCAGGTCAATCACTTCACAGCCAAGAGCTGCCAGTCACTATCCTTTCAACAAGCCCATGAAAAGCCTGTTTCGAACACCAGCCACTTAACCTTTAGCAGTGATCAAGAAAAAACAAAACTGAGGTCTACCCCCTTAAATACCACGTGTACACGATTTGCAGGTCTTTCCCTTCATTTCCTGGGACCTTCCCTCCTGTTGTGTTCTTCAGGAACAGAGAAGCCAGCCAGGAGGATCTCCAGATGACTCCAAACAGAAACATATTTTCCCTTGCAAGCATCTAAGCTTCTCCATCCGAGCTGAGGAATGAACTCCACAACAGAGTAGCGAAAATGTGCATGCTGCTATTTTTCTCAAGAAGCACTGCCCATCCCAACAATTCCTGGATGAAAAAACAGTATTCAAACAACAAAATCATAAGCTTATGAGTTGAATCTTTAGTCAGAGAATCAATATTTCTTCCAACTTTAAGGAATGTGACATCTAACCGCGCTTGATAAGTGGCAGGCAATTCTCCATATAAGGTGAAAAATGTGCTAGTGTAGCTCATGCAACACTGCTAATTCCCTCCCTGTTTTCAATATTCAAGAACATAAATGAACATATAAATCAATTTGGTAAGTAAACCTTTTTGCTTACTTGCAGCTATAAACCATCTAGACACTGCTCTGCACATAAAGAATTTTGAACTTAACTATTTAATTCCTTTTAAACACTTGATATTCATATCACGGCAGTGCAAAAATTAATGTAAATGTGAGTGGTCCCACCCCCACTTATTCCTAAATTCCCTTTATACTTTACCATTCCCCAGCCAACCTGTGCCTTCCAGCCCCTGGATGGCAGGGCTGATGGCAGGCCAGGAGAGTAGCCAGGGAGGGCAAGAAGGAGTCGAGGGCTGGGTGAAGCTCAGCAGCCTCACACAACCACCACTCACACTCCTGCCAGCCCCTGGGCTACTGGAAGCACCAGGACACTGGCACAGGACTGTTGCTACTACTGCTAAGAACTTTTATCTCAGCTCTGACTGTGCCATCATCTCTACGTAATAGCAACAGAAAAACAAGCAGTATGTACCTAGCTGGGTACTACAAGAAGATCGCAGGCATTACTCATTAAGAGACTGATGAAAAGACTTCCACTGATTTTTATGAGCTCTGCACCAGAATGTAAACCCAGGGGAAAGCTACTTTATACGATCTCTTCCCCTCAAAGCAAGTCAGAGTACCTGCAAAAGATGCATCAGTCCTGGCAGTGAAATTCACTTTGTTTTGTAGTCAGCCCCACATCCCAGCCCCTCCCACACCCACTGTTTTTACACATTATTAGTTATTTTAATGGTTCTGATAAACTGCAAAATGAGCCCTCTGGATGAGGTTTATTACTAAGGAATTATGTACCAATAACGAAAAGGGCATAAAAGACAGGAGATTCAGAACACATCCTCAGAGGTCTTTTGAAAACCACTCAAAACTGACGAGAGTACCAGGGGACAGAAAACATCCTAAGTTCTTGTTGGCAATGGTGAGAGAGCGGGGGGAAAAAGGATTAATATACAGTAATTTCACGATTATAAGCCGCACTCTCATTAGCAGCAAGGACCCGCGTGCAACAAAGTAACGAATTAGTAACTGAATTGCAGGATCGTGGGGTTTACTGGCTCGGCTTGGGACAGGGCAGGCTCAGCCCACTCAGGGCTGCTGACGGGGCCAGGCGGCTGCTCGGCGGGGACGCTTGGGGCTGGCCACCGCTGCTGCCGGGCTCACTTGCCCCGGCCTGGCGCTGCCCCGTGGCGGCGGCTGGAGGTGGGCACAGAGCCTGCTCACATCCGCGGCGGCGATGGCAGGTGGGGATGGCAGGCCCACACCTCTCTCCTGGGACGAGCTGCCTGAAGGAGGGAACCCCCTCCACCCGCTGCGCAACAGAGTAACCAATTTGCAACAATCGCGCAATCCCGGGTTTTACTGGCAAGTGCCCAGCTCAGTACCTCAGCTTGCACTTCTGGATTGGGAAATTTCAGAACTTTTTTCATATATTGGCCGCTCCTGAGTGTAAACCGCATTTCCAGGTTGGAATCAAAATTTCAGTCAAAATGGTGTGGCTTATAATCGTGAAATTACTGTAATTAAGTTTATTAAACAAAAAAAAAAAACAAAGTTCATTAATTACTCTGGAGAAGTTGTACTCTAGAAGTCAGTGACTTGTATGAAAGGCACAGAAGGGAAGTTTCCCAATACTGCATATATACATATCAAATGTGGCTGGAACAGTGGGAAAACAGTTCACTATTTTCTTGATCTTTAACAAGAAGATAAGGGAAAGTTTGATTTATTTGAGCCACAGAAATTTCAGAAAAAATCAGATGATAGTTTCAGCTTGCCAGTCTTCCTAGTTTATCCACATTCAGCCATCTTGTGATATGCCCGAGGCAAGAAAACACAACATGATGTGCTAAGAAGGCACCATAGACAAATTAATTGCTTTCAAAACTGTGGCCTTCTATTAGTCAGAGATTCTTGTTTTGCTGACTTTTTAGCACATCATCATCCACCATGCAAAGTAGCACGGCCCATGAAATACTATGAGTCAGCAAATTCGCATAATGATATGCATCTGAATTTAGAACTTGAATTACACTGTTTGCTGAGCCCTGTAACAGAAAAAAAATGGGGAGAATTAACTCTAAACATTACTTAATCCTTACAGAATAATTCTTTTAAGCATGTTTGCAGTCATTCATGTCTAAGACTCTCATTTCCTGGAACCTTATCTAATCTAAATTCCATATGAAAGATTTTAGTGGTATATAAAATTGCATACAAATTAACTGCACTCCAATTCATACAGATAAAATAAAACTGTAAATTTAATAGTGATTAAACTAGAGCTGTCAAATTATATCTGAACTAACAACAAAAAGTTCAGACCTTTTTGTACAAATTTAGTTTTAAAGGACCTATTATATAGCCTTAATTCAGAGGATAACTCTGATGTGGCTTAGTAAAACATGTTTCTAGTTGATTCACTTTTTACTCAGGGAATGTAAAAGGGAATGTCTATTATCCATGTGATAGCAAAGACCTCACATGGCTAAACCACAAACTTGGAGCTTTTCAGGATTTAGGGCTTAAAGCTTCAAAGATTACGGCTCCTGATCCAAAACCAGTTCAGAAAGCAGGCAGGAACCAGGATAAGATTGAGGAGAGAGAACTTCAGTGTATTTTTACAGACATGGCTTCTCCATAAACTTCCCATGAACTTTAAAAGACGTCATTTAATCATTCCTATCTTTTCTCTGCAAATCTTTATATATATACATACAAAAAACTGCATATATCAATAATACATACAAGAATAAATAAAATAATATATACACTTACTATAAAATGCCAATAATGAATGGAAAAAATTCACCAATAATGAAGAACTATGAATAATCTCTGTACCATAATACTAAGTGAAATATGGTAATCAATGTATTATAGATTCAGTTTATACAAACAACCTCAACTGCAACAATTCTACAAAGAAATTCATAAGGATGAAAGCAAAAAACCAACAGCAAAACATAAAAGTTACCCATTAAAAGGTCTTTGTCTGAGGAAGATAACTGTACAGTAAGAATTTCGTATCTCAAGAGGATATAGAGAATACAAGTGAGCAAAATCTTAATGTCAAGCTCTCATCCTGAGATCCAAAACTAGTTAACTCTGCATAGCTGCTTGGAATATTTACCAAACAAGTTTTATTTGGGAGAGTGTCCTCCCTATAACACACAAATCCCACTGAAATGCAAAATACTGAAAGAAATAAAAAAAAAAAAAAGTATGTGGGCCAGAGAAAATAAAGCACTGTTCCAAACTGAAGTAAATTGTTTTAAAAGAAACAAAAGGTTTAAATAGGCTTATTGGTCAAGCACAGCTCAGACACTGGAAAAATCTTGTATTATGATTTTGTAGTGGGGAAAAAGTAGTAGTAAACGTAAGTATTTCAAATAATGTGAACACTTTTTTGATGATTTAGCCCCATTTGTTACTCTTCACAGTTGGCAAGCTGGAAGTCTTAATTTCTACACCAGTTTTATATGAGTAAGAAGTAGCCACTGATTAAGAATCAGTTTGAATTCAGCAAATGGAATATATCACCTCCTTTATGTCTGGGACTTAATGTTCATAAAGTGCAAGAGAACAAACATAATTGACTAAAGTCAAACTTGAAAAGCAGCAATAAAAACCCACCCTTCTCACCCGTTCTTAGCTCTGAATACAGAGTCATTTACAATACAGGGTTTAGTGAATGATCTATCGGTATCAGCCTTGGGTGACACCCTCTCCCACAGAGATAACTGCGCACGTGGACATCTACCAGGACATGCTCTCTAATAAAAATGCTGGCTCAGAGATTTGACTGTGACAATTCATCATAGATATTTTCACCCTTAGAACTATACCAACAACTGTTTCATGGTACCAGCCCCCCGCCATGTATCATTCCAGGAAACATTTCACAATAACAACATTGCTGATGGCCAAACACTGAAGCCAATCCTGATCCAGCCAGCGAAGAGCTGCCTCCCAGCAATGCATTTTCTGATCTTCTGCCTAGCCTAAATTTAAACTCCAGGGACAGGGCTCTTATCCCTTCCCCAAAGAAATGTTCTACTATTTATGAGATCTGACTATAAGGATGATCTTTTTATTCAGATTACACTTCTTACTAAGCTTACTACTTTCAATTTTTACCATTGATAGTCCCTCACAGTGTCTTAAGTAATAGCCCCTTAACACACAAGAGCTACAGCTTTCAGGGATGATGATTAGCATGTTAGCCCCACACCCACTAAGCTAAGCCAACCCACATTCACATCTTTACACCACTTGAAGCATCCTCCAGGCAATCATTTGTTACTCTTGTTACAAATGCTGCCCAAAAGAAACACCAGGTCCTAAACACCACACATTTTTAGACCGCTGTGAAGTGCCTGATAGTTTACATACGCTATATTCCCACCTACTGCTGCAATGCCCAGACCTGAAGGCAAAAACCCTCATGGAGCCCCTACAACAACTGCAGCACCCAGAAGTGTCACACTCTCCCCAGTTTCTGTAATTCAGTTTCTGGTGGTCAGTCTGTGTTTCCATAAAACACTACTTTGCTGTACAAGAATATTCCATGTCTCTGCAATCACTACTGCCAGACCTCTGCCTGGTCCCATCTTCTCCTTGCTCGAGTTATTCTCCACTTCAGCAGCATGCCTCGAATTCAGCTCCAGCTCTTTGACACTTAGATAATCCTGAGGGATTTGCAGAGCACCTTGAACCGTTTACAAACATCAATCGTTTTCCTCATACCTCTCCAGAAGAACCTTGTGCCACTTTTAAAGAACACACTGGAGACCATCAGGCACATCACATCTCTCCATTGCCAGCAGGGAGGGAAACCAGCACCGGGTGCTGGGGTCAGGCACAGAGACTCTACTGAAGCCTCATCTGACGCCACAAAATTAATAAAATCTTTTCCATTCCCAGTGGCAACAGGCAAAATACAAGGCAGTAAAAGGGATCTGTGGCTTTATAATATGCTACTCAAAATATCTGCTGATGGTCATAAGACAGAAAGAATATGCCAAAAAAACTGTATGATGTAGTCAGTTGGCAAATGGGGAAAATCACACACAAAATGAAATGCATTCAGCACTGTAAAAGCAGGGCTGTGGGAAATTGCTGGTTCTCCATATAAGGATCCAATATTTTTTCAATTTATCAGTATAGCATAAAGCACATTAAAAAAATCTTAAAATAAAATTCTAAATGTTAACCATGAAGCACACTTTCTACAATACTTCTCAAGAATGTTCATTTGGTACACCCATGAGTCGTGATTTTATAATTTGCAGCCAGTCTAAATGAAAAATAAGAGGTTTTCTACCTTCTCCATATAAAATGTCAACCATCTTTTTAATTG
Source organism: Turdus rufiventris (assembly GCA_013186435.1). Classification (NCBI taxonomy): domain Eukaryota; kingdom Metazoa; phylum Chordata; class Aves; order Passeriformes; family Turdidae; genus Turdus; species Turdus rufiventris. The sequence goes on along the minus strand of PYHW01010133.1, from coordinate 5,855,189 downwards.
AGAGCTAGAAAAGTGTAATTGAAAATTACTGACCTCAAGCGCTCATTAGTGACAAATCCAAACCCCAGCTGAACACAGCCCTAATAGGATTAAAGAGACATTCAGGATGATGTATGCAGACCTGGTATGCAAGAAAAGCTGAAGAAAAATCTGTATCTATCCATAGAGCAAGGATCACACAAAGTCCTGGGAGGAGCAGTGCTTTGGTACCAGATGTGCACATGTATTTTTCTGGTGCCTCCCTCCCTCTGTAGTTGGAGCTACAGATGCTACCCACAGGCATCCTCAGGAGTGCAGGCTGGAGATATCACTGCTGGGCTCAGAAACTGCAACGTCACCCAAGCTCCCACAGGAAGAAAGCAGGGAATGGCTGGCCAAGCACCTCATGACAAGGCATTTCCAAAAGCACAGCCACCCTCTGTCTATGTTTAATGACTGTCTTTTCCTGCACCGCACAAGGCTCTTCAACAAGTGAGCTGTTCAGTCCATCACGTCTACAAAAATTGCACATACAGGTAATCAGTTCTCAGGCTGAATTTCATGGTCTCAAAGTCCTTCTGTGAGCATCAAAATCATTGAGCATGAGATTTTCTACTGATCACATGCCACTGGCTGCACATCTAAGGAGGCTCAGGAGGGTAAATGATTTTTTCCCAAGTCAATTTTAAATTGGTTTCCTAAATTGTCTCCAGATCCTTTCCAGACAGCAGAATGGAAATAATTAGAGGTGGTTGGAAAATGGAATTTTTGTCCTATGGGGAAAGTCTGATAGTCCTGTACTTATTTTTATGCTAACATAGGCCAAAGTGTAAAAGCCTTAAAATATTAAACAGAGCAAAATACTGTAAGGTACTCTGAAACAGCATTCTGCATGCACTTTGACATTTTTGTTGCTAGAGAACATCCCATTCCTCACATGGGCACACCAGCAGCTCACATAAATGCTCAGTTTTCAGCCCAAGATTCTTTCTACTCCCCAAGACCACAAGGCAGTGACTAGCAGTGTTGACACAAGCTCTCCACACATCTCATCCTACTCCTCTTGCTGCATGGGCTAGACAGGAAGACAGCAGGAATTGCAGTTAATCACTGCTCCCTTGTTCATCTTCTGGAAACAAACTTAAATGACATATTTTGGAGGTTTGGGTGAGAAGGTTTCCCCCCATTTTAAAACAAACCTTTGAAGTGATTTATTCTAACTTTTTCTGATGTGTACTGTGGAACCAACAGTTTCCCACTACGTAAATGCAAACTGAGTGTAGTTACAGAGCCAGAAGCTGAGACACCATGGCAAAATACACAAAGAAATGATCTCTAAAAGTTGTACACAAACAGTGAAGAATAAAAGGGGAATTCACTCTCAACAGCTCTTATGGACAGGAACATAACTTCCCTCCTATTCTCCATGTAGAGCACTATGCCTTCGGCCTAACCAGAGACACATTGTCACACCAAGGACCTGGGTAACTATGTCAAATAAAACACCTCCTGATACCATGGAGATGGTTGCTTTATGCAAATCATCCAAATAGAATGCCTTAGGGGAAAACCTTCATTGCCATCACTCTGTTAGGGTTCTCCTCTGCAGCTGTCTAACTGACAGAGCCATTGAAATCCTGAGTACACATAAATTCTGCATCATTTAATTATTGGCTTCAAGTGCCTTTGACTAGTACTCCTGATGAGGATGACACTTCTGTCAATAACTTGCTCTAAGTTACCATTCCCTCAATGCAACTTTCCACTGTACAGCTAAGGAGATCTTGGCATCTCTTCCTCTTCAGGTCATCTGGCAACTGTTCCAACAGGAACCAGCAGCCTGCTGTCCAAGCACAGCTGAAGCAGACAGGGCCTGAAGCACAAAATGGCTACACATGAACACCAGAAAAATTACTTATTCCATTGTACATATCTTTCTCCAAATGTTCTTTCCAAGTGAGACCAAGGTAGTGGGGGAAATAAAGAAGCCCTTCATTACACAAGGGGAAGGGAGTGATTTCATCATTTCAAAATTTCCTCCTCTCCCAACCTTTCCATGTGGAAATGTTGTTTCCAATAAGCTTTATACTGAAGACTGGAACTTAAACAGAGAGGGCTCAAAAAACAAGGCTTGATGAAGAAGGTGAAACAGTGCACAGAACTGGGTTTTTTTTATACTTTTAACTTAATTGGCCACCATCTTGGGAATTGGCTGGAAAGTAGCCCTGCAGAAAAGAACCTGGGGGTGCTGGTTGACAGCCAGCTGACCATGAGCCAGGGTGTGCCCAGCTAGCCAGGAAGGCCAATGGCATCCTGGCTTGGGTCAGCAATATTGTGGCCAGCAGGACCAGGGCAGTGAGTGTCCCCCTGTACTCAGCACTGGTGAGTACTCAAATCCTGGGCTCAGTTTTCCCAATTCAGTAAGAACATTGAGGTGGTAGGCTGTGCCCAGAGAAGGGCAATGGATGTAATGAAGGGTCTGGAACACAAATGCTACAAGGAGCACTTGAGGGAGCTGAGGGTCTTCAGCCTGGAGTAAAGGAGGCCCAGGGGAGACTTTATTGCTCTCTACAGCTGCTTGAAAGGAGGCTGTAGCCAGGTGACATTTGGCCTCTTCTCACAGGGAAACAGCACCAGGACAAGAGGACATAACCTTTAGCTGCACCAGAAGAGATTTAGGTTGGACAAAAGGAAGAATTTTTTCACTGAGAGAGAGGTAGAGCAGTGCAGTGGGGTGCCTAGAGAGGTGATAAAGTCACCATCTCCAGAGGTGTTTGAGAAATGACTGGATCAGGCACTGAGTGCTCTGGTCTTGACAAGGTGATGTTCAGTCAAAGGTTGGACTCCATCTTGGAGGTCTTCTCCAACCTTAATGAGTCCATAATTGCTTCCTTCTCTTTTAATCCCTCTATACAGTGAGGCAAGTTTTGCAAAGTTAAAAAAAAATCATTAACAAACTCAAAGGCAGTCAAAGAGAGGCAAGATACTAAACCATGCCAGTTTCCTTTCATCAAAGACAGAGATCCAAGGATGTATCTATAGGTTATAACACCAGCAGGTTCAAACTTGTTGTGAACAGACACAAGAAATCCCTGCCCACACTTGGAGATAAGCAAAAGTCTTTTGAACACTTAGCATGGCTCTGGGCCAAGCTAATAAACTGCTGAGCCGCAGGGACATCTCTGTGCTATTACCTCAGGCTCGGCACAGCTGGCAATGCTCACAGTGCTCTGTGCTGGCACAAACCACAGGCAGAGCTCATTCCTGGTTGCCTTCACCACAGCATGGAGAGGGAAATGCCACCATACTCACAGCTTTGTCTTCAAGCCTTGACTTCAATCTTGGGGCCATTCATACACATTTATCTGCATTATCCATCCAACAACAAAACATTTTAGACCAGTTTCTTACTCAAGCGTCAATATTTTGATATGGACATAATGTTTTTCACCTGAAGGTGATGAAAAGTATTGCAACAAGAGTCTAACTAAACAAATACACTTGGCTTTTGCTTTGAATTAGTGTTTTACAACAGCTTTTTCTGTTGAAAATTAGGAATTTACACATTTGCACAAGTCTTCTTAAACAAAACAGCATCTTTATTCAAGTGTTTCTTTGGAATGCTTCCTCAACCCTCCAAAGAGCACATCTTCCTGGGTTGGATGGGGGAGCAGAAAAGGGAATGATGAGACGCACACGTTGTTTACAGTGGGTAGAGCTGCCAGGCTTCTATCCAGTTTTAAGACGCACAGCCTTTGAAAGCTCTTATGTCTGGTCTTTGACTCAAAAATGTCATCTCTACAGACAGAGGGGTATGGGGTTGTAAAACCAAAGCATATTTTCTTAACACCGCTCCAGAAATATCCTCTGCTAAACGTGTAACAGATGCATGTTCCTCATTAAAAAAGTGTTGCTATACATTATATCTTGGCTGTAGACAGATTCTGGCAGAGATTGATACACTGTGGACATATAATTCATGTGTCTAGTATGTGAACTCTGGACCCTGCTTAACCTGCTGAGGTCCTGTTGTGGATCTCAGGCCATGGAAATGGGTGCAAAGGGAGAGAGCAGACAGATGTGGAGGACCAATGTGTAGCTGAGAAAACAACAAAGCTATTGGACATACGCCACCCCCAGGCACCCAGCTTTTATTCCCATTTGTATAATGAACTAGAAAAGCAGCACCAATTCCAGCCACCTTTCTTTGAGAGGAAAAAGAAATCATCACTTCATGGTGACCATTTTCTTTCTTGAGTAGCCTCTGGTCCTTTGTTGAAATTTAACTTTTGGAAAGGTAAGTCCTAATGATGAATTATAATATATTTTTTTGGCTGATTGGTGCTTAAAACCTGCCCATGCAAATCATAACTTCATAATCCACAGGGAGACCCTTAGTTTTATTCCTTGCCTGGTACTCAGACTTCCATTTAATTACTGGTTACTTAGATTTATAGACAGATTTGCTAAAAACAGCGACTCTGTGTGCAGACAATAACCTTTTGATGGGTATGGTAGTAAAACTGAAATTCCTATGTAAACAGGACCAAATTTTAAAAGTAGCTGGTGTAGCTCTCTAATGAAATTGGCAGCAGTGTGTGGGTACTTTGTCTTGGAGAATGCTAAATGGTGCATAGCCAGCATTTGCTCCATAAACTGTCAAACAAGAGAACCGCAACTGTTCGGTGATTTGTTTTTCTAATGTAGTTCTCTACTATGGGAAATGTCTTTTCCATGACCAAATGTAGAAGCTGTCAGGATCCAAAAGAAATAGAGAGCAGAAAGATGATGTCTAGAAGGTATCTCCCAGCAGAGAAAAAAGGAGAAAGAAAACATTTCTCAAAGACCTCGGTTTGGGAGCACTACAAAAAAGCAAAACACTTTGGAAAAAATTACTTCAGGGATGCTACAATTAATTGTTGGGCATCGATTACAGTACTATAACACTCAAATTCTTCTCTCCCTTCATTAGGTGATGATAATATTGTTGCATATCTCCATAGGAAGATTAAACAACAATATATACAGCGGTATCTTTCTTCTCAGGGCCTTCTACTACTTTACAAAATGAAACAGGCTTCATCACCCTAGAAGGGCAGAAAGTCCCCCTGCTATTACTGAAGAAATGAGCACTGCAAATAAGTGATACTTGAGCTCTATGCCTCAGCAGATGGAGCAGTAAATGAGCACTGATTCAAAGTTTCCTATTTTGTTCTATATTCCTCTCATCACTCCATTGCTGTTTTAGGCTTGTGTCAGGCAACGAAAGTAAAACCATTTTGTTCGTAATAATAAAGGGTAATTAATAAGTAAAAGTCTTCACACTGATGAAAGGATGTCCCCAGATCAGAATTTTAAAAACAATTAGTATGGCGAAGTCTGCCTCAACAATGGAAAAAGCAGCACAGCCCTCCTTTTTGTACTTGTTTAGACCAGAGGGGGAAAAAAAAAGACATTATTTCATCATTTGAATTCAAACTTCATCTGACCTGGTCCTCAGGAAGACACACGGCATTTAAATATATGCAATGACTATTAAGGGATTGATTCTGGAGAAATAATCAGACAGACAATATTTTTACCGGGGTTCAAATGTCCACAATACCCAGTAAAATAATCAAGGCTACTCTGAGCAGACTGCAAGACTCCTCTGTGCATGCAGATACTTCCCAGAGGTGCAACTGCAGCTGCTAATTAAGCCTTGCCAATATCTGCTGCACACTTGCAAGCGGCTGATGTAACAGTTACCTGCCCCACAGGTAACCCCACAATTTCCCTCCCTGCTGCCAGCCTAGGAACTGGTTGTTCATAACAAGAGCAATGGGAGGACAGGACTACTGCAAGGAATTTGAGAACCCTCAGCAATAATATGCCAACTACAGCAAATCTGCTCTACAAGAAGGGAGTGTCAACACATATCAGTAGCCTATATAGCAATTGTCAAGAATCAAAGCTCATATTATTTTATGTCCCTGAAATGTCAACTCAATTGCAAATTTAAAAACAATAGTTTTATCACTTTGCCAGTCATAGGACAAATCTCAATCTTAGTTATGCTGACCTTGACCAGGCTTGAGACAAGTAAGTCACAAACACAGAGAAAACCAGAAGCTCACAGAGTAATTACAAAAAATAAAAATCACAGCCATGGTATGACACACTAAAGCCCTCTTCAATCCCTACTACCCATTGCAAGCTATATTACCCTTAGGGAATATTTCTAGATTAAGTTGTCTACTAGCAGCACCTCTTTTTGTCCAAAGTCTCATGCATTTTATAAACAGATAAACCTTATTGGTGGGTGGGAGAGTAATGTGAGTGTTGCACAGATGTTTCCCTCTGCTGTTGTTCACTATTAGATTGTGATACAACTTAAAAATTGTCCTCTAATTTGGAACAAGAGTCCAACTCACTTTGTTGAGGCAAAGCTTTTTTAGTTTCAGTAACCAAACCAATGCTATCACTAAATAAAAAACATAAAGGCAAGGGACAGAGATTCATAACAAGACCATGATCACGGTCAACAAAAACATCAGCATGAGTAATTATATTATTGTTGAAAAACCTTTACAATTATTTATGATGACCTAGCTTTTCAGGTGCTATTTGTGCTTTGTGATAATGAAAGAGCACAATAGCACTTAGCACCATTTAACTTCTTTTTCCCCTATAGGAAGCATTTTATAGGTACAGCATGCCAAATGGGGACCACAGTTACACAGGTAAATAGCTACACCATAATCACTATTCGTCAGTGAAAATTAATCTCAAAAAACCAACCCTGTAACTCTTCCACCATCAGTTTCTGGCTTTAGCCAGTTACTCATCTGAAAACTTGAACATCTTCAAGCAAATATTTTCCCCTGGAGGTCTGATTCAGTGATATATACACAAAGTATTTTAGTTCAAATAAAACAGTCCTGTTGGTTTAAAGCCACAGGGAAAAAAAAGTAAATTATTTCAACAGTTTCTTTTTTCCAACAAAATGCCTTGCAGTTAGTTGGTAAAGCCTGAAAGCTGATAATTGCTTAACAAGCTTTGTATTCCAAACAAAAGTATCTTAGTGGTTCAAGTTTCTCTTCTTTCTGCTGTCATATATACAGTAATCACAAAAGTTAATTATGGAGAGTTAACTCTGCCAAGTATCTCACACTAAAATGGTGATAGAATTCTGTTACAAATCACAAAAAAACCCCACTCATTATTGGTACCATGTTTAAGTGTGATTTCTCTGTATCTATCGGCAGATCACATCTATGGACAGTCAAGATTGGTGCAAATTTGTACCATCTAACCTAAAGGAACACTCTGCAGTGGGAGCATGGCAAGACCAACATCAGTCTTTCTGCAGTAGTCTAATTTCTTGAACTAGAAAGAGAGGTGATTGTCCCATTTTTATAGAGATGCATTAAATGTTTCCTTCTGAAAGCTATTTTAATAACACTGCGGTGCTTCACAAAGGAAACAAATTCAGTACATGTTTAACACATATAAACATGCCTTCTACCTCTGAAGAAATGTAGGTTTTTTAAGAGCATTTTCAAGTGACTAACATAAATATAAATCAGCAATTTAAATTTTACAGCATCAATTGAAGATGACATTTTGGCATGTAAGTACACAAACCACTCAAGTTGTCCCTGCAGAAGCCATCTCTAACTCAGAAGATGCATAGAGCCTTTCCAATGACAGCAATGGAATTTAAATGATTTAATTAGAATAATATGCTCTAGTCCTTGGCCACTCTTTCACTATAAAGTAGGAATTTCCTCTGGGCAGGCACAGCACACAAACCGAGCTGTGACTGCTCTGCCTGTCCCAGCTCCATAAAAATGTAGTCTTACTTCCTAGTCCTGTGAGACACCAGAATGGTCTGCTAACTTCTTTTGTCAAGTTTCCCTTCTTCACTCAGTCTAAATCCATCCTAACAGTACAAGTAAAACAGAAGCAGTTATTACCATGACACAGAGCTTAAAATGCTAATAAGAGGTACTGAAAAGCGTGCACATTTATACTATCTTCTGATTTACTTTTTGAATCAAAACCAGAAGTTCATTTCTTCTGCCAAGGATGTTTTTCTTTTTTAATTAAGAGACTTGAAAATCTGAATAATTCTTTTTCTAGGGAAGACATGAAAGAAAAAGACAAGACAGACTACTACCAACCCAAATTTATCTCAAACCCTATAATTTGTAATTACTAGGTTGTCTAAAATTGGATACCAATTTTTAAAAATATTTTTTAAATTACAGTAGAAAACATTTTTACAACTTTCCTCTTGAGTGCTTAAATATTGAGAATACCAAAGTTGAATTTAACTTACTACACTTCCAAAAGGCAATAAGAAACTAAAACCAGGCAGGAAGAGCAGTTTTCCTGCTTTTGATTTGTATTAATGATTCAGAGAAATTGTTTTCTTTACCTATATGAGAAAGTTGCTGACTTCAGTGAGCAATAAATTTCTGCAACTGACTTCAGTGGAACCCCAATTAATATCCTCAAAGAGAACATTTGCCTGCTCTTTCCTTACGGGAGATAAGAGGTTCCCTTCTAAATTGCATCCTAGAGACATTTGACTAAAACTTTTTTCCTCCAGGCAAAAAGTAAACATCTATAAATATTTTATACCAATACTGAAAAGCAAAAAAAACCAGACTAAGCACTATTAATGTGCACCTTTTTTTTTTTCATCGCATTTATAAGAAACGGGCAGTGATGCACGCCACAAGGCTGGGATCTAATCAGACACAGTAAGGCCCTGTCTAGACAGGCAAAAGTTATTACAATCAGTTAGCGTGGTTGAAGAACTCCATTAAGATGCAGGCCAGCAAGAAAGAAACCACATTAGCAAATGACACAGCACAACCAGGCACCAAGGCAGCCCAGGGGCCTCCTGGCATGTCCAAAATCGAGCCTCTCTCCGAGCCATTGCAAGCTGGCTCGAGTTAGATGGACTATGGACACATGGGCAGTGGGCAACTGCATAACCCCACAGTGCCCTGACCCTTTTCCTCAGGGAAAAGGAGCTCATGGGTGAGCACAGCTACTCCATGGTGCTGAGCCCAGGCACAGTTTCTGTCCCCACAGCAAGGCACCAAGTGCCCATGACAGAAAAGACAATTTATTCACAAGGTGATCACATGCTGCGGGTGCTTTCCTCACCCTTCATTCCTTGGAATGATGTCGCTGATGCTTGTGAAGAAACACTTCTGTGATATTTGGGATATAAGCACACAGATGCTAGGAATAAGAAACAGTACACTAAAGAAGAAATAAAAAACAAACTAAACAAACCAAGAAATAAACGAAAAGTTAAAAATTAAGTGGTAAGTATTATATATAATGCAAAACAAGCCTGCTTCCTTTGTTGTCATTTTCCCCCTTGATCAAAACTTTCAAGGCTTCTCAATAACACCTATTTGCTTTGCAAAAGGGGTATCACAGCATACTTGATCCAAGGCCAAATGTGATTTTAAAAAACATGCACAACCTAGTGATAACTTTTTCAAATAATTTGGTTTAAAATAAAGAAAAAATACACAATTCTAAAGAGAGAAATAACACAATGAGATCACCCAGGAAATCGTCTCAACATCTAGTTCATTAGAAACACTTCTAAATTTAGACACCCCAGCATTTAACATGGTCCAGAAAAAAGAGAAACAAAGCCAGAAATGTGCTCATATTTTAATTACTACCAACAGTAAACCTTATTTTCAGCTATGCTATCCCAAGCAATGAACTACAAGCCTTGAAACTGCCATTAAAGTCCTCACAAACTGTTTGCTGAAGAAAAGTAAGCACATATCTCTCTGGTTGCACAATATGACACATACACTTCTAGGATGGGAGAGGAAGTTATAAACTACCCAAAATCCACCAGGGAAAATCTTTCTTCTTCGAATCAAGAACAGGCTTCATAATAAATTCCTTCACTATTGTATTATATAATCTCATTGGTAGTATTTGTCCAAACTTTTCCAGTGCATTACTTTGTGTCACTGCAATTTACTTCACAGAAAGGGAAAAAAAATCCCACAGAGAATTTAAGAGTATATACGGGAACTGTTGGAATTTTTTCCATCCATTATCATTATGTTATTACTGTTCTTGAATTTTCAGAAGCAATGACCTCCCTTTGGCACCATCAGAATCTCACCTTTGGCTCTAAGCGGTAAGGCACCCCTATTAAAACAGCAGCACGAAGGATCCTTATCAATGTGCCCAGGCACTATCAAAGGCAAGGTCAGAGTAAAATTGTCACCGCAAATGTGACTAGACAGCACGTGGAGCTCACCTGTGCAGTCAGTGGGCAGGGCACCCACATGACCTCTGCAGATATCCTACTGAAGGCAATTCAGTGAGCCATTCAGTAGCGTTTGATGTAACATAAGTAACATCATTAGCTGAGCATGGAAGAGCTCAGATCTGGCTAACAAATGCAGGTTTTGGAAGCATATCTGCTATTAAAGACAAACAAAAACCTGTCTTTCAACCAAGTCTTGGTCAGCTCCTTGATGAGCTGTACTGTGACCCAAGAGGAAGAATATCCAAATCCCACAAATCAACACCATCAAGTCCTGTAGGCAGATGTATCTGTCACAGAATCACAGAATGGTTTGGGCTGGAAGAGACCTTAAACATCGTTTACTTCAATCCCATGGCCGTAGTGGACTGCCTCTCTTCTCTAGGTAAAAACCAACTACTAATTAACACTTGCACTTGCAGCAATTCATTACTTCCAGACAGCTAAAACCTCACTGCTAAGCAAAGGGGAGGTCTCGCTGCATCCTCCATCTCTAGCCACCAATTGCCACCTCCTGCCTTCAGATGACGCTACTGCAAGTGTTGAAACAGGACAGGAGTCAGTATGCTGATGGTTTTTTCCCCAACTGTGAGCACTAATTTTCAGCCTGATTAGTGATCTGACCCAACTCATAGTCAGCAGAGCCAGCATAAGCAATGCATGGAGATGGTGCAACCCAGAACAGAACGGATTCCCCATCTTCTGCTGCAGGAAAGTCTGCTGTCTTACACTGGGATTCAGTCTCTTCCATCAGCCCCAGGATTGAGAAACACACTCATCTTACTTCATCTGGCTGATTAGCACCCATTCCTGTCACAAGCCCATGTGATAATCACTTACTAATACAAGTGTCATGACTGACTGTAAACATCTGGCTCACCCTGTGCATTAAGTGCTAGACAGACACTGCAGAGAGCAGCAAAATCCAGTAAGTGCTTGCAAACTCACTTTTCAAAAAACCCTGCACGTTGTGCTGTTCTACCTAGAGTGTTTATTGTTGTCCAAAGCAACAATTATGCAAACGCTTGGGCACTTGCTTAATTCTTCTGTTACAAACTACGCCATTACACTTAATGGATTAATTAGCAAAGGCTTACTTTTGCCCAGAGAGTGGAGGCTCCCAAGGCTACATGCAGAGTCACGGGACAGGCTCCCAGGGGGAGGCAGGGAGGGGGAAAGGCACCTGGAGCACCTATAGTCACACTGCAGCTCCACAGGCAGTTTTGGCAGCAGTATCAAGTTTTGCCAGCTTAAAAAAAGCTGCTCTGCCTTCTCCACTCCCTCTTTCCTCCTCTCTTGCCCCGCAATGAACCAAATCATGGAATTGATCCAGACTAAAATTACATCTGTTTTTTGCTCAGTGCCTAGATCCAGATCACCACAGGACGTAAGTGTTCGTGCTGCTATGAATGGGGAACAGAGTCTGAGCCAGGCAGGGGCTGCCAGCACAACCCCACGTTGTAGCGCTTTAAACCACCCAAAGCGCAATCACAGCCCAACTCTGTAGTTCCAGCCTGCTACAGTTACCTGACACTGAAATTAGAGCAATAAGGGTGGTCCCCCACTCCTCCCTCCATCTCCCTACAACACTGGGGCTCAACATCTCTCCCAGACACTCCTCTGGAAGGCAGAGGAGCAAAGAAATCCCCCCCAGAAAAACTCTGGGGCTGGATTAGGTTTCTACTGCATTGGCTCCTGGAGCTGGCTTTCCACAGGGTCGGATGAACTGGCCTAAAGGAGAGGGTGCACTGGGTCCACAGCAGAGCACCCAGAGCAAGATGTCTGTATTTTTCCCAACTACAGAGAGCAAGCCTCTCCAGCACCAACCGCTGCCTCCCACAGGGAGCAGCCACAGAAGTAAACCCATTTGCAGGACTGTAAGTCTCAGCCATGCCAAAAACACAGAAGCACATTATTGTAAGTTGAGTTAGATAAAAAAAGGTCATACAAAGTACTGGTTTCCTTTCACATTCTTTGCATATACAAAGATCCCAACGGTTCCAGGAGGATTTTCCTGTATAGCCTTACTGAAAGCTGATTAAAGAAAATTACCATTAATCCCAGTAGTAACTTAAAACAAAACGTTAAATTAATTTCAGTGGGAGTTCTGGCCGCGTGCAAAACTCAGCACGATACCCTCACATTCATACACATTGCTCTCTTGGGAAATGACAAGAACTCTGCAGACACATAAAAAGACGAAATTTACTCCACGTTATTAGAACTCGGTACAAAAACCACCAAACTATCTGCACCAGGCTTAAAACTATTTCCACAAACCCCGACCCTGTGAAATTGTCATTGTTCACGCCGCTGTTCCCCTTTTCACCTCGTACTCTGAAAGCTCACCCCCCTCGATCACCTTTAAATCAAGATCCGCGCCAGCAAAGCTTTTCATTTTGCTAACATCCTGACGGGCGTTTTCCGAAGCTGCGGAGCGCCGGGCGGCACCGCGGGAGCGATGCTCCCCTGCGAGCACCCCCGAAGTGCCGGGCACAGCACAAGCACCAGCACCAGCATGTGGCAGCTGCCGGACGCCCTGCAGGGGCTCCGGAGGAGCCCGGCTATCCCGCGGATAGCGGCGGTGCGGGTATCGCGCCCGCAGCCCCCCGGGCGCCCAGCGCTGCGCGGGGCGCGGAGCCGAGCGCGGCCGCGGCTCTTTGTTCGGCAGCGCCCGGAGCGGCCGCGCCCCGCGGAGCCGGGCGGGACACGGCTCAGCCCGGGGACTGGGCTGGGCCGGGCCGGGCCGGGCGGCAGGGGCCCGCGGAGCCGGGCTGAGCCCAGAGCCAGACCCCGACCCAGCCCCCGTCCCGCGGCCGCGCAGCCTCCCGCTGGGACGCGCAGCGGAGGACAAGGTCTCACCACAGACAGACCCTTGGGGCTTTCAGCCCAACGCCCCCTTACCTATCCGCGGGTGCGGAGCAGCCCCGGGGACTTTTGTCTCGGGCTGCCAGCGGACAAGTTTGTGCCCCTACTTCGCTCCTCGCAGCCACAGCGACGCTCTCGCCTCCCGCTCCCTCCGTCCGTCCATCCATCCNGGGTCCGAGCGGCGGAGGTGCCGGGCTGGGGGACGGACCCGCCCCGGCGGTGACCCGGGCTGGGCTGGGCGAGTTCACCTGTGCCCGACGGCCGCTGCAAAGGCGAGCCGAGGGTGCGGGATCCAGGCGTTGCCACCCCATCCTCCTCTGTTTGCCCGAGCAAGCCTTCCTGCCTTGTAGTCTTCGTTTGTTTACGAACTTTCTGCGAGCTACCTAGCCGGTTAATGCACTAGCAGGAGAAATTAAACCCAGGAGGAACATCGCACCTCTTGGGTTTTTCCACACACAAGCATTTAATGGAAGAGAAACCACCTGGGAGAGCCCTTCTAAGAGGGGTTACACAGCGAAACAAACTCCAAAGGGAACGGCTCCGGTGGCACAGTTGCTGTTCTTGCAGATATTTAGGAAGGCTAGGACAGAGCCCTGTCTCTGCACAGCAGAGAGGGGCAGGCACACCGCCTGCAATTGTCTACTGTCTTCGCTTCTCCTGGTGTGTTTATTACCACTATTGCACCGTGCAAGCACAGCTCTGATGTGTTACATAATTAACCTTTGTTATGTTGGTAACCCTGTCATTCTCTCCGCGGGGCAACTGTGAGTACGAGGAGGGCTTGATGTTGGGATAGTCAGTTGTTGTTCCCCTGATAATTTTTATTTTGGTTTCTCTCCAGGAAAACTAGATCAAAAAAGTTCTTTGCCATAGACAGCAGCGTAGTGAACATTGTGGTAGTCCTTTGTTCCTCGGGTAACCTGTGTCACAGACAGCCCTTAAAGTTTTGTGTCCTCCCCGACAGGTTACACCTTGTTTTCAGAGAGGCTCAATGCATCAGAATAGCAAAATTGGGTGGAAGAGAATTGCTGCAGGAGGCTGAACTGAGAAGCAGAGGACATGTCTCACGGTAGACTCAGGTGTTTAGACAGTGCACTATGCTGGAGTTTTCTGCTGGCTTCCTGCCTGCAACATTTCTTCTGTAATGCAGTGAGAGATGGAGTCATCAGCATCACAATCTGTCGGGACAGAAAAGACTCTTCTGGCCAACAAGTGCTTTCTGTCAGAGAGCACTACCAGTCCATCACAGCACACCTATGTGTACTGTCAGGGAGGGATACTGACAGTCACGGAGATCCTGCCCCACAGCCTGGCTTAGCCAGTTGGGATTTTGACATCTCAATGAAGAAATCTATCCTGTGACTATGAATTCTCTAAATATGAAACACTAAATACTTAAAAGACTAAAATGAGTAAATAGCAATTCCCACAAGTATGGTTTTTCCCACTGATCTTGCAGAGAGCACTTAAATTAGATGTAGAGTCTAGAGAACTAGGAATATACCTGGTTGTCATTACTGATAGAAGGAAGCAGAGGAACATTGCAAAACTATGCTATTACAAGCATTTTTTATTATGTTAGGGAAAAAGGTATCAGGTCAAGCACCAGTCAAAAATCAGGCTTCTTCATTGTGCTTAATGAAATCACCCAGAAGTAAGTAGAGTTTCCTCACAGTGTGGAAAGACTCTGCTGAAGTTTATGTAAGGAGATAGTAGTACTGTGTTCTATTTAAATCAATGTCTCCATGGATAGGGGGCTCTGCTGCAAAATTATTGTATTTACTTTGGGGTGTTTATCCTGTTCCAGATCACCTTCTCTCCCCTGCTTTTCTCCTTTACACAACTGCAATTAGAATATTTCTTTGCCTTTGTGAAACACCCCTCAGTAAAGATTCTAGGGACAGACTATCAGATGGTGTCCTTGGTGTTGGCTCTATGCACTGAGCAGGAGGAGATGGAGCACAACAAATCCATGGAGGGCTGTTGAAAATAATCAGTGGCAGTACTGCTAACATGGCACATGAAAAAGTCATACAAAAAGTCATATGGAAGCTCTTAAAAAGTATTTGTTCTTCAACAGCTAGCTCTCAAACTTTCAGGATTGTGCCAGGATTGTGTTTGTAATTTATTTTTAACAGGCCTGAGAGCTAACTACTTACTTTAAAACAGAAATAGAAGCTTGAATTGTCTCATATTCAAATAACTTCTGGAACCAGGAATTTAAAAACAAGCTGATTATCATTAAAAATGTTCGTATCTGTGGCACTGGTAGTACAGCAGAAGTGGAGAGGGAGGCATTATTGCCTCTCTCAGCCATACACCTTTGTTTTGCTGTAATGGATTATGTTTATAGTAAATTCATATTAGTGGCAAATCCAGTTTGTAGTGTACTCCAGAGATTAAAATCTTTACATTTGCAAAGTGCTGAACGAGTTGCCTATCAAAAAAGACAAATTAAAATGTCATACAAGAAACTATCATCTGCTGTCATGAATATTTAAAGCTAGTGTCACTGTCACATGCTACACAGTGTAAATTTCCTCTTAAGGCCACCATTAAAATTCCTAAAAAATCACAAAATAATATGTTCCTTGCAGACCTGTGTATTACAATGTTTTGTGGTCCCAGGTCCAGCCCTTACCTCATGACTCACTCAAGCAAAACATCTATTGAAGTAAATGGGAATTTGGCAGGAAAAAATATGGAGATGGGCCAAAATCAAAACAGAGATGGAAACACTCTGGTCTTTTAAGGCAGTTGGATTCTTTATGTAGACTCAAGTTTGCTGTTCAGAGCTTAATTCTCCTGAGAGATTACCAGAGCACTTCCGATGGGCCTTGGGCCGGCATGTCTACCTCACTAAGTAGGCTTTAGTGAGCACCATCTGTGGTCCTTCCTCAGGCACACCATGTTCCCAAGGTACACAATAAAGTGTTATTTGTGTAAGAATATTAAGTTCCCCCTTTTGCCCCTGTATTCCTTGGCTTTCCCTCTCAAGGAAGTGTTACATTAGAAGTTTCTTCGATCTTCACCACTTTGATCCTTCTGCCTTTGGTTTGCTGTGGAGCAGCATGCCTGACTGACTCAGTGCTTGCATGGATTTCCTCTCTGTGGTTGGTATTCCTGTTTGTCCTCCAAGTGTCTCTCTCTCTCCCTTTTAAGTAGTGAAATAAATCTTTTATCTGTCCCTTCCTGACCTCCCTGTATGTATGGCTCCTGGGCATCTGCTTTACTTTTGTTCTCTGCTGTCCACGTTACATCCGGCTGCAGCAGCAGCTGGGCATCGCTGGGTCTGCCTCTGCCAGACACCCTGACTGCTCCTGGGACCCCACACCCCCAGCACGAGTGGTACAGACTGTGGAGCTGCCTGTTCCCTAAAGTTCCACTCACAGAAACATGGTGTTCTGCCAGTCAGGAGCCTGGGACCCCCAAATATTTAGAATCCTTCTATCCTCTCTGTACTTCTAGTCAGAAAGCACACACAGACAATTTCTATCTATGTTACTGAAAAATTATATACGTGATGCAAACCATCAGATGGCAAATGCTCTACATCCTCTGCAAATGCACTTTCTTTCAACATGTTTAATGAAACACAATCCCTAAGAGTATTTGTAATTAAGACAGAACACATTTTCACTGAGGGTAAATTAGTAAAGGTAAATTAAGGAACATGAAAATGTTTCTCTTCTATTCACTGCATGTGCACACACATATAACACACAGAAATACACGTAGGGGAAAATGCCCATTTCTGATACATCACCAAAACAGTGTTTTGGCTTCTGTGCCCCCTCTGCTGGCTGGCCCCTTTATGTATCCATATTAACAAACATATTTCAAAAAACTATATTGAAATTATTGAAGATGCTGGCACATTAACAAAATTTGCCACACTAATACAAGTACTGCAAAGAATAAGTTTCCTTATCCTGTAGAATGGTAATTCATAATTAGCTGTTCCAAATAAATAGTCACATTCAATTTCAAAATGTTAAGGTAAGAGATGTTGAAAGCTGGGAGAGCCATGGAAAACCTTCTAAAGATAAGAACGTATTCAAAACAGATGTGTGTGGATAGGAGGTTGTATTAATTGTCTTTGTAATTTCCAACTTTTTGATGTAAAAACTTCCTCCTTTTGTATTTTTCCCTATCAAAACCAAATTATGTAAATTATGTAAAGTTATTCATGACTATGCTATATACATACAAACATGCACATTTGCATATTCATATATATGCACATATGTATATTCAAAGATAAATTATAAAAAAAATCTAGAGAGATAAAATTAAATATTTGATACAGGCAAAAGCATGCACAGAGGGAAACAGATGAAGGCATAAAACTTAGATAACAATTCCACTACAGCCATGCTCACCATGCTCAAAGACCTGTGCTGAAACCAGCATGAGTCCTACTGACATCAGTGAGACTGGGCTTTACCAGGCAGAAGATTTGAACAGGAAGGCAAGGCCATTCAAAGCATGTCCAAACCCCTGCAGACGCACTAGTTCCAGTGGAGGTGTGGAAAAGAACCAGAGATGACCTAGCTGCAGGGCTGAGATGACTGGAGAGTAACATCTGCAGATCTTCTAAGAGCTTGAGCTGAGTGGGACATTTGAGAGAAAAAACTAGATTGTCCCACTCACCAAGTGGTTTTATTGACTACTGAAAGAGAAGGTGTGTACTGTTCAAGTAGATGAAATGCAGTTTAGTTCAAGAAGTTGCATGTCAAGAACGAAAGAACTTTCTTGAAAAATGTATATAAATGGAGGTAGCCGTTCTGCAGTTTTATAATTTTAAAAATAGCAGAAAAATTAGAAAGGAAATAGAAAGCTGATGGCCTTGAAGGGAAAATGACTGACCTCCCTAAATCCCTCTTGTTCATGCCCCCATGTGATACTTATTACAGACAAGGCTCATGGCCATGGCATTATTCTCAGGAAATGTTTTCCACATGACTAGGTACCCAGGACGACATCACTGTAAGACAAAGCCACTTCTTTGCATTGATAATGTAAATGAAAGCAGTGATGCTGTGATCTTTAAAATACACAATACATGGGCTAATTCTGCTGAACTTGACTTAAAGTCTCTTGCAGTTCCTGAAAGCACAACCCCTCTTTCCCTGCACTCACCCTGCAGCATACATGGCTCAGCTCATCACCAGTCTGGTATTATTTCGGAACTCTCTGCTGTTAATTCATGCAAACAATACAAGAACAAAATTGGTTTTTTTCCATCCTCTAGCCAGTGCACCAGCCAGGACAGTCAGGGAGCCGTGCACTGCAGATGTGTGTGGAGTCTCTCAGACAACCCCCCTGCACGACACCTCCAAGTCCATGTGTCCTCTCCCAGGCAGGAGCGGCTTGCTAAGCCTGTCGTGTCCTTCTCTCCTCAAAACCCCATCGCCCACACAGAAAATGCCCTGGTCAGTGTGTTCTCCAAGGCCAATCTTGGGTGCTAGCATCTTTCTGGCATAACAAATTCCCCTCAGAAGCCCTTGCCTGAAGCCTGTAAAGCCAGTGCAGTTTTATGCTGAATTGTCATGTTCATCTCAAGCCCAAAGAGGAACATCATCTCAAAAATGACTGTTGACGTGACTGCATCCTCTGGTGAGACTGCTTGACCTGTTTGGAAATGGCAGCCTCTGGAAAATACGAAGTCATCCCTAATTTCACAGTTTCCAAAGGGTCTGCTTCAAAACTCCCTGTGAGCAGTGCAAAACTGGGCCTCTCAGCTCATTCAAAATGCTGATTTCACTTCAAGATACTAATTTCACTTTAGGCTACCAAAACTTTGAGTTTAAGCACATTCTCAAAACATTGGATAGATGACTGGTGAGCGTCCATATCAAAGTCTTTCTCAAGCTTTTATCATGTTTGGACATTATCATTTTTGAAGTCAGAAGTGGCAGAACCACCAACCCCCTCTCTCCTAACTAGCTGGTGCTGATACCATCACCGGTAGAAAAGACACCACAGTCACATCGTATCTTATCTTCCAGGGCAGGGTGTTTACAGTCTCTTCACTTGCCTTATTGTATTAGCACGTGCCAACCTGCAAGACAGCTCCTAAAGGTGACTGTGCTTTCTATCACTCCATTTAGGTGTCAGCATTTAGTTTGCGTGCTCATTCTGGTCTTTTCTTCTTCTACTTCCATTGATTCCTGCTGTTACATTGCCAGTGTATAAATCCAGTTCCCCTGGAAATTATTAGCCCCTTATTGCTACAAGAAAGAAAACAGTGTCTGCTCTCTCCCTTGCTACCAGCAGACATGACTGCAAATAGAATGAAGGGTCAGATTTATTATACAGAAATATGGTATTTTTTTACTCATTAACTTCATAGAACAAAAATGTATTTAAAGGAATTTCATAAAGGTGCTTTCTTCCTTGCAATTTCACATCTCTATTTATATGTGAAGAAAGCATATAAGCAATGTTATATGAGTAATGTTCTAGATAATTTTCTTTTGAGTCCTCAATATTGCCAAAGCATGTTTAAAATATTATTTTGAAATGGATAATCAATGCTTGCTTGAACGTATCTTTCTTCATATAGACATGGCTTTGTAAACTGACTAGAACAAGGTCTCACTTCTTCATACAATTGACACTATCTGGCCAAGATTTTTGGCATGAACTTTTAGGCACAGTGTACTTATTTCCATGGTTTTCATTCCCTGTTCCTGTCTGTCCTAGCATTCACAGTCAGGCAGCTGTGACTTGGTTTTTGCATTAATTCATTGCTGGCTCAAACAAAAAAAGGGTGTGCTCTAATTAGGTTCCAGATTTTAATAAACCAAAGCATGTGCCTACGTGTTGTCCTGAACCAAGATGTCGTCTGCAGTCCAGCTCTAAACTTCCAGCAAACAGAGAGTTTCTTTGAAGGCCTCTTAATCTAAGCAGTAACTGTCTCTGAACCTTATTAGCATGTGAAATGAAAAAAGTAGGAAAAGTGTTGAACAAACTCTGACCGCTTATATATGCAAAGCAGAAGTGCATCTCAAAAGCTAATGGTTGCTTGGAAAAGTTTACAAAAACCCAACCAACCAAAGCACGCTGGCCAGATACAGACATGGCTTGAGAGATGCAAGATTGCACATATTAGAGGAGCTTCAGATATTCCACGTGTCCTAGCCTAACCTAAAGTACATGACTGAACGTCTTCCTGGAACAGGAAAATTATGCTATTGCTCTTTCCTATGTACTGTAGCATTTGGACTCCTAGAGCTGCCCAGCAGTGACTTATTTCTTCTGTGTGCCAGCAGCTGCTCCAGAAGATGCTAGAGAAAAGGGTCAGCATTATGTGCTTGTGAGCAGGCTGGTAACCTTCTACATAATAAGTCTGTGCCATTGAATCCCAGACCACAAGTTTCTGCAGAAGACAGATTTTTCACAATTGAATCCTGGTGAGGAACCTTTAAAAAGGTTGTGCTAGTCTGTGCAGCTGCTTTGCAGACAGTCATGGAGCACAACAATAAGGGTCTAGTTGTTTGTGACTGATGAGTGGTGAGCTGTCAGTCACAACCAGGTGATCCAGAATTAAGACAGACACCCAATTTTCCTGATCTTCCATTCTGGATTCACACTGTAAGTTGTAATTTTAGTCCTTTTGAGGGGTGGCAAAAGGCATAGTGGATGATTTGATTGTTTCCCTTCCTTCTTAGGGATTTTTAGGTGTTTTCATCACCATGAAATCTGAGTACCTATTTCCTTTTTGACTTTCAGAGGAAGAGAGGGACATATGTATAATTCTGGTAGGAAGCTGGATGGAGTCCTTGTCAGCCCAAGGAGCTCCTAGAGGAAGAAGAGAGACAAGTGGGTTTGGAGAAGAGCATTTGCTAGGAAGCTAGGGGCAAGCTGCAAGGCACAGGCAATGTTGTAATTAAAGCACATCCTGAGCAGCAGTGGTGGATAACACTTATGGCCACAAAGGGAGGTCCTGTCAACATGGAAGAGATGACACTTCATGGCACTGACCACTTGTATTAGGTGACCTGTGAGCTTTTTTACTCACTGGTCTCTGCATGAAGGGGGTAGTTTTTACTGGAATAACTCACAACCCACAGCTGCCAGCTAATCGCACCTTCGGTGTCTGGGCCAGAAGGAGGAGTTGGTGTGGGAGCAGTCCCCAGGAGTGTAGGAAGGAAGGTGCTGCTGGGTCATCAGACACAGGTTTTTAGTAGGCAACTGCCTTTTATCTTCCTTTTATGTTCACTGAGCTTAATTTACCAAGTTTTTGTCTCCTCTGCTGTTCTAATCATTCATTACTTCATTCTTCAGTCAATTGGAACCCTTAAATAACAAGGTTACAAGCATTCATTTTCAGTTAGTATTTATCTCTTCTTGACTGTGATGTATTCTAGATTAAATTTCCTTTCTGGTCTTTTTCTTCTCACATATTCACAGACAACAAACATATTGCTCCTCAGAGAGAAGGGTTTTGAAGAATTTTCTTTGAGAGAGGTGAGTTTTTCTCCACTTTCTGGAGAGATCAGCACTGCCAGGAAGGCTCAGTTTGCCTACCTTCCTGATGTTGTAGGAACCAGCATCGTTACAATGCCTGCGACATTCCAGCAGAAGTAGCCCAAGGCTGAGCTAGCTTCCCAGGCTCCTTTGAGGGCTGTGAGCAGGCAGGTCACTGGTGCTCTTCTCCACCCAGAGCTCAGTGAGCACCAGCACGCCCAGAGGGATGCTAAACAAGTACAATGTCTGGCCAGAGAGAGAAGCCTGGACAGTGTGAATGAGAGCAGGGCTTGGCCTCCTTTTTGCTCCTTCTTGGGAGCAGGGAGGAAGAATGGATTTTGGTTAAGATGAAGATGAGTAAAAAAATTTCTGGGTTTAGCAGGAGTGGATTGTGCTGGTGTTTCTCATGGGCCAGGGCTGATCAGAACACATTCCTTGTCTTTCTCTTAACCACAAGTCAGTTGAGCATGTTAATTTGAGATTGAGGCATCTGAAGTCAGCATTAATTAGAGCACAACATCATATCCCCTGGACTGCACGGAAGCTGATGTGACAGCAGACCTACGTCTTATCTCTTGGCACTAACCCTCTTTGGTGCTATTATATGATGGTACACAATAACAATGTACCCATAGCAACAACAGCATAAACCCCAGATCTGTTAACCACAAAGCACAACCAAGAATCATTTTTTAAACATTTCTAACGTGCTTTCAGCCTGGTTCCTAAGGAAACAAGGCTTAGCTGAACTGATATCCATTTGATAACCCATCCAACAGTTTTCCTCATCATCCCTGCTGCTATTTGCCACGCCTTTTGACCTTTTTAACCAATTTCAAACAAATGTAGTGGAAGATATTTAAAAACTGCCCACATTTAATGTAAAACTCTTAAGATGGAGAAGTGGCCACATTAATACTTCTAGTAATGGAAGGGCAGACATCACCTCTTTCTTTAGTTTGTTCTGAAGGGATTTAGGAGAAGCAGCTGGCCAATTAGCAGTAATGTAGGTGGCTGCCTACACAGCAATTTCTGCATGGCTTCTGAAAAAGCCACAAAACATTTTATTTCTCAGTTGCTGGGATAAGTAAAGGTAGAAGACCTGCAAAGAGGATGGAGCAAGTGGAGAATTGGCCCGAGAGGGCAGTTAATGATATGAGGATGTGGACATGATGGGGACACAAAATGATCTGGTCATGCTGGTTTTGGAGGTGGAGTTGAACATAGGAAAATATGATACAAGTTTATAGATAAGATACAGCAGAGACCTAGAAAAGAACCCCTTAGAATAGATCACCTCTCTCTTCCACCTTCCTCAAATTCATTCTCTTGCAGAATTCCACAAAAACACTCCTATCTGTGTACCATGGCTTCATCACAACAACGGATAGGAACTACAGTGTGGAAACAAAATACAGTGAGGGTTTGACTGCATATTTAATTTTCCATCTTGTATATGCTTTGGAAACTCTTGAAAAGCATCAGCCTTAAATATTGTATGTTGGCTGGAGTTCAAAACCCAGGAGCAGTTTAGGCCCTCCGGGTTTTTTGCCTTTTCTTCCCCCACTCTCCCAGACTCATGTAGTGAAAATAATCTATCTGTCAAATGAGAATATGCTACTTACTGTGCCATAAAAGTTTTGTTCAGTTCTCAAGATGATTGTTAATAATTATATGTGCATATAAATACATAAATATTAATATATGTATATAAATATTAGCGATAGTAGGGTATTGGTTGAGGGTTTTTTTGAGGGCACTCCTCCATGTGGCTCTGAATGGTTTCAGGAGAAGAGAACTGGTTTGCACACATTTTCCATCCATGAGTGAGGTTTGGTTTGACAGGAGACAGCTTGAAGCAAAGACTGAAACACCAAGTGTGTCAGCACCGGCCTCCTCAAGGGTACATTCTGCATTAAGAACTGCAGAGGCTGATGAGTTTTGTCTCCAGAAAACCCCAGCCACAGCCTTGTGAGTATTTATGGAGATAAAGCATGAATGGTAAGAGAAGTACGAAACAAGCACACAACACCCCTCCCTATTTCTGGGAGCCTTTGCTTCTCACTGGAGGAGGGGACTTTGTGCTATTCGAGGGAGTTTTACAAACAATGAAGTGCAATTGTGCCTCCTGTGCTTTCATTTTATAGGTGTGCATATATCTAGGGGGAGCAGTCTCTGGAGATAGGCAGCCTTTTAATGTTGCATTAAGAAAATCTAATGCTTTATGCACAGGACATGAGCAGCCTGAAGCATATTTCCTTATCAGATCCCTTTGCAAACATTGAATAACCGTGGTCACAATGAGCTACAGGGGAATACAAGCAACCTATGTGATTGAGATTTTTCCAAGCCTAAAGTAGATGGTGTTGCAAAGTGTTATCTAAGGTCCTGACTACCTAAAAATAAAGACCTCCAAGATTTGTGTGCAATTTGTGATTGCACAGTGGATTTCTGAGAAGGGGTTTCACCATGTAAGTAATTGGAAAGGTCTTTCCCAAACGTATCATTTACCCCCATAATTGACATTAAAAATAATGTCAATGTTTGATTGGACAGAGACGAATCCAACTCAGAAATGGTGTGAAGAGAAACTGATATCTAGCATTGTTTACCTTGTAGGGTTGGGAACAGTTCCTTACTTTGTGCAAGCAATATGCTGTAAAGCCCACAAAATGGATGAAAAAGCCCCCGACTTTAATGAAAAACTAATCAAAAATTTTCTTTGCTTAGCTTGGAATTTTTTTCTGTTGTTCTGGTAGGCACATTTTGGGTCAGTAGCATCATTATTTTTGGTCACTTCTTATTATTCCCAAACCCCATGAGGGTAGAACAGTTAAAAATTATAATCTGTGGAGATTTCCAGTGAATTTCTTTTTCTGGTGACAGAAAAATGTGTAGGCCTGTTTTTGTGTGTACCAGACACATTTCTAATTCTCCCACCCTGTAAAATTGCATAAAGTGTTCAAAGGCATTTTACTTTTCATAGTTCTTGAAACAGCTTGCAAGGAAGCTTTAAGTCCCCCTTGCCTACTGAAGTTCCTCTGTGCTGACTTGCATTATTGCTGCCCTTCCCTTGGTTTGAGAATCCTTAATACACACTCTATCTTCAGTGTCAGGAAATGCACAAATACCTCCAATGCAAAAGGGCAGAGTGTAAGTTTATGAAATATGTACATGTGAGCATGCATCTCTGCCTGCCTTTGCTGAAGGTACTGATTTAATGCACTCTTTATGGTTATTCTGCAATAGCTTAATGGGCCATAAAACCAGTCCCACCCCCTAG
This sequence comes from Turdus rufiventris, assembly GCA_013186435.1. Lineage (NCBI taxonomy): Eukaryota > Metazoa > Chordata > Aves > Passeriformes > Turdidae > Turdus > Turdus rufiventris. The sequence continues at coordinate 5,830,278 of PYHW01010133.1, read as the reverse complement.
GAAGCCTTCACAATTGTTCTGCTGTCCAATAGCCAGTATCTAAAATTAACCAGAAAATAAACAGCATCATGCACAGATAGAGACTCCTTGACTAGACAACTTCCTCTGCAAACAAAATATTTCCCTAGTTTTTTTCTTTACACTCTGTTCCTTCTTCCTCTTTGGTATGTTTTGTTGTCTCTTCTGAAATGTCACGACAGCAGCCCACAAAAAATCAATGCCTTCTCTTCAAGCACTCAGAAATCTTATCCTGCCACAATAATTATTTTGAATTAGATGACTAAATGTAGGGAATTCTGCCTACACTAGGGAGCACTGTGAAAGGGCTGTATAGAAAAGCAAGTGTAAGTGAAATGTGACTCACAGTCACACTTGGACTTTTTCTGCAACAGTGTCAACACAATGCCTTTTTTATACATTACTGATGGTGAACTTAGCTGCTCAAGTACACAAATAATCTAGCCTAAAGGCAAATGCATGCAGCACCATAGTTTGATTTATTTACCTAATGTCTGCTTCCTTTGCTCTGAACAGACGCCAGGGTTTGTAGAGTACAGCAATGATATCCTAAAATTTACAATGGATCTGAGGTCTCAGGCCACGTAAAGAAGAACTGGGATTCAGGAGCTGTGCTCTGTCGTGGCACAAGCTCTCTCAGGTTGTATGTACATGGCTAAATTAGACAGCAACAGGAAACTCTCCACTGCAATTGGTTGGTGGGGCTTGAGCTTAACTTTATTAGGTCACTTGAGTCATGACCAGCACAGTTGTGCCTCCCAAACTATCTCTGGGCACATGTAGGATAGGTTAAGTACCACTCACCATAGGCAGTTTCAGTCCAGCATCCTGTTTTTGGCAGCAGGAGAATTTAAGACCAGGGACATGGTTGGCTTCAGTCCAGAGAATAGTCCTGGGATTTAATTTACTAGTATAGCTGTAGCCCGTGCCCCTGAATCACTGAATATACAGCAGGTAAAAAGTAGAAAGGGCACTGGAACAGGCTCCCCAGGGCAGTGGTCACAGCACCAGCCTGACAGAGTTCAAGGAGCCTTTGGACAATGCTCTCATGTGGACTCTTGGGGATGGTCCTGTGCAGGGCCAGGAGCTGGACTCAGTGATCCTTGTGGGTTCCTTCCAATTCAGCCGATTCTGTGATTTTATGGCGAGATTTATATTGCTTACCTAGCTTGGAGTGAATTTGGGACTTAGTCTATTCAAGTGTTCTGAAATTTTCTATCCGGATTTAAATAGCAACTATTTGTCCTCAAATCTATTTCATATTCATGTACTATAGAATATAGTGTTTATTCCTAAGTAAAAGCCTTTAAGAAAGTGACACATCCTGCTGTTTAAGTAAGGTTTCTGTGAATGCTTTACTTCCTGATAAAAATCCAGCTATTTCCAAGCAGGCATGCTCAGTTATTTGCTTATCTTATATTTGAGCAAGTTCTTCCTTTTCTTTCTTTTCTTTTTTTAAATTTTTTTTCCCTACCATGTGCTTAACAAAGCCTACAGATAATTTATAAACTCAAAGAGAAACATAGTAAGTTACACATATCAGCAGTTTCCACTCCCAGCAAAGCAAAAAGTAGGGTTTTTGGAAGCAGTGAATAGAAACTGAATTCTGCAGAGTGCTGTTATCTAGAGAGATGAGAAGTGGAGAGGAGGGATGTTCTTGGATCACATGTTATGCTGCACCCAGGAAACTGCAGATAATAGTAGTGCTCCTGATGCTTGTAAGGGCTCTGCAGCCCTTAGATAGGGCTAGGATAAAGCAGAGGGAGCAAGGGGAAAACCACTGAATGGAGCAACCAGATATTACAGGGGTGGGTACTAAAGAAATTCACATTAAAAAATTATGCCAAAAAGCACCCCAGTCTCCTGTCAGCATATTTTTTTCATACAGCTAAGATGACTGTAGTAATTTGTATTTTGTTTTTGTTTAACACAACATCTGTCATTCCCCCTTTTTGCATGTGTTACTCAGTTACTTGTCAAACTAGGGAATACTCTACGGGTGAGCTGGAGCTCAGTGCAGATGTTGAAAGACTTAGAGCTCACATACCTTTGTACTTCAAAATAATTTAGTTGAAAGCTGGAGTATGGACACAGACTTCATTCTTGGAGAGAGGCAAAGGGAACATAGATAATTTTTCAGATTTATTCGGATTAATATTAGGCTTCACTCCCTTCCCCCCTCCCTTGAATTTGATTTTACATCCAAACCAGCCTGGATAGGAAGGTAGAACATTGAAAGATGAGCAAAGAAACACATAAGACAGGTGGATGGGAAATTATATGACCCTTTCCTTCTCCTTCTTCTAGCTCTGTGGCTGCATGGGGCCAGCCTGGAGAAATGTAAGAAATCAAGACAAACTCTGGACAAGACATTCCTCATCCTCAGGTGTTTTGGAGGACCCTAATAAAAAAACAACCAAGAGTAGCCTACAAGAGTCTTTGCTCCTACAAATTACCGCATGGCATCTGCTTTTCATCCCCTCCACCCACTCTGAGCAACTGTTTCTTTACAGGGAAACCACAGAAGAGATACTGCAGAAGCACCTACTTTCAAATGCTTTGTGAAATATTTTATCCAAAGCTGAAAGGTAAATGAACACAGACTGGAGGGGAGACATTGTTCCAAATTGCCACCAGCCATTGGGAACATGACATCCATTCCTCTTGTAACCTGTGCCTCCCATAGAAAATTGACAGCCAAACCAGGACCTACCATAACACAACTACTGCACAATACCTTGACTACATCTCTCTGTTTCTTGCCCTGGAAATAACCATGCTTCGAAGTGCAGTGTCTGGCTCTACTTTTCATTGAGGCTGTACTTGGGAGCACTGCAATTAATGCAGCAGGGCATTGGAGCTCTATCTTCCATCCTCTGGAAGATGAAGAACGTGCATCCTCATGCTGTCATGCTGGTTTTAGTCTGGTGCAGCTCATCAGTGCTCAGTAAAATTGCACCAGCGTAAAACTGGCATAATGGTGCAGAGAATCAGGCCTGCAGGCTGCAATTTGTTCTGACATAATAGGATAAAACTATTTGTCTTATATACTCTCAAGTGATAGAGCTGATGAAATGTGTCAGAATAAAGCCCTGGAAAGTGAAGTCCTTTTTCTGTCCATTAATCAGGCACAGAATGGATGGGAAAGCAAAAGGTTCACCAGCCAGACTACGTGCTGTTCTCCCAATATGCCTGCATGGAGACCGGGGTGTGCCCTCTCCCATGTGACAGGTTAGTTTTGTTTCCTTGTCCATTTATTTCCTGGCATCTCCATGGATATCCCCAGAGGGGACACCAGTCAATGTCTATGTCAGTTGTGATGTTGCCTTATTGTGTTCTGGAAATATACCCTAGAAGTGGATGGGCAGCCCTTACCCCTCATAACAATTGGATAACCTACTTCCACTCCTTACTGACCTACTTATTTGCACACTGGTGACCTAGATATGGTCCCACTAAGGCACCATGAATGAGCTGGGATGTGCACATTTCACCAGCATGAATTTGGTGCTAGAGAGCAGCCAGTCGGAGAGAAAAATCACATGAAGAAGAGTAGCAAGGAAATGAAAGAAAACATCGTTGCCTCTTCTTATGTTTTTAGACAGGGATCATTTGCAGCAAGAGAAAGGACTAGGATGTAAAGAGTAGTGATGGATTAACAAAGAACAGAGAAGAGTCAACAGAATGTGAGAAAGAGAAATCATTATGATTCCGCAGTTTAGAAATCCTTCACTGATACAGAGTCTTTACCAAGTATCATGCTAAGTCTGAAGACCATTTGTTGTTCACAACTCGAGTTTTCAATACCAGTAAATTATGAGGAAAAGCCTATACAGTGCAGTTTCACACCAGGTGTGCTGCTACTTTAGCCCAGTTACCTATTATCTGAAGCAATTATCTTCCTCTGTTATTTATTGAATTGATAAAAATTCTGCAGTTACTGGCATTCCTATTTCTGTGTGGCATGCCTCCTCAGGAAGTGGAAATTAATGTCCATCCATCAGTCTGGATTACTGGGACAGTCTGGTTGTTGCTACAGGATATGTAAGAAATTAGACCCATTCCCAAACACTGGCCTTGCAGTATTTGATGTGAAATAATGATCCATTCTCTACTCATTGTGTCTGTATCAGGAGCAGATCTACATCAGGGTTCAGAGTGTTAGAACCTCCTGAAGTCTCACAGCAGTAGAAAAAACAGAGTTTCTAAGCTTTATGCATACTCATACACTGTCAGAAACAGATTCCCACCCTCACTTTCTATTTTCCAGGTCCTTCTTGTAAAGGAGCAGTTTTTGTAGCTCAGGGTATGTAAGAAGCTGGTATAGCTAAAGCATCATATCGGATGACCCTTGGTGGCACAGATACCTGTGTCAGTGCTCTCTGGAGAAATCCTCCACACTCAGCTAGCTTTGGGTTTGTGGTGAGACAATTTCACTACACTACCAGTGGACTTCTCACTCTGAACATGCTACATGGAATCTTTTTACTGCTCATGTCTCTTGATTTTGGAACACACTTTAAATCCATATTCTCAGTAACATAATTTAAAACAGGAGCTGGAAGCCAGTAAACATCAAGCTGGCCAGAATGACCTCAGGTCTTTCTGGCATTGTCTGTTCTCATATATGTCACTGGTGTGATGTTCATACATTGTCCCCTGCCTTGGCTGTTTCTATCTGCCAAACGGGAGCTCAGGAAATCCCCTTGGGTTCATTGCCCTGGGGTGCACACAGTTATCCATGGTCCTCACCATCCTTTTGGGGTGAATGTGGCAGAATGCAAAAGTGAACACTGCCTTTTGCTCCTCATTAAGCCCCAGAGCCAAATCCAAAGCCAAATCCAGTCTCTTTCCCAAAACAGTAATATTTGCTTTTGGCAAAATTCTCCTTGACTGACTTGCTTTTCCTGACAAGTACAGCTGTAGTATATTGAAGAAATTTTAGAAATGACCGGGTTGTTACAGTGTCTCAGCAGTGCAGCACTATAAAACTGAATGGGGGAGGAGGTGATTGGAGAGAGATGTTTGTTTACCTGCTTCACTATAAACCATCACCCTTAATACACTTTGAAATACTTTTCCAATTTTACGCTACTCCACTCTATTTTCTTTATCTATTTTCTATCTACAGTGATTCATTCACAGAATTTGAATGTGTACTCAGGGAGAAATGAGTTTTATAAAAGCCATTTTTCCAAAGGCACTGGCGTGTGCCTGTAATTTGATGTATGACTTTGTGAAAGCTGTCACAGAGGTATCCCACATGCTCCAGCACTGATGGATCAGCATACTGGCATGATGACACAAATACAGTCTTTCACCACTGGCAGTGCCTTTTGACTCTGCATTTTAAACCTGGACAAATGCAAGCTCTGATTTATAGCAGGGTGGCTCTGTATCACAAAATGGCATGCTTTAGGACTATATGCAAGGAAAGGACTACTGCTTCTATATCACTCCACAGTAAGGACATAACATTTTCTTTAATTCTTTTGCTCTAGAAGCAGAAAGCTGTTTTGACAAGTGGTCAGCCTATGGTGGAAGGGAAGCCCAGCAAATTTTCTTCTGCAAGATGGAAAACTCACCCTATGATGTGGACTTCAACTCTGGCCACTCTGCTGTAGGTACTCAAACACCTGGTGTCAACTGCAGTAGTATCCTTTGGCAGAAAGTTGACCTTCTTTTTAACCAAGGTGAAGCACAGCCCAGAGAAATCCCTCCTGCAATTACACTATTGCAGTGACATTCCCTGTGACCTGGCAGTCTGGGGCACTGCAAAGAAATTAATGTTCATGGTAACAGCAGCCCCCCCTGAGCACCTGGTGTGACTGTCCAGTCCAACCTCAGCACATGCCGTGGGCATCATCAGCTCCTGCCCCTGGTACCACTGCCTGGCTAGTGGTATATTTGTTAAATCAGAAGCAGGACAGAGTACCGTCACAACATCTGGTTGCAGATATCAGACACCAGACTGCTCTCAGAAAAAAAAAGTAACCCCCTGTTGCCAGTGAGTCTGTAGTCTGGTAACTCAAAGTCGCACACAAGACTTCTCGATATCAAACGCTATTGCGAGTTTCCAGCAGCATTGGCACAATAGTAATAGATTCCCTTTGTCTCAGACAGGGAATCACCTCATCAAACCAGACACAATTTCTCCACTCTTTTCCCAACACACACACATCTCCCTTTCCTTAGTCTATTTAGTTCAAACAGTGCAGTAGGTGAGGGCAGCCTAGGCAAAAGGAAAAATGACACACTCAAATTGCTAAATAAAGCCACAGCATGGACACATGAATCAATTTGCTTTCCCAAAATACATTTGCAACAAAATAAAAGGAAACAAAATCTGTTGGAACTTTTTACGAGGATTAAACAGATACAAGTATGAAATAAACCTATTCCTATTCAATGTCTGCTGTATGCCAGGGCCTGCATCCAGACCACAGCTCCACAGCTGGCTCCCAAAGGAATAAGCACTTAGCAGCTCCTCAGAAGTGCAACACTGCCTGCACTGTTTCTATATCAACACATCTTCCCTTCCACTTAGGCTCAGCAGCTGGACATCACTGTTACAGAGCCTGACCCCTGAAAAGTCTGCAGGGATTGTCAATCCTCCCATGCCTGCTGCAGGAATTGGTGGCACCGCAAGGAATGGCACCAGGCAGCTGCCAGCAAAAGCCAAGGTAATGTCACAACTCTGCAAGTCACATAAATGTCACCAATTATGGGGAAACAGAGTAATCCCAAAACAGTGTTTGATTAATGCACTGCCTTGAAAGTGAAAAATACTGCAATACACCTGGCATTTGTAACACTGCTGAGCAGCCAATTTATGAGTGGTGTAATTGCAACACGAGCATACAGATCTGTACAGTTTCTGGGAAAGGAAGGGCAATGTTCCTGTGCTGTTCGGTGGAGCAATGATTATAATAGCATGATGAAAATAATATGAAAGGAGCAGGTGTTTTGTAATGTTACCAAGGACAGTTCAGTGCTAGGACAGTGCTGTGGGCTGACACAGAGGTCATTGTTCATAGCATATGAATTTTCAGAAGAGCATGAGCTCTGTGTCTCCTTTGCTACATGCATTTGACCTTTGTTCTTGTTCAAAGGCAGACAGATAGAATCACAGTTGGGAGGGACCTTAGAGACTGTCTAGTTCCATACCCCCTGCCATGGGCAGGAACACCTTTTACTAGACCTGATTGCTCAAATCCTCACCCAAACTGTCCTAAAACACCTCCAGAGAGGGAAGCAAAAGTTTTTAACTGGCTCAAGCGATAGTGGCTGTCAAATCCTCCCTTTAATGCTGGCCACCTAAAGGAGTTGTCACTGTCTGAGAACACTTGGAGATAGAACAGCAAACATGACAGAGAGGCCTCGTTCCTTTCTTTTGTGTCCAAAACCAGTGGTGAGATCATTGAAAATGCTTTCTGTCCTGAGTCCTACTGATCTGGGGCAGACAAGTTCAAAGTTTCTTCTTCTTGTGTTATGTCATTTCTCTGTTAGGTGCAGGATTAGGTACTGGAGTCACTGTCTGACATCACTACTGGAACTGCTTTAAATTCAGCACAGGGCTGGGGTGACACTATATTTGACCTGAGAGAGACTCAGAAGGTATTTTTGGTTGTCCTGGTGCCTTCATGCTGTGGCAATTCTGCTCAGTACTAACAGCAGAAGGATGAAACAGAGATAATGTTACCTATTTCAATTGAGATGGGCTTGGACACTGAGCTTAAAATTAATTTTTGTTCCAGTCTGCCTACATGCCTCATTGCAGTGTTGTGCCAGAGCAATGCATGTAATGGGTGTTCAAATATCATGGTAATGCCTGTGCAAAACGCAGCTAAAAGCAGGAAAGCAAAGGAAATGGGTCAACAGGATGCTCATGAGAGAGCTGAAAAATGTATGTGTGTAAAGTAAATCTGAACTAGTCATGGAGAAGAGAAGGCTTTGGAGTAATCTAACTGGGGTCTTCCACAATGGAGAGAGACTTTTTACAAAGGCCTGTAGTGATAGGGAGATGTAGGATAAGGAGGAATAGCTTCAAACTGGAAAAGAATAGGTTTACATTAGATATCAGAAAGAAATTCTTCTCTGCGACAATGGTGAGGCATTGGAACAGGTTGCCCAGAGAAGCTGTGGATGCCCCCATCCCTGGAAGTGTTTCAGGTCAGATTGGACAGGGCTCTGAGTTCCTTTGTCTACTTGTCCCTGCTCATGGCAGAGGGTTTGGAAGTAGATGATCTTTAAGGTCACTCCCAACCCAGACCATTCCACGATTCTATTATAAACATTAATTCAAAGAATGCAAAGATCTAAATGTGAAGATTCAATAGCAATGTGTTTCAGAGTGCTGCCAGTTATAAATGAAACTATTCACAAAGTTTCACTTAGTTTGACATGAGCAGTTCTTAGAATGAATCCTCACCACAGAAATCCAGAACTAGGATGAATAGAAGTTATTTAATTTTATTTTTCATGGTTGTATTAATTAAAAATGCAACTAATTTTTGTTTGAATTTTTATATGCAAACCGTTGGTTAAAGAGCATGACATATACCAGGACTTTTCTCCTTTATTTTTTTTGGTTACTTCATTCTCAATTTGTCATGAGAAAATCCCTGATAATTAAAAAGTCTCAAGAAGTTTGGTTCATGAACATCCTTTCCAAATGGAGGGCAGAGCCAATACCAGAGGGTTCAGGCCCACAGTTCCACAACAGCAAGGCTGAATAGCCAGGGAGAACAACTCTTAGTAAGAGATGACACCCTGCAGCATTCCTACAGGTTACTTAGTAACTACCTGTGAATAATGAAGGCATCCAGAGAGAAAAAAGGTCACTTTGAAAATGTAATTAACAAAGGCTGAAATTTCTGGTGAACATATTTGGGAGTGACAGCTTGGAGAAGGGAAGCTTGCAGCAAGCAACAAAATTTGTGTTAATTAGATAGTGCGCAGGCTTTGCAAATGAACTGAAATGAAACACAATGAGATGGTTAATGGTAGATGAGCGGGATGTTTAAACAGACTTGATGTAGGGGACTTTTGAAGTGCAGACCTAAAACACAAAACATTGAGGAAATTTTTTTTTTAGATCTATAAAACAGCAGCTGATTATGTATAATGAAAAGTAATGAAACAATATTCTCAGAAGTGTCTTCTTTTCTAGATATGCCTCTGTAACTTCCATTAGCACCCACAGACTCTTAAATACACAAACACATTAGTCATACATCAGATCACACTGTACATTTTGTGAAGTATCCAAAGGCTGAAATGACTCATGCAATCAAAATTTCTTTTCCCATGTGAATCAGATGCAAGGCTTGACATATCCCTACTGAAAAAGAAGGATGTTGTCTTTTGAGTAGTGTTTTTACAGCACCTCACTTCTTTAGGGCCCTGATTGCAGAGTAGGCAGACCAATTACAAAACTGCATTTGAAGAACACATCAGAACATTAGACAACACTTGTCAGTTAAAGAAGTGAAGTCTTGCTCAGCATTGTCCATCCCACATGTAGCAAATTTGCTCCACTAAAGATGAGTACCTGATGTTACCAAACAAGGATGGCCTTGTTTTGCAATCACATCATGGAGCATTAATGAAATTGTATCAAAGGCTGGGATTAAAACTGTCCTCGTTCTTTTGCAAAGAGTTTGCTTTATCCAGCATTTTTTCCTTCAAAATCTTCTTTTGGTCTTCAGATGAGGAGTGAGTCTGTCATGACTCCTGAGGAATTAAGCAAATCGACACATCCTATGGTGATTCACTGACAGTGGTTTTGCCATCCTCTGCTTGTGTTGTAACTCCAAGCAGCGACAATTGTCAGAGGATTTGTGTTTGGCTTTTGTAATTCCTAATTCTTGGTTCTTTTTTTTTTTCTTCAATTTTTATGTTTTCCCCTAGGTTTCTCAATCTGTTGAAAAGCTTCACCATCTGCACACCATGAAAGAGCTGCAGAATCTGGCAGCCTTCAAGTGTGTCACTCTGTTTTCAAAAAAGGCAACTGGCCTCCCCTGTGTGCATACGTCACATTCTGTGAGGGGTTTTGGTTTTTCTGTGTAAACATGGCCTGCTAATGACACATGTAACCCATTCCTTTTGCTGGAAAGGTGGCTGCAGGCACCTTCTGGCAACATTCAGAGAAAATTTGTGTGGGGTTTGGTAAAGCACAGCTCTTCTGAGGCCACTGGAGGCAGACCAGCAGTGGGACTGCAAAAATAGATGTGGGCTGGTTGAATGAGATCCCTACAGTGCTCCTGCATTGGAAGACTCAGCTCTGGGGAGCTTGAGGGGTTTTACCTACATGAAGGGAACTTGTTCTGTGGCTGCACTCAGTCTTTCTGGGTCTGGGGGAGATAGCAGATTTGTTTTCACAGCTAAAAACCCATTGAACCTGCCTTCATGGCCATGTGCTTGCAGCCATCCCTCTCCTGTGACAGGCAATAAAAGCCACAGAGCCAGCCTGTCGGGCACAGGGGCTGTGTTTGCACTCATGAGAGATGGTTCTCTGCACTAAGCACAGCACATGTATTACTGAAACCTATCAAGTTGTGCAAGAGCCACATGAAACAACCAAAGGGTTCCTACTCATGAGTTCTCCTTGGAGCTCACCCACAGACCCAAATGAAGGCACAGAGCTGGAGAGAGAGGAAGGCCAACTTAAATTCTAAATGCTTTAAATGTGGTGATTTATACCAAGATGGAGGTGCATGAGCATGTCAGAAGATGGTACAAAAGGGTTAAAGAGAAGAAGTGTTTTGAAGAGGACAGAGAGGAGGAAACACAAGTAGGGAAAGGTCTTGGTTTTGTTAAGGCATGAAGGAGACCACTGCCTTTCTTACTGCTTGGTCTGTCCCTGGCTTCCCAGTGTGGTAATTGAGAGCTACAGCTGCTGAGGAACATACAGGGAAGCAGACAGAACCACTGATTAAATGGAAGAAAATACAAATTTTCCCAAGAGAATGAATATTACTATCCAGGCTGCCACCTCTGCTTCAGCTAGACATTTCTGCTAGCTGTTCAACCTAGGCTTAGCTGCTTTGGCTTCAGCAGCTTAAAGTTTCTGTGTTTCAGATTTAATGCCAGAGGTAGAGGTTTTCTATCCGAAACACCCCACCCGACAGAGGATATCTCAGTATTTCCTTCTGTTCTGGCTGAATTGTAACAGATCTCCTCATCCACTTTTTGTCCTGTTACAATCAAATTGGACGGTCTGCTATTTCTGTCTGTTTTTGCATTGAACTTTGCCTGCAAGCAGTTTCTAACTAGTGTGCCAGGGACCTACATTCCTCAGTCTCTGCCTGACTGCAGCACTTTCTTTCACTGCTCACATTACAGCTTGCCCAGCTTGAATATTCACACTGACTTCTACTTCTCCAAGTGTGAAGGTCCCCAGGCTGTGTGAAGATAAAATGAAGTTTCTCTTTTGGGCAAGTTTCTTTTTTCCACTGGGAACAGCTGAATAACTCCCCTCTCAGTTCTCCCCTCCCATTCTTCACACAGACAGCAGGGGACATTAAAAGTTTTCTATACAGATCCATAGCTCTTGCTTCGGGGAACACCTTTGCCCATTCTCAAATGCCCCATAAATGTTTGTGCGCTCTGCAACTGTTAAATATTGTGGCATCTCATAGAGCTGATGATGGGTGAAAGATTTGGCTTCACATTCCCTCCCAGTCTTCCTTTGCCAGACATTTCAAAGTTCATTTTAACTCTTTATTGGCCATTTCAAAAAACATTTTGAAGAACTGGTCAAAATAGGCTCTCCTGTCAAGTTACACCCACACAGCATGAGGCTAAGCCAGTTCTAAGCACACAGCCCAAAGACAACAGGAACAGTATCAGGGAGTTCAAGCCCAGCTCTTAGGGCTCCCAGGTATTGCTGTGGGGCCGGGGGCTCCTTTGCCTGATTTTTGCCTCGGCCTCTGCACTGAGCCACTCCTCCAAGGCCAGCCACACAGGCTGGATAAGTGGCAAGTGCTTGGCACAAAAGCTGGTCTCTCTTGGCTAGCTGCTAATCCCCAGCCCAGAGCCATGTGCGGGTGTTTGCTTGCGCTGGGCAGCCTGCGCATGGACTCGGCGGCAGCGGAATCCTGAGGAATGCAGAACATTTCTGCCAAAAAACCGCTAATGGTAATTGCAGGAGAACGTGTCACTTCCCGTGGAAGTAATGACAGAATGGGCTGTAAAATACAGGGCCGGATTCAAAATGACATTTTTCTGTTTGTTTCTTCAGTGTTTTTCTTTCCCTCCATGTGACTGCGTGAAGGGAGGAATGGGGTAAGGGATGATGTGACTGGAGCATGAACGCCTTGAGACCGCCTCAGCAGCACCAAAGCTGTTCAATACCCCTCTTTCCTCCCTCTGCTCTCGCCTCCCCTGGCTGTTTTTTCCCTTTTCTTTGAGTTATTTCAGATGGTTCGGAGGGGACGGCGCAGGAGCCGGCTGGGCTGGCCGGGCGCGCCCTCCCGTGGCGGCCGGGGGAACAACAGGATCGCTCCCGCAGGGGCCGGGACCGCCCGGGACAGCGACATGGGACAGCGACACGGGACAGCGACACGGGACAGCGACATGGGACAGCGACACGGGACAGCGACACGGGACAGCGACCCCAGGCAGCGACCCCGGACAGCGACACGGGACAGCGACCCGCGCGACAAAACCAACCAACCAAGCAACCAAAAAAAAAAAAAAAAAAAAAAAAAAAAAAAAAAAAAAAAACAAAAAAAAAAAAAAAAAAAAAAAAAAAAAAAAAAAAAAAAAAAAAA
>PYHW01010133.1:5800747-5817434 GCA_013186435.1 Turdus rufiventris | reverse complement strand
AAAAAAAAAAAAAAAAAAAAAAAGCCCTTACAAACCAAATCCCAAAAAAGTGATCCAGGAAAAAGTAAAGGTAAAGCAAACAACTCTCAAGTCACTTTGATTGCCAAAGTATGAAAAGATTTAACAGCGCCAGTTGAGAGGAAAATAAAGTTTTAAAAAAGTGGTAGATTTACATCGGCTAGAAGGAAAATATGCTTGGGCAAACAGCCCTTGCTTTGGAGCAAGAACTCTTTTGAGCGGTGTTTTTATTCAAGTCTCCCAATGAATGCAATCAGTTACTCTGTCTTGTCTAAACTTTGAATGCATAATTTCATTTAGCTACTAATTGGCCTCTTTACCTTTATTTAGAGATCCGGGAATGCTGCCAAAGATCCCTCCCATCGGGAGTCTGCAGTGGTAACAACCCAGCTCCCAGGCTCTGCTGCAGCAGATTAACCTCTGGCAAATCCATCGGGACACACTGCCTGACACACTGCCTGCTCCTGGCCCTCCTGGGGACCCATGGCCCGTGGGTCTCACTGGAAGGGCAGCAAGTGCTGGAGCTCCAGAAGGAAGGGAAGCTCCACATCCTGCCCCTGATTGGGGTGGGCATGAAGTGCCCTAGAGCCTAGAAAGATCTTGTAGATGCAAAGTGCCAAACACAGCAGAGAACTTTCAAACTCACCTAGGTGACAGTCCTCATCCATAAGAACATAAAGCTGCCATTGAAAAGCACACTCTAAAAGCACGTGTAGCACTTAAGAAGACGTTCGGAAATAAATACTAATGTGAAATAATTCCTAGCAACCTGGACTTTTTAAGAACAAGAATGAAGAGTTAGGCTAACTGGAACACGTGGTAGCAAAGAAAACAGCAAAGAACCTGTATTTATCTGAAAAGCCCAAGACTGAAGATAAACTTTGTTACAAGACCCTCCTCATTTGCATTTGAAAGTTACATAACCCACACTCGCCCCCTGCATCAGAGGAGGCCACATACTCACACTGGCCCTGATGTGGTCAATTGCCCAAAAGAACCTACAGAGCTCTGCCACAGAGCACTGACCAACAGTTCCAGGGCTAGCAACACTCATTATCGTTTTAATTAGCAGAACTGATCGTTGACTTCAACTTCATAGCATTGCCATGACTCAGAGCATGGTTTTACCTTTCCTGTGCACAGAAACACAGCAGGGATGGGAGGAAAGACCTACAGGGCACCAAGCCAGGTAGACATATCATTGACCTGGAAACTGCCTTTCCAAACTCGAATGAGAGCATTCGTCATCTGAACTGCTACCGCTGCTGAAAAGGCTTCATCTTTCAAATGGCTTCCTTGTGTTTCTATTATTTTTCATTGTTCTTGAGTAAAGGCCAGAAATCTTAGGGGCAAGAGAGCTTTTGTTTGGTCTAAAAGCCTGATGTGCCCCAGGAAATGCTGGAAACTTATTTAAGGTAACAACTAAATATTCCTTTTGGGATTCAGAAAGATTAGAAATACCATCATTGCAGAAAAACTGAATAGGGCCATTCTATATCTCTGTGTTTGCTTCTTGTGTCTTTTGGGTTCCGTTGTTGATAGCCTTGCATATCTAGGACTAACTGATTCCCACTTAGCTAGGGAAAGAACCTGTTATGTGGCTCACAGGACATGGATGTGTTCATCATCCAGGACACTGTTTTCTCTGTTGAATTTCTATATTTACACTGGCTCACAGCAAGTTCAGTTACATAGGGATGTCATCATGATGAGAGTTTCCATACGTGGGAAATATCCATGATTTTCTGCATAACAGTTTGTGTTTCTGGTTTGGACTGATACATAATCATCATCCTGAATCATTGTCTTACTGCAGTTTGTGTGAGCTTTGCCATGAACTTCAAGAGGCAATTGAACTGCAGGAATTCAGTGAATAATTCTTAGTACAAGCATATCCTACCAATCAGTGCAGGCATATACTCTGTACCATTACAGGAGTAGATAATACAGTGATTGCACACAACAAGGGCCCAGGGCCTGAAATGTAATTAATTACAGAACTAATTTGCTATGTACAGGTTCTCCTATTGATTGTCTCTGCTATGGCACACGATGCTTTCCAAGACTGCTTTGATTTATCATTTAATATATGTTGTTTAGTGCTTCTGGAGCTCCTGAATTTATGCCTATGAATAAAGAGAAAAAAATAATCACCATTTCTGGGTTGGAAATCCTTAAAAGCAATACTGAGAGCACAGAAAATGGAGCTTCATCACTGACTGTATTTTATAAACTGTGACTTTTGGGAAATCCAGTGTTCTGGCCTGGAGATGGGATGGACTGTCCTTAATGATGAATCACTGCTCTGGTATTCCCTGCAGAAGTTGGCTGTAAAACTGCCTGAGAAGTGGAGCTAGAATAGGAATGGATACCCTTCTCTTTGGATATTACATTAACAGCTAAGTAAATGTCATGCTTTTCTTATTGTAACAGCACTTGAAATAAGCTATGTGAAGTTAAGCTGCATTAGTGAGTGAAGAGATAATGACGATTTCAAAACTATGCTAGCAAGCCTTTCTCTGCCTGTGTCACTGTGGTAAGCACAGGGAGGCTGTGAGAATGTCCATGGAAAAAGAACTGGCAGATGTACACAATATGCACTGAAAAAATAGAACAAAAAAAACCCAACAACAACAAAAAAAGATTCCTTTGAATGTCTTCCAGATAGAGACGGCAATTATTGTTCAAACTCTGCAGGGATGGTTTTACTTCCACTAGAAGCCATTCCTGCTTCCCCTGCTGTGGAAAGGAGTGATTTCAGGAAACCAACATGACAGGTCCCATCTCTGCCAGCCTGTGGCTTGACTTCTTCAGGAAGCCTGTTCTCCAGGTCTGCTAAGGCTTCAGTTCTTACCCAAGTTTCAGAAAGTCAAGGTATTCACACCTCTCATCAGTCATGGAGAACCAAGCACAATTTTGGCCAGGGCTTTCAACAGACAAACTGCAGAACAGCACTTATGAGTTTCCAAATACACCCAGTATTAAGGGGGGAGTGGGAGGGGCTGGGGGACATCAGACAGGGTGTCCCAGCTGGAAAGCATTCAGCTCTCTGCCTTAGCTTACCTGGACTCACTTCTACATTCTGACATTTATTATGCAGCTCTTTTGTTCAAAAAACAATAAAACCAAAACCAAAATACACCAAACAGCAGAACCTGGGCCAAAAGAAATCCACTTGACAAAATCTGCTATACATAAGGCTTTGGGGAAAGCATTTCTGAAACTGTTGAAATCTGTATTGTACACGACACATCAGTGTCGCAGCAAAAGCAAGATTTCCAGGGCAGGAATCTGATTTGGATATCACATATAATTTTGGCCATTTTTCAAAACAAAACTTCTTGTAAACAAACAAGTGAACACTCTCCTGGTTTTGGCTAGTTTCCAGAATTTTTCTGAAAGCAATAGGTTTCAGCAATTTTGAATATCTAGTTACTAATTTTCCAGTTTAAAATGGATTTAACAGGAAGCTTTGTGCCTAAGTACAAATAAGGATTTTTTTGTTTTTGTTGTTCAGTCTGAACTTCCACAGTTGATATTTTAAAGAAAATGTCATTATTTGGCTGACTTTTACAAGATACAACTGAAATTGCTATTTTTCTGACACCCACTGATGGTTAGAGACCTGCACTGCCAGATCCCCATGGAGACAGAGCACAAACTCTCTAGTTTGAAGGCAAAGTGAATATTGGTGTCAAAAGAGAGTGGTGGCCATGAAAGGAGTCTGAGATTAGATAACAGAGAGCTCCAGGCCATTTGATCACCAACTTTGAGGTCCTTATCATCCTCCACAGAGCACAGGTCAGCAACAAGTCCCCACATCAAGCACATCCCTTCTGCCTGCACCATGACATCACCACCCTTTGCAGGGTCAAGAAGCTTGACTTCAGTATTCCCACTGGCAGTGAATCCACCACATGCCTTGGGAACTCAGTACAATTATTAATGATTGCTTTGAAAATGCAGCATATTGCCAATACAGCTTCAGCCCGCTCCCATTCAGAGCCTGCTATCACTGTGATGGCTGTGCAGTCCCGGAGAAACAATGAGCTAGGGAAAGCTTCCCCTCTCCTGCCAAAGCTCATCTGCCATGAAATGTGCTTTGTGGGGCATGGGAGTAGAGTGCCTTCTGCCTCCCAGAAACTTTGGCAGCAGGTCCCTGCAGGCAGGTCAGGCAGGGCACAGCTCCCACAGCCCTCTGCAACCACTACCTCCTGCTTCTACATTCAGGAACATTTCATTGAACAGTTTGACCTGTTTCCCTTGGAACTGGAAGGTGGAAGCTTTTTTGTGACTGGTTTTTCTTTTGAAGCTGATCAAATGTTTTTCTGTTTATTTCTAGTGGTAGTAAGTAAAAAGTAGAAAATATTTTTAAGTCCTGTGCTGGCAATAGGGTGCCTTGGTGAAAAGTGGAACTTCCAGCTCTGACATGGAGTTTAAGAAAACTGTGATAAGATCTGGCCCTTCACAGCGATTCCTGGAGGGCAGTTAAGGTTACCATACAGAGCAACAACACGTAATTGTTTCTTGCAAGGTGTAGAGAGGATGGGTGCAGAACTCTCAGAGCAGCTGAGGTGAAGTGAAGCTGCTGACAAAGGAGCTCTCTTCACACAGAAGGCAAACACAGCAGGGAGTGACAAAAATCATATGATAACTTCTTAAGATGTTGGCTTCCTTACATGACCATTAGTTTTTTTATTGTTGATCACAGTGAAGCAACTTCTTGTGAAATATCCATGAAGTTGCTTAGCTCTCTGGTGACTTGTTTTATCTACTTACACATTGGAATAAATGGTACTCTGCCTGCAAACTTCTTTGAGACTCCCTTAGTTAATATTCGACAAGATTTCACAGAATCATAGAATGGCCTGGTTTGAAAGGGGTCTTAAAGATCATCTAGTTCCAATCCCCTGTCATGGGCAAGGATACTTTTCTCTGGACCAGGTTGCTCAGACCTCCATTCAACCTGGTCTTGAACACTTCCAGGGATGGAACATCCACAGCCTCACTGGGCAACCTGCTCCAGCACCTCACCTCTCTTACAGTAAAGAACTTTCTCCTAATATCGAAGCTAAACCCAGATACCTGGATGAAAGTTGCAACACAGAATTTAAAAAGTAAGGTGCATAACTGCCTATGAAATTTGATCCTAGTTTCTAAAAAATTTGGGCTTTTTTGAGTGACAGCTAACAAATACAACCATTTGATGACTACTGGTGGTGTTTTCTGTGTATGTATAGGCTGAATCAACAGTAGCATATACACGCACACATAGTTCAAAGCCAAGGGAATGTAACTGCAGGCAATCTAAAGCAAGCTGATGTTTTTAACAGCCTGTGCTACCACAGCAGTGCAGACTGGCAGCAGGAACAGAACTGTAGCCACAGGTAAGATTTGGTGTGCTCAGTTGTAGCAGACATGTCATTGAAAGCCCAGCTGTGACCTGGAGAGTCAGCTGTTCTTACATGTCTAGTGCCCAAACAATGCTGGACAAAAGACCTATCTCTAAACCTACAATTTATTTCAGGTCTGGGTCCTGAACAGATGTTCTTACTCTTTGAATGGATTATTGTCTGCTGAGGAAATTACTTAAGACCATCTTATTTGAATGTGAAGTCCATATTCACACATTACATTCAGTCAGCAAAACCAACACTCTTGCCTGCTAAGCTGCACAGTCCACATTCAGTACCTAATTGAGCAAATACTGAATTGCTCAAGTCATCAAAATCAGCTACTACTGTTCGAAAGCCAGCACTGCCTCCATTCAGATGTTTAAAGTTGCTAGAAAATAATGACTTTTGAAACTTTCCTTTGAAGCAGACTGAAGAGACGGGTGCACTGCAGGTCTCTCCATATTCATGTCCCTTCACAAAGAAGGGTTTGTCCAGATGCCAAGGGAGAGGCATCTCAAAGGGGAATTCATCCAAAGAACAAAAAGCTTCAACCTTTGCCCTTACTGGAGTGCCAAGAGGTTTGCCTGTTTTGTTGTGTTTTGTTTTTTAATCACTCCTTCAACAGATGGGCAACAGTCTCCCATCTCATCAGAAAAGTTCACCCAACAGGACGGTCAGACTTGAGCAGCCTCCAGTACAGACAAAAAGCCATTTCTCCAAAATAAGGCCCTGCTCTTGGGGCAATTCATTCTTGTCATTCACATTCAAATGGTGCCATGGTCAATCTCAAGCATGTACAGTTTTGGTGGGTCCAGCTGTCCACATACTCAGCATAAACCTCATTGACAGCTAAGGGTCTGCTAGCACAGCAGGCTTGTGCTGCCCTCATATTACTACAGCCCATACCTTTTACTTCTGTTTTTCTGAAAACATTTTGATATTCAGAGTAATTTGGACGGCAAAAATGTATTCCTTTTGTGGCATTGTATTTTTCTGGTACCACAAATACTGCTACTGCACAAGTAATTTTAAAGATGCCATTAATATTATTTTCTAAGGATTAGTTAATTTCCATTCATTTATTTTCTTTATGGTGTTACTGAATTAAGGAACACCTCTTAGCCTTAGGGAAGCAGTATCCTGAAACAGTGAGTTTAGGTAGTAAGATCAGTTAATTCACAGAGGCACCTGAGGACAAGGGTCCTCTATCACTGTAAGCTAATCTAAAACTAGACTGTGGATAAAAAGATGTTCCTTCCCATCCTCTCCCCAGTGTCAAAGCTGGCACTTGAGATAAACTCTTTATACAAGGATGTTTTCAGTCACACCAGGAAGCCTCTTAGGTGTGCAGCTCTTTGAGGGAGGTCATGGGAAGGTGTGAACAGGGCAGAAAGTGAGCAGGAGCTCAGCCTTAGATTATCTCAAATTGATCAGGAAACTCCTCTGAGATGCTGCTGTCTGCCCCTATTTGTGTTTAAATGCACTGGTAAGGATGTCACTGCAGTGAGCACTCCACCATCCATATGCAACTACATCAGATGCAGGATAATAGTCATGCCCAACTAAAATATTTCAAAGGTCAGAGATGTTCTGTCGATATGAATTCAGGTATTTGTTATGAGCTAACCATAGTGGGACAAACCCGTGCTATAATGCAGCATGGCTAAGATAGCCTTGTCAGGACCACATTCATTTTTGAAATGACATGAGCAATTTTTGCTCACACAAACTTAATTGCTACATGAAGAACATTTTTATAATTTAAAATTTTGTCTTTGGGATAGAAAATAAGAAGGAGGAAGTAAAAAGAATCCGATCGGCTTTTGAACTCTGCTGTACAGCACAGCTGTGTGTTCAGCACAATATATCACACACAGCAAATCAAAGCCAGCTTAGACTCAACTTTTCTGCAGTTTTTTCCTCCAATACCTTGGCAGGATTACTAATTAATAGAGACCGGATGCTTGAGCACGGCCTTAAATCTAGGATGCAAAGAACCTGATGTCCTTATTTTCCCAGGGGCTCATGTGCAAATTGAATTTAAGCATCTCTTTTGATTTGTTAACATTTTGTATCTGCCCTCTAATCTAAAATAATAATACAAAGGAGAACAAGGTTCAACCATAAAAACATTCCTAACAATTTTGCTAAATCTTCTAAGCACAGCAATGAGCAGGACTCCAATTAAAGACTTGCAGATACAACATAAAAATAGAGAAAATGATGAGAAAAAAATTTTGAATTTAGATCTTTATTATACAGGCCCAAAGCTGTGGTCACCATGCAGTTACACTGTAATGGGAATGATTTTGCTGAAAGGCTCTCACTAAACAAACGTAAAGAGACCACAGACTACAGCATTCCAAATAACTGACACTTTAATTTTTGAAAGAGCAAAAATAAATAAAGGAATGGCAAGTATGTCCTTTTCACATATGGTGGGGCATATACATATTCCTTCTTTTCTATAGTTATTCAAGAGACAAAATTAGCAAGTACTGCCCAAGAACACAGACTTTTTTGTGTGATGGCTCAGCTAACTTTTAGCTGTTTCTCTCTCCTTGGATATTAGATCAAACACACATTTAGATAGGTGCATATGCCAAAAAAAGAAATGCATGGCGGGTTTTGTATTTAATTTCTACTTCCTGCCTTTTCCTTCTCCTTTTAGGACACTAACAGGAAGCAAATGGAGACATCCAATCAAATAAAAGCCCTAGAAGTTTTCCCTTCTAGTTTTTCATCATAAGCTCCTAATTTAAAGATTAATCACAAATTTTAAAAGGTTGAGGCATCTTACAAGGAATTCATCATCTCTGGACTACAGATAGCCACAGTGAAGAGCTGCACATAGACTGCACACATAGTGTTATCTAAAAGTGGTTATCTTTAAAAAAAACAAAACTTTTTAAAAAATCTGTAGATCAAAACGAAGCATGTCTTATTCCCTACAGGATTTTCTTGCAACCTGTTCTTCAATTATTTGCACTAGGAGATGCTACAAATGATATTAGTTACAATATACAGTCCACTGTCATCTTCTGGTCCAGCAGAAGAACCTGTCTCTTCGATGGATGCAAAACTGTTCATCTGAGCAGATCATCCTCAACAGCACAAATATGGTCTAGAAACTCATAGAGTTTATTGTTTTAATTTATAAAATTAAACCTGCCCCAGACAGGTAATACTTGTGTGTAATATTGCCATCCCTGGGTTCTGTCAGAAACGGGGTACTGAGGTGCTCAGAGCCGTCTCAGAGCGCAGCGCTGGGATCCTTCTGGCACTCCAGACCCAAGGTCGATGTGATGTGATGCGTGCTAGAACGTGGGCGCACTTCTCACTTAGCTCTGCAGAGCCCGGGACATGGTAAGCTGCCAGAACTTCCTTCATCTTGCCTGTTGACAAAAGGAACAATAACTAGTCATCACTGGTTGCTGGAGTTTAATTCCAATTTTTAAAAAGCCCTATAAATGAGACTTTATTTTAGCCATGCAATAGCAAATGCTTCGTTAAGGAAAGATTTGGGATAAATTTTACAGTCTCTGTTAGCCACACAATGCTTATGAGGGAGAAAGGCCTTATACAGTGTGGTTCCTAAAACATTATCCAGGATTAAACATACCATTATTTAAAAAATAAATGTCCAGCAGCTTAGTACCTTAAAAACATAAATAGAATATTATCCCTGTAAAAATTAATTTTGCATAGCAGATTTTCTGAATTAAAGTCCTGTATTGTTTCTCTCACACACTGTACACAAGATACGGAGTAAACAATCTAGAGGATTAACAAGCAATGAACAAGAATTCAACAGGTTAATAAGTGGCTTCTATGAGTTTTTTGTAGAACTATCTCTAACACATATTGGTCGTGTTCATTATGAATTGATAACAACTATAAAACCTTCATAAAAGACTCATTGAATGGGCTTCAAAGAACCAAGGGTCAAAACAGACCTCTACATGATCTATTCTGATTTTCTGCCAATAATTTTTCCAGATACTCCTTGTGAAGTCCAAAGAAAATCAAACTTTTAGTATCACAGACTAAGATAGGAAAGACTAAGAATACACCTCCAATATATATTTGCTGCAGAATGTGTAGAAGGAGAGGCAGGGGTACCTCTAGAGGGTGATTACTCCACTCCCTAGGTAACCTCAACAAGGTGTCCATCTTTTTCCATGGGCAGTGAGTAGGTTGAAGACCAAAACTTCTTACAAATATTAATGCATTATAACCTACCACAGACATTTGACTATGTTCACATATTTATTTCAAAAAGACCATTCACAAAGCCATCAGACCCTAGCAATTTTCAATCAGTACTGACATGGGTAAAATGGTAAGAAGTAGAATTGCTTCAATCTAAGGTAAATACAAAAGCCATGCAATAAATTCCAGAACCAGTGCTAAGTTTTTGGTTATATATCCCACAATTTTCTGGAGCTACACAAGATACTACTTTACGTGTAATTATTATTTTTATAGTTATCACATAAATAGAAATCACCAAAGGAACAGAGGTAGCAGGTGATGTGAGAGATCTCTTTTTTCATCCCTGACCAATGTGATACCTGATGATATTTGTCCAACCTATTTTTAAACATCAGCATACTTTACTTTGTCATTTTCCACAGCCTTGCTTCCAAAAACAAAAAACAAGCCTGGCTTGTTTTGCTCTATTAATTTATTAAGTGTATATTCTAACCTTTCATCCAAGCCATTAGTGAGAATACTGAATATTACTGGAACAAGGAAAAACACTTGAAGAAATCTACTGAATGGTGTATCATTGAGAACTACTATTTGTATGTGGTTTCCAAATAATTTATGCACTCATGTAATGATAATTTATTCTAGCCCAGTTTCCCTAGCACACAATAATAGTAACAACTGAAATATTTTGCCATACAGTCTTGTTCAAATAAAGCTGCTAATACTAGCAAATGTATTTTTAAGAAGAATTATATAGACTTTGAAAATAGAACTATTATGGACAGAAGATTTCAAGTGATAACACAGTCTTGGTAACAATTGATTTCACATCTATATGGCTATTTTTATGAAGTCTGTGCTTTACTGAAACATTGTTCAATTTAGACTAATGGAATTGTTTCATGGTCTTTTAAAATTGAGTTTTGTTCAATGAAATGTTCCACTGAGAAAACAACAAACACATACTACTACGGTTTAGAAAAAAATCAGTTGCACAACTTCACAAAGCTCTAGATCACAAAATTACTGCTTACTGTTTATCTTGTTAAAGATATCTTGATCAGAAACATACTGAACAAGACTGCTAAGACCAACAGGACCACTCATATTGAGCTTTGCAAAAAAGAAAGTTTACCATTTACATTAATCTTTATGGAGATAAAAGCCAATTCCACAAATTGAGGAGTCACAGACCACTCTTCTTAACCTAATTTGGATTATTAGCAAACCTTTTCTACTTTTCACTCTGTGATATATTTTGTTTGTACCATCTGTGTTACTCAGAAAAGTGAAATAACTCGCTCCCCAAGATGGAAACAGAGTGCCAGTTCCTTCTGGACTGGAAGAACTGGAGAGCAGCAGAAGCTGAAATACAACACAAAGCCCACCTTCAATTACATAAAATTTAATTTGATATTTAGGGATATATCCCTCTGTATTTCCAGTGAAAGAAAAGTGAGACTGACTTCCTCTGAAAAATAAATGGTGACACAGAGACAGCAGCATAAAGAGTACACACAGATACTCCCAGATTTCTCCAGTGGAAAGGAAGGAAATAGGATAAAGGACAGGTGAGCTGGTCTGACTGCTCATGATGTACAGCGTGCTGTCTGACTGGCAAGACAGAGAGGAAATCCCACAAAAAACCCTGCTTTTTACAAGAAGTCAAAAGTCCTAAAGCTGAGACAAAGTAGATGTCTAGCCATCATTGAGAACAGCTCTAGGGATTATAAATTACAGAGATTTAGGAGATTTTATCAAGAATTTTAGACATACAGATACCAAAACTACTTTTGTCTTTCTGTCAAAAGGGCTATGATTTCTGAGAGTCAAGATTTTGCTAACAGTGACAGGGGAAGAGAGGCAAACTGTTCAGTCAGAAGCATAACTGAAAGTCCAGGTAGCAGCTTGCTCAAGACCAGAACAGCTGATGCCATGTTGACATGGAAAGATGTGGCATGGTGACTCCTGCCTTAAAAGATCATCATTGCTCTCTTTGCAATCCATGTCAAGCAAACCCGTGATAAATGCGAGTATCCAGCCAGAGTTATCTGGAGCCAGTCAGTGATGGCAGGAGAATTTATGCCATGCTTGCCTAAGTGCCTAACACAAGTGGCAGCAGCAGCCATGAGAAGTGTGTGGGTGTGTGACTCGCACTGCACAGCGCTCACTTTATGCTACAGAGACAGAGCAGTCGGCTTTGCAGTGCAAATGTACTGCAAGAGTAAAGTGAGTTCCACGCCTTCATTTCAAAAGGAGTCTGTATTTAAATAGTGCAACGTTTGTGTGTGTGTTGGCTGATGGGGGGAAAATTAGTAACAGTGTCTTTAAGACTGCAGTTATCAAATAGAGATTAATAGAAAGTGCAAAACTTCCTCATTTTAGCAAGCAGTATAAAACCTATATAACTTAACTGACTTTAAATTCCCGTGAAAGTTTGTGGGTAAAGGCTAGATTGCTGATAATGACATACCACAATCTGTTTGTTCCTTGAGGTCAGATGTCTTAAGCTTTGCACTATGGGAATGCTGATCATTGCAATACTTGGATTAAATTATGAAGCCCTTGTCCCTGATGTTAGAGAAGCCTCTATCAAGACAATAATAATGTTTGGAATATCATATGATGTTTTATATATATTGTGCTGTCATATATGAAGAGACAGTATGAAAAGTGAAAATTATGAGGGTGTTTCTTATGACCTAAGGGGTCTTGGGGGAAAAAAGTGCAGTAATATTCAATATTTGAACTGCTATAGTATTTCTGTTTCTGGATACAAAAATATTCTTATATACTTCATTTTTCAAACAAATTGAAGAGCAAATATTAAGTATTAGAATATTTCTAAGTGTCTTGATACCATAAAGTTATTGGGGATATAAGACTAAAGACAAGTTACAATGTGCTAAATTTATACTTAATTTACAATGGCTAACAAAGTCTCCAAACCTTTAGAGAATTTATTTAGAAGTGTATTTTAAAATTAACAACAATCTGCTAGTTTAACAAGCACACTACTTTAAAAAGGTAGCATATACTTTAAACACAAGCAGTGTATAATTAAAAAAAATTAAAACCATCAGAAAAAAATCCTATGTAACACGATTTAAAAATCTGAAGAACTTTTAAAGCTTTCCTGCACTGAATATGGTGGTGTATGTGATATCAATTAGAAATTAACAGTCCAGTGGACCACTGCATTCTGTAGGTAAAACCTGATTAGGATACCAAATGATAATCCAGTTACCAGTCCTCCAAAATATAGGCTGGCATCAAACAACTTTTATGGGAGTGGGTGAGTTCTGGGCTGAAGAAATAATTTTACAGCCTTGAAGCAGTTTTCCTGGTGTGTGACTGTGAATGCTTGTACTGCACTGCACAAGACAAAAACTGCAGCCCCCTCTGACCTTTTATTTTCTTCCCTTCCTTTCAGGTAATCTATACCTGGTGTTTTTCAATCCACATGTATCTTCTGTCAGCAAGAATTCTGTAATCTAGACTATATCATTCTTACAGCTGTGCAAACTTTGGCCAGTTCAGTCCCTGGCTTTATCAAATCCAGTGTCATCAGCTCCAGAGTGTCTCATGAGCTCCACGATGTGATGTCTTTCTGTAAACCTGCTGCTTCTGAAGACAGTTGCTCATGCATGAATAGGAGTGTTCATATTTTAGTTCATTTTTCTATGCTCAGAGATGAAAAGGTGAAAAATGTGAATTTTAGGTGCTGATAGGCTCAGAAGGATCTGAGAAAAACAGAAGACTCTAGAAGGAGGTTTCTAGAGTCTTATTTTAAGATTACACTATTTTAAAGCCAGTCTCATAATTTTGGAAGGCACAATTTTTGAATATTTGGCATTTGCATGACAAGAAACATCCAGATTTACTGTCTTCCAGCTTTGCTGGCTGATGCAGTTATCCTGCTCTGCCTTGCCATGATAGAGAGAAAGATTTAAGTTTGTTTGGGGGTATGCCTACACACTTACATGACTGAAACTTGATCATGAGCCAACTCTTGACGTACTTGCTAGAACACTTCATCTATATTCAAGCCAAACAGTGCTCATTGGTGTGGCTATGGAATGGCAGATGGTGTGAGCTGGAAACTGCAAACAACACTTCAAGGTGTTAATGAAGAACAGCGTCAATTTCTCCACAACTGAGCTCGACTGCGGGAAAGCTTCTGGTTTGCTTCGAGGCAAAGGCACATCCATAAACACAGCAGGGGCACTGCAAGCGAACCCTTTTGGTACGCACTGAAGCTGTGAAGCTGTGAGGACAAGCTCGGGTAGGCTGGTGCCGAGAGCTGGCAGGGATGGCGAGAGCATCCCCACAACAGCCACAGGTTCTGTGGGAGAGCTGGGAGCCGGCAGTGTGACTGCTGCCATACTGCATCAGCCCTGCAGGAGAAGCCTTAAAACAACCTGGACCTCTTCAGTGCGCAGGAGCTGGGTCAGCCGCAGGTGCCTGTGGATTTTTCAAAGGGAGCTGTTTGCTGCCAGGGTCGCAGAGGACAGAATTTGTCCCAAAGCGCTGTTTTGCCCTGGCCTGAGCCACTGGGAGGGGAGCACTCGGCACCAGCGCCTCTCACCCAAGAGGGAGGCTGGATGTTGCTGTCTCCCAGCTGTGGGGCTGGTGTGTTCCTAAAAATGGGCACACTGGGACAGAGCAAATAAAAAGCCAT
Organism: Turdus rufiventris; assembly: GCA_013186435.1. NCBI lineage: Eukaryota > Metazoa > Chordata > Aves > Passeriformes > Turdidae > Turdus > Turdus rufiventris. The sequence goes on along the minus strand of PYHW01010133.1, from coordinate 5,803,124 downwards.
TGCACAATCACTGACTATCAGCTGGAGTTGGCTAATAAATTATATACCAGCAGGACACAGCAGCTCCCTGTACTGTCTCAAAGCAGTAGTGACTCCTGGTTGGGCTTCCAGCAGCACAGAGGAAGTGAGCTAAAGCCCAAATCAGTACCCCTACCCTGAAATAGACTGGAAGCTCTTACACCCCTCTGGGTGTTTGTCAGGGCTGTAACACACTGATGGCCTGTGACAATCCTGAGACAACCCAAATCCTCAAGATTTTTCTTCTCTCACAACTGAAGTCTCTTAATTTTTTACTGAATACCTATGAGCATCTGGTTCCTGACAGCAAGCTCTGGACCATACAAAATAGTCCTTAGCTCTTTACTACATGAAATAGGAGGGGTACAAAGTAGGGGCACTACTTTGAAAGATCTCAGCATCCAGACATCTCCCATTCCTTTCCATTAACTGCTTTAACTAGCCAAGCTCTATCCTATTTTTCTAAATGTCTTTTCGCTTACTGTTCCAGAATTTCATTGCTCTGATGAATGACTAGAATAATTTTCTTCCTAATTTGAAGCCTGCATTTTCATGATAACCCTGAGGTTTGTGCTTACAATACAGATATCTTCTCTTTTTTTGGGTGTACACTTCTTGGAGGCGATTAGAGAGACCGGGTTCATAATCTCTTTCCCAAACTTCTTTATATTAGGTTAAGTCAACATCTGTTAGGATCCTCTTGCCTCTTGGCTTTCCTGTTCTTTCCCTAGCTAGTCTCTGTGTCTTACACTTTTTTATTAATCTTACTGGAACGTGAGTGATAAGACTTTATCCTACAAAGTGCTGTTTAGGAGACTGGTTGACAGAATCCCTTGGAAGGCAGTCGTGAAAGGCAAAGGATTCCAGGAAAGCTGGACATTCTTCTAAAAAAAACATCTTAAAGGTGCAGGAGCAGGTCATTCCCCTATGTCAAAAGATAAGCTGTCAGGAAAGACCAGCTTGGGTGAACAGAACTTTGGCCAGCATTCAGGAGAAAATAAGAAGTTTTTAATCCTTAGAAGAAGGGGCAGATCACTACAGGGATCTTGTGAAGTTATGCAGACAGAAAATTAGAAGGGTCCAAAACCAACTAGAACTTAATCTGGTTACAGCTATAAAAGACAATAAAAATGCTTCTTAAGGAGAAACTCCATCTTTTACTGGATATGGGGTGAAATATAGCCACAAAGTATGAGGACAAGGCTGACGTACTTAATGCCTTTGCCTCAGTCTTTAATAGAAAGACCAGTAGTTCTCAGGGTACCCAGACTCCTGAGCTGCAAAACAGGGATAGAGAGCAGAATTAAGCCTCTATGTTCCAAGGGGAAATTGTTAGTGACCTGCTACACCCCTTAGACAGATCCAAATCTATGGGCTGGATGGGATCCATTCAAGGATACCGAAAGTGCTGGCAGAAGTGCTCATCAAGCCACTTTCCATCATTTATCATCAGTCCTGGTTTACCAGTGAGGTCCCAGATGTCTGGAAGTTGGCAAATGTGATGCCCAACTACAAGAAGTATCGAAAGGAGAATCCAGAGACGTAGAGGCTTGTCAGCCTGACCTTTCTGCCAGGGAAGGCCATGGACCAGGTCACCGTGAGTGCCTGTACATGGCATATGGCATGTACAGGACAACCAGGGGATTAGACCCAGACACTGTGGCTTTGTAAAAGGCAGGCCTTGCTTGACCAATTTGGTCTCCTTCCATGGCAAGATGGCCTGCTTAGTGGATGAGGAAAAGTCTGTGCTTGGTGTCTACCTGGACTTTGACACCATTTCCCATAGTGCTTTCCTGGAGAAACTGGCTGCTCCTAGCTTGCACAGGAGTTCCTGCACTGCACTGGGTTAAAAACTGTCTGGATGGGTGGGCCCAGAGGGTGGTGAATGGAGCTCATCCAGATGGTGGCTGGTCACAAGTCCTGAGGTTTCCCAGGACTCAGTGTAGGAGCCAGTCCTGTTAAGTATCTTTATTAACGTTCTGGAGGAGGACATCAAGCACATCCTCAGTCAGTTTGTATATGACACCAGGCTTGGTGGGGGATGTTGATCTGCTGGAGGGCAGGAAAAATCTGCAGAGGAATCTGGACAGGTCGGACCAGTGGGCTGAGGAGAGTGGCATGAGGTTCAACAAAGCCAAGTGCTAGGTCTTACACTTGGATCACAACAACCCCAGTGCTATAGGCTTGGGGAAGAGTAACTTGAAAGTGGCCTGGCAGAAAAGGACCTGGAGGTGCTGATCAACAGCAGCTGAACATGAGCCAGCTGTGCCCAGGTGGCCAAGAAAGCCAATGGCATCCTGGCCTGGATCAGCAATGGTGTGGCCAGCAGGAGCAGGGCAATGATTGTGCCCCTGTACTG
>PYHW01010133.1:5788118-5800697 GCA_013186435.1 Turdus rufiventris | reverse complement strand
CCAGTTCTGGGCCCCTCACTACAGGAAGGACACTGAGGGGCTGGAGTGAGTCCAGAGAAGGGCAACAGAGCTGGTGAAGGGTCTGGAGAGAATCCTATGAAGAGTGGCTGAGGGAACTGGAGATGTTTAGCCTGGAGAAAAGGAGGCCCAGAGGGCACCTCATCACTCTCTTCAACTCCTTGAAAGGAGGTTGTAGCCAGGTGAGGTGCGTCTCTGCTCCCAAGTGACAACAAGAAACAGGACAAAAGGAAATGGCCTCAAGTTGTACCAGGGAAGGTTTAGATTAGATCTTAGGAAAATTTTCTTTATGAAAAGGGTTGACAAGCACTGAAACAAGCTTCCCAGTGAAGTGGTTGAGTCCTCATCCCTAGAGGTATTTAAAAGACATTTAGAACTGGTCCTTAGGGATGTGATTTAGTGGTGGACTTGGCAGTGCTGGGTTAATGGCTGGACTTGATGAACTTAAAGGCCTTTTTTCAACCTAAGTGATTCTATGATGAAGACACTGATAACTTCACTTTCTCTGCTGGAGTTACCTTACTTGTTATGTCCTAAGATTTCACCTGTTTGTTTTGTTTCTTTTAACACAACTGCACCAATGGCTCAGAAATATCTCACAACCAATAAACATAGTTTTTTATTCTCCCTTGTTTTGCTGTCTCCAAAAAGTAATTGTAGAAACTTTATTTACTTCATTGAATGCCTGACTTCATATTTGTATTACTAAATTTTATTCTGATCTTGCAGCATCTCCTTTGGATGAAAGGTACCCACCCATCTGCTAGGGTTTTGTCAATCTGCAGAATGAATGTGTTTCCTCTGTGCACTCTGCTGTATAACAATTGTATCTTCTGCCTAATCTTAGCCATGTGCTGAAGACCATTGGCCTGCTTCCCCACATGCCCTTCACAGGTCTCACCTTGCAGTGGAAGAAATACTGTTTCCAATTGCTGCAGTGCAGGGATTATGTCCCTGGTGAATTAGAAATGCATGAATAGTTAGGAAATGTGAACCTTACAACATGGAGCTTCTCTTACAGATCCTAAAAATTGCTTGAAAATATCAGTCTACATTTAAATGCAATTATTTATATTCAGCTTTAATTAATGACTTAAATAATCTTATTTTAGATCCAAGTTAGTCATTACTTGTGGTTTCTCTGTGACCTCAACTGCTGTTGATCAGAAAGTCAGTAATTCCAGCCTGATTCTGTCTTGTTGGTCCTGGAACTAAAAATATTTTGGCAACTTAATTAAAATTTATAGATTATGTAAACAGAATGCCTCTTACTTCCATACTCGTGTTATTCTATAAATGTCTCTGTATTGATGGTAGATCAGTCCAGCATTAAATAAGCAGAAGATAATTTTCCTGTAGGTCATTTTGTTTCAGATCATTAACTTCATTTTCTAGTCAGCTGCCTCTCTGCAAATTCTAAAAACACTGACTCAATCTACATTGGTGTTACTGCTCATTCATTTCAGTTATTCCAATCAAATGCCACAAGATATAAAAAATACCTCAGATAATCATTATGGGACAGAGCTCCAGAGCACTGCCAAGGTTCTTCACTTGTTGAAGACTACAGGCTGCTCTGATGCCAGCTATGGTCTCCCAATGACTTACTATTAAATCCATCCTGGCAGGTTAACCAGATGAACTGGTAAACATTTTTTTTAAACTTTCTCTTGTATTGCCTTTTAGAGTTTTTTGGTGTGCTTAAATCTGTCTCTTAAAAAAAAATTGTGAAGTACATCTTAACAAAAAACCAATGGGAATAGGTCTGTATAAATAATTATCACAATCAGCACAAACTTACTATTTTACCAGCTCCTGATCCAATCTTTTGTTCCTGACTCTCTGTATCAAGAAACATCTCCATCACCATTATTCTCCATTAACTCCGATGATCTGTTTTTAAACACAGGCAGTTGCATTCTCTTGATGCCTTTGCTTTTAAAATGATCTCTTTTGCACATGTCCACTTCTAAAATCTTGTGAAGTTCCAGAGTTATCAGGCATCTAATATTAGGTCCTTCAAAATGTTTCGTTTCTTTCAAGTGTATAATTGTCAATAGACACTATTTTGTCGAACAAATGGGGGGAAAATCAACTTCAGTTGTGAAGAGACAGTATTTTTTTGTAAAAAAAGACAATCACTAAAGCTAGAGTCTGCTCCTCAGCTCCACCGCAGACCACCCAACCCACAGAAAGTTGTTCATCAGAATCAGCCAGCTGTGGAAAGTAGCCTGCTCTGGATGCCAAGGATCTCCAGAGTACAACACAGACAAATTCATATAATTCCTGTTCACCAAAGGATTTAAACCAGAAATATTCCTGCAAATTACTATAATATCTTCTTATCATAACTACCACCAGCATTTCTGAAGAGATCTGACATTACAGAAATCTTGAAATACATTAGCAAGTTGTTTGAGACAGAGAATATAGAGGAACTTCAGAGGATGATTGGTTTCTGATCAGATTCAACTGCCAAGACTATTATGTTAAAAAGTAAGCTGAAGATCCTTAATGCTACCTTGAAAAAATATTCTGTTTCTTGTTTTGAACAAAAATTCATCACAGAGGAAAATTCTTTTACTGTAACCAAAGCTTTGAGTAGCCATTGCAATAGAAGGTATTGCAATAGAAGGTTTTTAAGATAAACAAAAAAGAACAATCTATCTCAATACCAAGACAGCATTAAAACAATTAAAAACCATAAGTAGAATATTGTAAGTAACTTAGTATCTGTTAGGTTGGGCTCTTTGGCTCATATCACCAACAGAAAAATCTTGCTATCATTATTTCATTAGTAATTCTGCTTAAATGAACAGGTATATATTCTTTTTTCTAATTGCAGAACATATTTCCTTGGTGATCCAAACACTTGGGAAAAGATATGTAGTGCAGAGAACAAATGCATCTGACCAGAAGTAAATATGTACAATAAAATTGAGATAATTGAGTGAAAAGGCTTAATCAATCCATAGAAAACTTCATGCCCACAGCTACTTTGATTATTGAATTCTTACATATGTTACTATAAGATTGTTAAAATCCAATATTCACCTAAATTATATACTTAGTACAGTTACAGCCTAGGAAAATTGAGTCTGGTGCCTTTAAATACCATTTCTTTGGAGATTCCTAGGAATGCAGAAGACTTTCCAAATGTAAAGTTTTGAGATTTTTTTTTTTGCAAGTGCAGTGCTGCCAAATATTTTTTACCACTAAATAAATGCTATTTCAGCTGCATTTGAGCAGTAATAGTGGTAGCTAATGGCCTATTCAGTTAATCATAGTTATTCACTCCCTGGAAATGCCTCAGAATATAATAAATGTTTTGTTTTCATTGCGGACTCTTAAATTACAGGCATTATATAACACCCATGATATATAACCTATCTGTATGAATACAAACTGAATCCAAAATCAGTCCCCTAAAGTATTTCTAGTATTTGGAACCTTCAAATAAAGAAATATGCTGTTGTTACCCACAGAGCTACTAAAATAGCACTAAAAGCAGGGTAAGAAATGGTTTTAAAGAACATTCTGGTTTAACTAAAATGTGGCTATTTGTCATCCATTTGCAGAGGTCTGAAATAACTATTACAGAATATTTTTTAAACAAAAAAAATAAGAAACATGCTCAAATAGCTGAACCACAGAGATCCTTCCCTAAAAAAAAAAAAGGCTGCAGTTGTAGGGTTTCAATCTGCCCCATAAGAGACAGAATAACCGTAAAGTCTCCACTCTGAGACCAAGGCTCTCATCGGGTGTTGCACCAATATAACATTTATCTCGTTCACCTCTTTTTTAATATTTATATAGGTTGTAGAAGTTCCTGCCAGTCTTAGCTCTGCTTTGTTCACTGCTCAGCAGAGATTACATGTATTATGCTGCATGTTGACAACTTGTCCCAAGGGTAGTGTGAGATATAAATCTGCAATGTAACAGCTGGCTCTATCTGATTGCTCTGTGGTTGCCATTACACTGATGAGGCACAGAATCCCCTGTACTTTCTTCAGGAAGTATCTTCCAGATGTATTTTTAAAAGGTGCAGAATATGCTTTAAAATAATGTTCAGTTTCTGAGGTCAGGCTGTGTTTGTCAGTTGCAATTGCTTTGCAGAAAGAATTAGATTGTAGGTCATAAAAATATTCCCCTGGTTATTTAAAGGAGTGAAGACAACCTTTGAAACAGTCTTCTGCTGGCCTCCTGGGTGAAAGAACTTCTCCATGGAAGCATACAAAAACTCAGAAGACTTCCAAAATTAGAATATGGACAAAGTTTGTATTAAACCCTGTTATATTTCTCCTGGAGAAAAAGATACTCAAGTATTTGCAGAAGAAGTAATTTGGCAGGCCATAAAAGACATGAGGAGGGTGTTCTAGTTTTAACTTTAGTTTTGTAGAACTTTTTCGAATTTAGTGATGAAAAGGAAATCAAACCAAAGTGATTATAAAATGAGAGATTTCAACATGCCTAGGAAAGAAAAAGCAGACCAATGCTACAGAAGCACAGGGAATGCAGCCTCAGCCAGCTTTAGAGACTAATCAAGGATACCCTCAGGCAAAGGCAATCCAGAGGGGGAAAGAGTTCAAAAGAGAAGACTAGCTTACAGAAGGGCACCACTAAAGCACAGCAGCAAATTAACCCAGTGCACAGTAAGTGAGCAGTATACTATACCAGGAGATAATTAATTACCTTAGAGTCCCAAAGGAGTAATTTAAGAGGTATCAGTAAGTACACATGCTGGGAGAACTGCAAGAATTCACTATGCAAACATGCAGGGAAAAGAAAGATAGAGAAACATAAGAAAAATCCTGCAAACATGTTAGAAAAAGAAATGCACCACTGAACAACCTTGCTAGTTGAAAATGAGCTTTGCCAGTGAGAATACTGCTACCATCAACTGCAGATCAGCAGAGATCAATTTAGCACCTGAGCACTGCTTTGGTGGCTGAAATATCAGTGACCTCAGGTCATCATATGCTGTGACAGTGACAGGCAAAGTCTGACTCCATCCTACTATATAACTTCTGCTTATTATCAATCATAAAAAGGTTTTCCATGAGGTTTCTCAAAACAATCTAGCTGTAAAATCTGATGCCTTGTATATTTGACAATCTCACACTTTGGTGATAAAGGTGATTTGTAACATTTGATATGATATATTAAATTGGGTGTGGTTGTAAGTCGTTTACAAGATTGGATTAGAAGTCACCATAATTGCAGTAATTTGTATAAATCTTCTGAAATTAATGCATTAGATCCACAATGAGAAGGTCAAATTACCATAGAAAGATATTAAGGGAGTTACATAAGCAACCCTAAGTCAGGATGCTATCCACTAGCAGAAAAAGGGATCCTGATATATAGTCAGAATAATAATGTAAGCAAATCAAGCAGCAAGTAGCAAGGCTCTGACTGCATTACTATATCCAGCTCTGCCTACTATGCTGTTGAAGGAAACACAGTTGGAGGGAGTCCAGGTAAAAGTCACAAAAAATTGATAACAGATGTAGAAGAATGGAAGGTTGAAAGAAATAGATTGTTTAGTCTAGAAAGAGTGAAGAGGGAAGATGTGATAACATATTTAAAATATGTAAAAGTTTTCTATGAGGAGAGGATGATAACTAATTGCACTCCATGTTCCTCATGCAGAAGACAAGACTTAGCATGCAGCTGTGGAGAGAAAAGTTTCCTAACACGAGGCCAGTCAGCCAGGCAGCAGGTTGTCCACAGGTATTGCATGTAATGGTGTCACAAGAAAAAACAGCAGTGGTTGAGACAAACCCATGTGGAGGTGAGAAGGGTGCTTGGTTCTCCCTGAAAGCAGGTGAACAGTCCAGGTGATCCAGTGTGAGAACCTGTCCAGCCTTATGCTTGGCCACAGAAACCAGGCACAGATCAGAGCTTTCCATCAAAGAGACTGAATACTATGAAGCAAACAACCGTCATTTGTCTCAAGATGCTTGCCAGGGAGGATGGAGCCTGCAGGACAAGGGATGAATGTCTCAAATCCATTTAGCTGGTCAATTCAATTGGCTGGAAGTAGCAGAGAGCATCCACTCAGTCACTACTGGATGCTCTTCTACTTGTTTAACAAGTTCATGTACAGTCATACCTTTACTCCACCTTTGCTGTTGACAGCCCTTTCCAGTGTTTTACAGGAGTATCATAGGAGTGGTTTATCCAGAGGATTCAGGTATACACTGCTGTGGGGCCACTGGAGGAATGAGTTAGCGAGTGTGTTAGAATGAGCTGAACAGGCTTTAAAAGCAATAGGCAGGGCTGAGGCTGCAGTGATGCCTGGCTGGGACCAGGCTGGTCACCAAGGCTGTACCTAGACAAGGCAAATGGCATGCAGAGGAAAAAGGGTGACACACCAAGAGCTTGCACTGTAGACACTTCCACTATGGGGGCACAGCTGGCAGCCACCAGTGCCAAATCTCTGCCAGGGAGGACAAGCTGTGCAAGGCCACTGCATTGCAGGGGCCAGCCATCCCTGCCACCAACAGGGCTGCTGTTCCCAGCTGGTTGAGAAAATAGGATCCGAAACTCCAGTATGACAGCTAGATGGAAAGACAGGCTTCATTGTGGAACGTCTGGAGTGATGCCTGCAAGTTTTTCTGCTTTTAGAAGAATTGAGGAGTAGAGACTATGGAGAAAGATTGTGAAAGGTCTTATCCCTCACAGAAGGGCAAGCCTGAGTGCTCAGATCCTCAAGTGGTTTCACCTGTACACTGGTGGATCCACAACAGGTCTCTCGCTATTTTTTTGTTGTTGTCGTCGTTAAAAAGCATAGAATTTAATTGACATTAACTGGAATTTTCAAAAACAAAATCCTCAGGTAAACTGGAAAGCGGGGCTCATTGATTCACAGAGTGAAAAGATGCAGTGAGAAGCAGGAGCAGTTTGGGTGTGCTGGTCTTGCACACTGCTGTCAGGCCCCTCTGTGGGTTTTCCCCTGTACTACAGTCAAACACCCTGCGGCTGACTACAGCAATCCTGGCATAAGGTGCCCTGCCTCTACTTGAAGGTTCTCCTTCTAAAGGAACAAATCCATTTTCCAAACTACAGTGGGCACAGAGTGCAAAAGGAAACATTTCCACTTCTCTTAACCTTTAACAAAATTATCTACAAGAATAAACTACTGTCTGTTAAAATAATAAAACGGAGAGCAAGGCAAACATAGCCAAATGTCTGTACTCATGCTCAATCACATGTAAAGACTGGATAATGTACTGTGTATGTTGGAAACTCCTTCTTACATGACAATACAGACCATAACTATTGCCTTGGCAATATCAAAATAATTGATAAATGGGATTAAACAGATCCTGTCAAATACTCAGTTGCTTTTTCTACTTTCCTGTTAAGCCTTATAGCCTTCTGAAAAACCTCCTCGGGTTAGAGTAATATGAAGATCATATTTTAACCGTTTTAAATGATGATTTCCATTATTTTCCTGGTATGACATCAAAATTGCTGCATTTTACACTAGCTTTTAATTATAAATGTAGACAAATGTAGTGAGACTGTACTATTTATAGAATCCAGGTTTGAATTTTTTAATGGTCCCTGTAGGGGAAAAATAGTGAAAGAAATAGTACAATACTGATACAGAAATGTTTGCAATGTAACATCCTGATTACTCCTTTTTTATTTTCCAAATGTACTGATGTAGCCTTAACATTTCATTGTCTAATGCCCTTTGAAATTAGTTTAAATTTAATAGCTGTTTGCACCTCTAATGGCTTCTGGAGGGGGTGAGGGGGGTGGGAAGGAACACCTGTAATTATAGAAATTATCAGGAAAGCAACACTCAAAAGACTTATTTCCTCCTTTGATTCCACGGTCACTCCAGAGCCTCTGCAGACTGTATTTGCATGACTAAGGACGAGTTATGAAGTAAAATAAATCTGAAGGTGACTTCTCTATCAAATGATGTAACTAAGTGGGATATCATCAATTTCCGGAAAATACTTGCTTTCCTTCATTTTTTAAGACTACTCTGTTGGGCATCTACTTCAGTCTCGCCATGGAGTGGCAGCACCAGCTAAGTGCTATGAATGTAATAGATATTCCTCTTTCTGCTATGCCATCATGCCATCTTTAGGTTGCTGCATGTTGAACAATTATTACAGACATTTATGGCAGCATAAACTCTGAATACACTATGCCAAGTAGGGACTGAGGATACAGAAAATAATTGTGAGCGTCCAAGGACAGAAGATGTCTGTAACTTCCTAATTACGTAAAATCTTCCTTGTCTTTGTTAAACAGTTCAGTCAAAATCTCCCTGAAAGCATACAGGTTGTTAAAGGAAAAGGCATCACAAAACTTCCCATTAGTTTTTACCAGTGGTAGCAGCAGGGCACAAATCTGTTCCTAGCACTTCTATTATGAAACCTAACACAGGCAAGAATGTCCCTCAGCTAACGGGTCACTCTCAAAACAAAGAACTAGGGGGAAAAAAAGGTAAATCCTGTCATCATCCCTCTATTCAAAATTAAAAACCAAAATGCTGAGACATAAAGCAATTTGTCCACTATCACATAAAACCTATAGTAAGACATGTGAGATATTTACTTCAGAGCACTCAATCCAACTTTCATTAAACTATAATATAATGGAACATATTCCTATGAATTAGTTATTTATATAAGACAGGATGTTAACACAGACAGAAATTATTGATTTCCCTGAAACTGTATCATTGATGTGTTAGTATGAGAGCTCTAGATCCGATCCTCTCCAACAAATAATAAAGTGAGGACAGTTCTCATCTGGAACAAGGAATGCATAGCATGGAAACAGAAGCATTCTAGTCAAAATGCTCAGGTGATTAGATACAATAAGAAAGAGAATAGGCTGCAATGAGAGATCAAGGTTTATGGAAGTTATTATGGTACTTTCCTCTGATCGCCACAAAACAAGTAGAAGAAAGAAGGAATTTACAGATAATCAGCAGGCACAATAATTGTCACAATAAAATTCCGTATTTTGTGACTTTATTGGTTTATTTTACAAATATCCTAGCATGAGAGCTTGAAGGATAAAGTAGCACAGTTTTACAACTGACCATGATTTAAAAAGAATACAGCCTTTTTCAATATTGTACTTAACTATGCAAAGCAAAAATCTTTGGACACAAAGTTATGTCCTGGCAGAAGTACCTTGAGAAATAAGGTGATGGTGTGGGCAAGAGCTGGGAAGTTCTAGAAAAAAGGGAAGCTTGAACATAAGAGACACTAACCTGAGTGGGAAGAGACAGGATAATCCAACACGAAACACTATGGAAGTGCACATTTATAAGCACTGGTTATTCTGTGTTAATCTAATCCTAGCTTGGTTGCCTGCAGCACAATTACCAAGAACCATCAAACATTTTGATTCAAAATGCACTTTACTTTCCAGGTGCAATTCCATCAGGATTTACACCACCTGCTGGGGAAAAACATTTGTGTCTTTGAGAACTTGTGCTTTTATGCAGTGCACTGTATCACACCCAGGATGAACAGATGTTTCAAAGGAAGGGAACCCAAAGGACTTGGATAAACTCTGAGACTAAAATTAGTATTTTACTTTCGTAGTGAAGGCCAGATTGTTGTGTCTTGTAATTGATTCGTTTCCACAGTTACACAATTATAAGCTAAAGAGACCAAATAAAGTTAGAAGCATTTGTTTCCTGTGATGAAAAAAAATAAATTTCACAAACAAACTGTCACTCTCACTTCCTGCAAAACAAAAAAAATCCATTATGGGAGAGAAGACCTCTTTTAATGTGATGACACATCAGTTTTTGGATACAACTACAGGACAGCTTTATTCTGTATGGCAGCTTTCAAACAAAACCTATCTTTGTTTGAGCCTTATGTTTAAACAGTGCAAGTAATTTAATAATACAGTTTCGATGTTCATATAAAATAAAAGCAGATAAGGAGACAAATCAAGGATGCATTTACATCTATATCCTGACTGTCCAACAGAAACTTAATAGTGCTGTAAATTTTAGTCTGTTTAAAAGAGTCAAGTTGAATATCATACTGGACTAAAAGTAGTCAGATACCTTGAAGACTGTAATTGAAACTTCAATAATCTTGGTGACAAGATATTTATTTATATCTGGGCTCATGGACACTCATTTGTAGTTATTAAAATAAGGTTTAATAATCATTAAAACATCACTAAAATGTGTCTCAGTCAAAATCTTGCAGCCCGGGAAACACACTTGCTTCTTGAAAATCTAATTAAAAGTCAAAGAAGGTATCATATCTCACACTGCTAATGAAAAATCTATCATCTGCTTCTATCAGACTATATAAAAATTAGAAATGCCACTGAAAGCAGATGGGAGAAAGGAGAAATTCAATAAATTATTTGTGAAACATATTGCACAGTATATTTCAGAAAACTAAACTCCTTTATGTGAATTAGTTGAAATTCATGAAAGGTAATTAATGCCATCAAGGAAGAGCTTGCTGGTGGAAGGGTAGTTTCTGTGTAATATTTCCCTAACTTTTAATATGAAACTTTGGGAGATCAGACCAGTTTCAAGAAATGTCGGATTTCAAAAAATATTTGACTAACATTTCACATTCTAGGGTAAAAAAACCAATGGTTTCATTAGAAAAAAAACCAGAAAAATCTCACAAGCTCATCCACTTTGAACTACAATTTCAGGAAATGAAAAAACTAGAAAACAGAAACATGAACTGAACAAAAGGACAAATTAAAGCTGTGTTTTAACATATTAGACTTTAAAACTTGGCACTGCTTTATCAATTGTGCTAACAATCAAGTAAGCAAATGGTCAAGTTTATATAAGTGTTATTATATTATTTTCTGTTTCTCCATTTTTGCCTTATTTGTTCCTTTTTCCTTTAGACACTAATGCAATGATACTTTCACATTTAAATGTAAGCACATCTGGTTATTCTAAACAGATCAATCATATTTTATGTGCTTTGCTGGAATAGTAACTAGATTTTAAATTTCACAGTTGTAAATCAGTGGGGGAAGCAATTCAATCCACTTTTCAAAGTATTGAAGAGAAATCAAAAGCATTTATTATTGTAACAGTTAAAGCACTGCTGAGTGTGTAAATGAGTGCTCTCACAGCTTCACAGAGATTTTCAGAGTTGAGAAGGGACCCATAAGATGAGTCATCAGTGAGTCCAACTGTTAAGTGAATAGTCTGTACAAGGATCAAACCCATTTGATCATGAAGTTGGTGTAATTAGCATCATACTCTGGCCAGCTGTGCTCATCTCACAATCTGATCATGTTTCCAACAGACACATTCCAGCAGATTATTTTTACGTTTTCTCTTTTTGGCAGTGCTGCCCTTCATGCTCTTCAAATGTGTTTTGATCCTGAAGACTGTCAAGGATGAAATAAAGGGGTAGAAAAGAAGGCAGGAGAGTTTTAAATTACATACCACATACATACTACATTCAAATATGTTTAATTACTGCTTTTAGATGGTCACTATTGAGACCTTAGATGCACAAAGCAAACGTGCAATCAAAAGCTACAAAGCAGCATCCATCTCACCCACTTACACAGGAGACAAAAGGAAAAAAAACATGCTATCTGCTCTGTAATAGTAGCATAATTTGAACTGCCAGGAACTGGTAATAAATATTCTTAAATTGACCTGACCTCTGACAAGGAATGATATAACACTTTTGAATTTACCTTTACTAGAGGAAAGTCCAATCTAACTGCAAATAGCTAATTTTAACTAAATTCTACCACAGGGTTATTTTCTTATCTACTTCTTTATATGCTTGGGCAGCATACTGCTTTCTTATTACCAAAACTAACTTTATACTCTCTTGAAATGAGTATGAATGGGTACTGATTGTGAGTCAGAGGTGATCACTTAGACTTGGCTCTCTGGTCAGTTTGAAGTGTGCCTTCCTCACCCTCTCAGGGAGCTGCTGAGCAGAATGAGCATCTGCTCCTGACACCATAGTTGATGGTCCCATGTGTCAGGAAATCACCAACTGCTCCATTTGACATCCAGCAGGAATCTGGGAAATAGCTGAAGTAGACATTTTGCCAGTCTAGGGACAGATTCTACCATAACTTCACAGTGGTCTCTGAGTTAATGTAAGATTGTGTCTCTAGCTGTGTCAGCATTGAATATTTAAGATATAGTTTGGAATAACAAAATTTTTTTAGAGCTATAGAACAAGTCTGGAACAAAAATAGGGAACTGCAATGCCCTGATAACTGTAAAAACCTGAGTAATGCAGACCCTTTTCCGTGTCGATTCCTTTCATACTTTCATGTGCGAGCACAGATTTTCAGAATAACAGTGGAAAGTAAGAACATTTTGTATAAGACATACACAGCTCCTGCTCTCAAACTGTCATCCCATTTCTAGGCACTGGAAGGTTTGCCATATTGGAGGTTGAGAACTGGATACAACAAGTAATTTTGTTGACTGCTTCCAAATGAGACTATGATTTCTCCTGGGTCTCCCAGACTTTTATGAGTATCTTAAAAGAAAGCCAAGAAGAGCTATTAAATAAAATAAAATGAGAAGCAGCAGTCTTT
>PYHW01010133.1:5765319-5788068 GCA_013186435.1 Turdus rufiventris | reverse complement strand
TGTTACAGGCACACCCACTTGGCGATGAGCAACAGGAGGGTGGGTTGCCCTAAGGTTGCCCTTGATACTTGAAGTATCTTTAATAAAGCTGACCTTTGGAAACAGATTCTATTCACTTAGCAGTGTATCCTCCCCTAGAAGATCCCAAGGAAGGCCTGTATTTTGCTCTGAGGGGAATGAGAGCTTTCTGTGCCTGCACTTACTTGGCCAGCAAAGGGGTGGACAGAAGTCTTCCTCATTCCTTCCCATCTCATTGCTACAGCAACTTTCACACAGATTCACAGAACAGTCAGAGTTGGAAGGGACCCACAAGGATCATCAAGTCTGACTCTAAAGTAAATGGCCAACAGAGATTGAATCCACAACCTTGGTGTTACCAGCACCATGCTCCAACCAACTGCCTTCTCCTAGGACAGCACACGTACCAAATCAGGGTGACAGCTGTTGAGCAGCTACATCCACAGCATGGGCACATGGAGCACAGGTGCTCCTCCTGGTGCTGTGGCCTGATGTAGGGGCCTGGAAACCTGGCAGGGAACCTGCCCAGCATTTACAGTGGCAGCGTAAAACATGAAAACTTAAAACAGCCCTTCTAAAGGTAATTTTAAGTTGAAATTATTTTAATTATTACTTATATTAATTATATTAATTATTAAAACAAGGAGAGAGTATTATGATAATTTATTTAATCTGGTTTTCCATTTGTAAATTTTGTTGGGTTTTTTCCTCCCTGTAGCTAAGTTTACTTTTACTAAAATGATCACCTAAACATTCTGATCTAGAAACAAATAGGATCATTATATTTTTTGATGAGAGAACATAGCATATCAACATAAATTTGTTTAGCAATGATACAGTTTAATATATATTCAGATCTTGATTTCTTATAAAAAGATTTATAGATATTATGTATCTTATTTTCAAAGTGACAATTTTTAGTTATCTTCAATTCTCACCCTTTTGAGTCTATAGGCAGTCATAATTTGCAAACAATGTGAAGACCTCATCAAATTTCCTTTTGTTTTGCAGTAACTTATGCAATGAAGTTTGTCTTTTGCTTTATATGTGCAACATGGTTTTCTTGGTGCACCCACAAGTATTTGTTCATCTGCCATGTGAACAGAGTAACTCTACAAAAGCCCATCCATTCCCTTATTGCCGTAACTGCTGTGGAGAGAGCCTTTATGCTCCCATTACAAACTTGCCTGATGTGTTTCTCGACCCAAGCCATCTCTCTTGCCACCTGTCCAGCTACTATTCACTGAACAGTCAAATGAAGCTTCTCTTTCATCTCACCAGGAGCTGGATAGCCTGAGCTAGAAATCTGGAAGCTGGGAGACTTTTCCTTCTCTCTGCTGCAAGAAGAATGTGGAAGTGGAGCTCTGTACAGGTGGAGGGACCACATGAGATTTACTGACATGCCCTCTGTAAGATGGTGGCCAGTTGATAAAGGAGTGACAGAATCCAAGACAGACAAGTGACAACATGAGGTTATGAATGACACATGCCTTGCCTTGACAGGGAGACCTGTCCAGAGGTTTGTGCTACCCCAATAAAGGTAATTCAAGCAGCAATCAAATAGCTGAACTTCTATGGATCAAATCTGGGTATGGCTGTGTGAAAATCACTCTTTGACTCTTTCTCACAAAACCAATTCTAACAAGAGAAAAAGGACTTACAGAACTTTCTTTCTCTGCTGATATAAATAAAACTGAAAAAAACCTTGGAAAACTCTTTCCTACTCTTTGGGACAAATTAGGACTTCTGTTATCAGAATGTAATGCAAAAAATCTATTAGCTTGATTTCTTTTTAACCTTATTGAATCTGTGTTTGAAAAACTTCATGTCCATGTAAAAACTGAAAGGGTATTTATACTGTAAAAGCCCCAAAATAAAATCAGATTCACCTTTACTTCCTTCAATTCACAGTAAAGAACATAATTTAATTAATTCTCTGCACCTGCAGAGAATACTACAATCTCATTGTTCATGCATAGAGGGAAAAGATATTCACGGTAATATAGGGAGAAAAAAAATAAAATAAAACTTCAGAGAAGCAAGAAAGATCTTAATAAAGAGATGAATAAGGAATTAGTCACTCACAAAGAAGGTTATCACATGAAAATCTCTAGCTTTCTGGAACTTCCTTTCACATTTTAACATTAAACCTCTGGCTTCTTCTAAATGCATGAAGTAGAAATCAACATGAAAAAACTGAAACACAAAATCCAACTAGTGTACAACAGACGGTGAAAACTACTCCAGTGAGCATGTACACACAGGAATTGTACAGAAAGCAGTGCACTGAGGCACACCAGTGAATGACTCTGACAACTGTACTGAAGATATACAGCATCTCACCTGTACAGGACTTAAAGCAGCAGCTCTCTGGTTTCCATAGAGCCACACCACAGCGGGCTGGGAAGAAACAGCTACGACTATGCATGTGCTGGGCACCCTCTGCTGGTTTCACAGCAGCAAGTCACCAGGCTTGGGAAATTAATATAATCAAGTGCAACCAAAATCCAGGGAAGAAAAAACATTTTAACTACAAGCAAGACTAAAAAAAGAGGGATCAAAATGTTTTTCAAAAATTAAAGTAAATAAATAACTGCAAAACTTTGTAGATTTTAACTTGGCTATCTCAGCTGTTTCTCCTTATAGTTTCTATCAAACTAAGAAAGACAAACTACTCTTACAAACAAAGCATTAAGTATGTCTTCTATTGAAAATCACTTTTTTTCCCCTTTAACATAACTTTTATCAACATCACGGTTAGCAATATTTTTTCCCTAGTTCACAACACTCCTGAATGTTGACAGGGTTATGTATGACCCCTCATGGTCTGCAAATCAGACATAAACAAAACTCCTGCACTTCTGAAATTTCCAAAAGCAAAACAAAATACCAAAGTATAACAGTGTTAATCCTCAGCAGCAGCCAGCCAGTTAGGCACCAATTCTACACTATAAGCAAGTGAAAACATATATAAATCCCAGTAAATTCACTTAACATCCCTCATGAATCCTTTAGTTTCACAGTTCTTCAAAACCACATTAATCTCCCTTTGGTCACTGCCAACACTTCTAAAAACATTTTCAATCAGTACCTAAGCATTAAAGACAGGAATATAAAATCTCAGGTTTGTTGCATCTGTAACAAAATCAGCAAATGCTTAGAAAATTTTTCAAATGCAACATTTGCACCTTTCTGAGAGGAGTTGCCATACAGTCAAATTATCAAAAAAAGAGGTTCTCTCAAAAGAAAAATCCTACGGTAACTCTGACACTTGACAACTTGCTACTTCCTATGGATTTGGTTAGTAAAGTGTTCATGATTTTAGAATGCAGAATAAAGTATTATATCAATAAGCACAGGTAAGGTGATTGAGCTTCAAAGATTTCTCCTTTTCTTGCCCACAATCCATTCCTCTGTCCCACTAGATTTCCCAGTTCCTGTGCTGTCTGGCTGCTCATTTTTGCATCTTCCTCCAAGTCCATTAGGCTGTGATACACTCAGATAGACATAAAGGCAGAAAACACAATTTTTGAAAGAAGAAAGTTAATAAAGTACTAATACATTTTGTCAAGGAGTACACTGTACACAGAATCAATGTACAGTACACAAAGTATAAAGATAAAATGTAAAAGAATAAAAATAAACTAATTCAGATTTCTTTTTCAGCAGTTTATACAGCCAGAAAATATATATTCTTTTATAGAAATACCATGATCCAAGAAATTTGGATTATTTGTTAAATTTGTTAAGTTTTTCACCATTAGAAAACAACAAATTTAATGGCACTCTAATGAAGACTATAGGATCCTCACCATATCTATGAACAAAGGGTGTGAACTCCTCTCACCACTTTTGCATTCATCAGGCTCTATTTCATGCAGGAGAGAATTAAACAATGGAAAAGCAAATGCTGTTCTCAAAGAAGCAACAGAAAAAGGCACACGTGAGAGTTTGCCACACGTCACAGACAAGACCTAGCAATTCCTGTACTGCACAGGTGCCTGTAGAGTTTAGGGCTTTGCTTGGTATTTCAAGTGTTCAGAACAAAAATGGCAGAAGTGGGCACCCTTCACAAAAGGCACAACCAGCTGCTGACTTTGCAATTCATCTAAGGTGCCTGAGCACCAGTACAGATGATAATTAACAAGGGGAGTAACTCATGCAGCTGCTATTCTCATCTTCCTAAATCCAGAGACTTGCTGCAAAGAAAGGTTCAAACACTGGATAAGGTGACCTGGAAAGGCAGGTTTATTTTCTCTCATTGCACACAGCCTGAGAAAGTGCTCTTTGAAGGAAGTGTCAGCATGTTTTGGAGACACGTTGGACTTTCTTAAGAAGGCGAGTAAATAGGCTGCAGTGGCTGGCTAGACACCACTGCTCTATGTAGGCAGGAAAAGTATAGAGGAACAGTAAGAGTACAGTAATTTCACGACTATAAGGTACATCCTTTTGACTAAAATTTTCCCCCAAAAACCAGAAGTGTGCCTTATAGTCCGGTGCGCCTTATCTGATGTACAAAGTTCGAAAATTTACGACCCTGGAAGTGCGATCTGTGAGCTGAGCTGGGACCTGTGGCTGTGTGGGGGGATCAGGAGCCGCCGGGGGAGGGGAACCGGGAACTGGCACAGCTGCCGGCCAGGGAGAAGCGGGGGGAAGCAGTGCAGCCGCGGGGAAGCGCCAAGAAGTGCTGCAGGAAAGCGCCGAGAAGCAGCGAGAAAGCACCGTGAGAAAGTGCGGGGGGAAAACGCCGAAAAGCGGTGAGAAAGTGCCGCGGGAAAGAGCAGAAAAGCAGCAAGAAAGTACGGCGAGAAAGCACAGAAAAGCAGCGAGAAAGCACTGCGAGAAAGCGCCGAAAAGAGGCGAGAGAGCGCCGCAGGAAGGCGCCGAAAAGCAGTGAGAAAGCGCCACAGGAAAGCGCTGAAAAGCGGCGAGGAAGCGCCACAGGAAAGTGCTGAAAAGTGGTGAGGAAGCGCCGCGGGAAAGCGCCAAAAACAGTACCGCCGGCCCTTAAACAGCACCGCTGTGGTCCTGTAAGCAGTGCCACTGGCCCCGAAAGCGCCGCCAGCCCCCACCATGGCCACGGCCCCAAGCTGCCCCGAACCATCTCCGCCCCGAGCCCTGCCTCGCTAGCTGGTGCTGGGGGTGGGTGGGAGTGCCAGGCCCCATGCACAGGGAGGATGCTTGGGGCTGCGTTTAAAGGCTACACCAATCTGTGAAAAATGTTTGCAAATTGAGCACCTGCCAGTAAACTCCACAATCGCAGGATTCCATTACTAATTCGTTACTTTGTTGCGTGCGGCAGGGATCTTCGCAGCAAAAAAAAAGGGTGTGTCTTATATGATCTACAAAGTTGTGAAATGTGCCAGCTCCCAGAGCGTGTGCCTTATAGTCCGGTGCGCCTTATGGTCATTAAATTACTGTACATAGAAACTGTTCCTTCAAAACCCATCAAAACTACTTTCAGACTGAAGGCACTAGAAACTATATTATACTAACCAGCTTTAAAATGCTCACTTCAAATGCTTTTGCCAAAGAAAAGAAACCAGAGTGAAAATAAAAATTGGGGAAGTATTTCATCACTCCAGTAGATGCTTTGAGCCTAAAGAAAAACACTAAATTTCCCATTTCAATGTCTTAAGAAATGGATAACAATGTCATCTGAAGGATTCAAAAGGGCACTGGAGGAGACCCAAGAACATCGTTGCTAGGAATAGTGATGACAATGAGATGTAGCATGTTTGTGCTGGCTGTTACCTAACATGGTCAAGATTACATGAGGAATGAGAAAACAAATGCAGATGTAAGGTATATTTGAGGTATCAACCTACTGAGAGTATTTTGGAAGGTCAGAACCACAAAAAGTTTCAGGATTAACTTTTGGCCTTTTCCCAACAAGTGAGATCTTGAAGTAGGAATACCTGCCTACAGTATCTTCAGATAGAATTCTGTTCCAGAAAAATCCAAACAAGCACCTACAGTGGTTTTATCATCTTTCTTGCTTGTAACTGGGTTCCCTTCAAATACAGCACCTGGTTCTGATTTGCCAGTAATTATAACATTGAAAAACATACTAACTTCAAATACTACTCCTGTTTATAAATATTAAGCATGTGACAAAGTTCAGTAAAAAAGACTACTTTGCTGACTGCTGTAGTAATGCCACTATTGTGGCTCAGGTAGAAAAGACAGTATTGATCCCTGGATGAGCAGGGGGCCTTGTGTCCATATGGCTCAATATTATTCCACTCACAAGCCTGTGCACCTGGCAAGACACAGCAGTTTGCCTGGACATATTTGCACTCCCTGCACTACCTCACAGACTGAGATGAAAGGTTGTGGTTGGTGGGCTTTTCTTCTAGCCATGCATCAGGGTACTTCACATTTTACCTGTCACAGTTCACCAGTACATCATTTTCTATAGTGTAAGAGTGGGAACCTTGTATTCTCTCATAACAAAATCAACTACCAACAAGATTGAATCAATATGCAACAATACTTTGTTCTGCTTTACTCCAAAAAAATAAGACACCAAGCAATGTAAAAAATGTGGTGTAAACAACCAAATGTTTCATAGGAAGCTAGATATAGAACCCCCAACTAAATATTTAGATTTTTAAATATTCCACTGATTTTCAGAGACAATGTGCACTTAAATCTGTATGTGAATACTCCCATGTCTAACTCTGACTCCTTTGACACAGTAAAGACGGAAGACAAAACAAGTTCACATCAGCTGCAGGAAGACTTTAAGTGTAAGCATGGATGGCAAAAGGAAGAGTGAATACTGAAGTCTATGTTTCCTTTCCTAGTGTAGACTGTAAATTCTCCAGCTAAGCTTTCCATAAGCTTCTGAAATATGGATATATAAACATACGCTGATAGTTCCACAATAATAAATTTCATGTATTGCTTGTTTTGGGATATGTAGCTCAACTCAGTGCTGGATTGTTACTATAATACAAGATGTGCAAAGCTGCATTCTAAGACACTCAATAGGACCCTGTCTTGAAAGAAAAAAAAAAAAAGTGAGACAAAAGAACAATGATGAAATTTCTTGAGAAGTGCCATTAAGAAAATGTAATTTTTAAGTAGCTGTTTTTTAGAAAAAGCCAATCAGATGGTAAAACAGCTCATAAATTAAACCTTTCCAGTTCCTTAGCAGACTTTTTAATGCTAGAAATGATTACAGAATTTACAGATTTGTTCCTTTTGGATTTATGTTTGTCTACTTTAATGTATCAAGATGAGAGACATTTAGTACAAATTAATTCTCCAAGCTGAGAAAAGTGATATTCTTCATAGCTTTTAGCCAATCTGTTGTTTGGCTAACTTTCTTCATTCTGAATACTAGTAATTAGAATATCTGGTGACAAGAAGAGGAACGGAAAAGGAAAAATCAAGACTTTGGCATTCACTACTATGTACAAGTTGCATGAGACAGCTCCTGAGGCTGCTCTAGCTTGTGAACAATTTTTTCAAGTTGCATATTAGAAACAGGATAATCTGCTAGGACTTGCCATTCTAGTTACATTCTTGAACATGCTAGAACCAGACTATCATGACATATAATTTTGAGTAATTTTTTTTTTTTTTTTTTACATGTCATTCATTACTTCTCTTCTGGTTAATACAGAAATATATGAACTTTTAATGGAGAAGGAAATTTATTGAAGAGAGTTAAGCAGCACATTCTAAAATGAAATAAGAAAACTTTATTAGCCTAGTGCATTAATTTTTTTAATCCTTTGAAGAAAAAAAAAAAGCTACTTAAATAAAACATAAGCTTTCAAAAAAAGCAGTATGCAGATGAAGAAAGGAAAGCTAGAGGTCAGGGATTTTGAACAAAGAACAGTGACCATGTATTAAAGGGCTGCTCTATATGCTACAAAAGAGCTGCTTAGAAAGTACAACTCCTTTGAGAGAGTCAGAGGATAAGACCAACAATTTGCTTTCTTTCTTTCTATATGAACTCCGTGAATTTCCTAGCACAGGACTAGACAAGTATAGTGCTTGCAACTTTTTTCAGACATTTTGTACAATCTATTTCATCATACTCTTAGAATCCCAATAAAATCTTTATTAGGGCTGCCTGTTCATAAATACTTGCACAGGAAAGAGAACTTGAAAGGAAAAAAAATTATTCCCTAGAAGGCTTTTTGTTAAAAGCAGTAGAAAAATTAAGAAAACTAGAACTACATAATCTTCTACCATCCGCTCCTCTAAAGGCCCCTGAAAAGGAAACTGAGACACTCAAGAGACAGTTTGAAATCCAGGGACCTAAAGAAACAGTAATGTCCTACTGGTAAACATGTAAAGCACAGACTGTTTTAGACTAAAGCAACATTGTTTTAAATTCTCTAGCAATAACATGAAAGAAGGTAACAACTTCAATCAAGAAAATGTTTTTTTCTGCAGATAGCTGAGAGCAAGAGACGCTGCAACCAGCACTTGTGAAACTGGGATACTTATTGTGAAACGCACTCTTTTAGCTATTAAAATTATTAAAAGTAATCAGTAGTACACATTCCTCAATAGCAATGTTTCAATGTTTGAGATTGGTGATTCACACAAATTTGGTAAGCTTCCTTTCTGATTTCTATGATAGCTTTGCCTTACACAGCATCACTCCCAACTTCTCACTAGTGTCTGTTTAATAGTGATGCAATACATATGATGTATTACTTATTGAATCGGTTACAATGGTATTTATCAGAACATCCTATAATCAGCATTTAGAGTGCAACCCTGAACAAGGGCAGTATTTGGACTAGGAGATAATAAACAAGGAACAAAATAATGTTGGATTTTACACCAACATTTCAGTTTAGCACATTCCCTGCAAGTGAGAGTTCTTCATCATGCTTTTGGCTGATTCTAAAGTATTTGCTACTTAAAGATACTGAATAGGTATATTAATATCTGTGTCATGTTGTACCTCCAAGAATCTTGTAAGCTCAAATATTAACATCTACCTGAGTTTTCGTAAGGGTTTTTTTGTTGTTGTTTGGACAGGAGGGTCAGGAGGTATTCATTTTTAATCGAGGCATGAGCAATACTAAGAAAAGTGCTCAGGAATACTTAAAATCTTTGGATGCTTCCTTGCTTGTTAATTAGCAAATATTTAATCAGAATGCACACATTAACTACCACTGAATCTAAAAAAAAGAAAGGTTTATTCATCCTTTCTAACTGTATTTTTTCTCTTTTCAAATTAGGTTAAACTATTGCTGCTCAAAGAACTATTATCTGTAAACTGCTTTACATATAGATCTGCTCTGTACAGTATTTTTGGTGTCTGCTAGAATATGCTATTTCATGCCACTTCCCTGTTTTCGACAGTGCTTCTGATCATGAAATGAGGACTGCAGGAACAAAGCATGTATGAAGTGAACACACAGAAACTACAGGAAGTATCCACACAAAACTTAAAAATTACTCTTCAATAATTTGCAAAAGTAATATTTTATCCTAATAATTTCAAAGTTTTACATTCTAAAAAAATAATATATTTAATATGGTATTTTTAATCAACATGGGATTTGAGAGGTGCCATTATTCTGTTTTTAATAAATAGCAAAACTCCAAAACAATCAGCAAGCATTTTAATTTGTTGTCAGTATTCTACTTTTAATCAGACAGGTTTACCACTAGGGTCCTCAATAGTGAATTACCTGCATTAGTAGTCATACTACACAAAATATCTATGAGATTCCAGATAGAGACCTATGGTTGTCCTAGATTTAAACATCTCAGTTATGCAACTGAATGACATAATTCAAAGGTATTTATAACTTATTGTAAGAGGAATTCTGTGACAGAACTACTTGACAAAATAATGCAATGCAAGCATGTAAAAATAAAAGAAAATGAACTGCACAAACTAGCACAAACTTCAGTAAACATTTTAAAAGTTGAGTGCACACTTACTATTTATGTATTTACACAACTGAAATTACAAAGATTTTCTTGAAGAAAATCACTGCACCCAAGATTACATTTCAAATTCTACAGACAAAAATTCATTATTTTTTCTACATTTTCGTCTGAAGTTCAAAATAGTTGGTCCTTTTGAAAAGGACAAACTTAAGGCACACTTAAGACTGCATTTCACTACATTGCTGAATGAGATGTGATTACCTCAGAAACGGCATAAATCAAAAATATTTTTTCCCTTGATCAACTGAGGTGGCAGTGACAGAGCTCCCTTTGACTTGACAAAGGTGAAGGCATTTTTAGAAAGGCCTTTATACACTGAGATACACTTTATTTCTACTTAATTCCTGCTGTTATCAAGAAAAAGCTAAATTACTTACAATACGATCTCTATTTATGTGGAAGTGACATTCAGATCCAAAGCCCCTGCAACTATGGCTTAGGTGAATCCTACCAACCTACATCTTAGTTAACAATTCTGTATCCATTGAACACTCTTCACCTATTCACCTAGTAAGGATTTCTTGCATTGGCTTGCACACAATTGTAATGTTCTCATATAGAAATGAATATGGCTGTGAAGTTACCTGTGAAGTGTTTGAGAAATACATCAAGTCATCTGCTTTAAAGAATCTCTTTTTCTGCATTTCAACAGAAACCTTAACGCATGGTAACGTGAACGCATATCCCTTGTGACACAGATATGCATACAGAAAATCATTCAAGAGGAATTAAAACATTAAAACAGAGGAAAAAAAACTTCAACTAGCCTATTTACAAGTTACAGCGCTCTCTGACCATTTTTTTTTTACAAAGCACAAAATAGTCCCTTGTCTGAGGGCTTTAGTATGATATCATTAAATAAGGAAATTTAAAATTAGCAATAGTGCCTTAACTTTAAAAGAAAAATTACAGAGTACAGAATAAGATTAGTAAACCAGTGATACAACTAATATCTGTTACCATGCAAGTGCTGAAATTTGCACTTTAAACTCTTTGAGAGAAAACACTCATCTGCAACTGTGCAATATATCTTAACAACTTCTTCATTTGTAAGACTGCTTAGACTGCTAGAACTGCCTCCTCTAATCTTTGGTAGCAGAGCATCTAAAAGATATTAAGAGTAGGATATTCAATGAGAAAACCCTTTTTCATCAAGTTAATGCAAGATAGGAATAAAAGAATAATGGCAAATACAATATTACAGCTCACTACCTTCAACAAAAACCCTATTAAACAGACTCTTGTCACTGACAAGAATCACTTTTCAGATCCTATATGTAAGTTATTACTCAGAGATAGAATTATTTTTCTTTTTAGTAGCTCTACTTGACTTTTCTTGACTATGAAATATCATGAAATATCAAATCATTGAATTATGTTTATTGTGGACCTAAAGAACCTGTACCAAATAAGTGGAGTGAACAACATCACAGTGACAGCCCTTCAAGGAAAATGTAAGACTAGTTACAATTAAGGAAAGATGCTTTTGCCATTCTTGTTCAAATAAGCAGCCTCAAACTAAAAAAGAACATCCTGCCTTTATGGCTGCTAAAACAATCTCTCATCTACACCAGTTAACAGCTTCACAGTGCTTATCTACTTGTGGAAAGGAAGTTGGAAGAGAAACCTGACTACTGCAAATTTCAAAAGAATCAGCAGTAGATGTCACAACAGGGAAAGAGAGATTCTTTAATTATGAGGATCAACAGTAACAAAAAAGGTAAATATTCTTTAATAACATGCATTAATAGCAAAAATTTGTCCAGTTACTTTTGATGACTCCTGATACTCTGAACAGGTTTTAAAATTAAACAGCTGGAGTATGACTGTTTACAAGAATATGTAGTGACAGAACAAGGGGCAATGGCTTTAAATTGATGTACAGCAGACTTAGACTAGATAGAAATTCTTTACTGTGAGAGTGGTGAGGCACTGGAACAGATTGCTCAGAGAAGCTATGGATGCCCCATCCCTGGAAGTATTCAAGGCCAAGTTGGCCAAAGTTTTGAACAACCTGGTCTAGTGGAAGGTGTCCCTGCCTATGGCATGGGAGTTGGAACTAGATGGTATTAAAGGTCCCTTTCAACCAAAACCATTTGATGATTCTGAATGTTCAGCTCTCCCATTATCAAACAACAAAAAGTCACCATGACTGAAAAGACAGAGAATGAAATTTAGGATTCATTTCTATCAGTTTCAAATCACCCAAAGATGTGAGTTAGGACAAAAAGTCAAGAGTACTTTCATTTTGACCAGCAGAAAATATCCTTGCACATGGTCAAAACTGCTCAAACTGTATATTCAGAGACGTCTGTAATAAATTGGCTTACCTTATAAACACTTTCTATACATAATTTTATTTTATAATTTTGCAGTTGTGCTTAAGTAATGCCTGTGCCTCACTACAGGCTTGATTACAGTACTCCCATCTTGACTTACTCAGGCTAAAAGTTCCTTAACTTCATAAAGTCATTTAAATCACCAAAGTGGCTCTAAGTAGATTATAGAGCTCTAATGAATCTAAGGAATCTAACAGAACCTAACAGAATATATTCCCCTGAGTCTGTAACAAAAGGAAGTACCACACATGAAAAGAAAGCATACTAGTACTTCACAGGAAAAGGCTCCAGCAAAGAAACCATGTTCTTATAGCAAACAAAGGCTCATTTTTATGGATATAGTGTTCTACTCAAATGCATGACAGTGAAAGAACCACAGCCTGTTTAAAAAGATAAATATATCAAACAACTTACTGATGCATACAGTTTCCAAGTAAATGTGCATGCCTAAATTCAACGTGTTGCCTGCAAAGCTACCTGAAATATTTTTAAACTTGTCTGTTACTAATGTGAATCATATATCAGCTTCTTCAGTTGCTATAGCCCACAACTTTTCATTACTGCAGTAAGCTTTAAACAGGTGTAAGCCAGAACTGCTACCCCAATGCCTGGGCCCCATCTTCTTTCTGCCCCAATCTCACTCTCTCCTTTGCAAAAGCAAAAATTAAGTCACTCCCATGAATCACAGCAAAGAATTGGTCAGGGTGTCAGGACAATTCTTTTCAGTGCACACATTGGCTTATAATGGCTTAATCTACAATAAAAAAGGAAAGTCTTCGCTCCAGCTCTGAAACATTTAAAACTTCCTACTGGCAAGACAAAGAAACCAGGTTGTTTCACTAAAATAAAGTCACTTCAAGTTTCTAAATTTGGCTATTTTTTGATAGTACATATCTGCAAGCTACATTACTTACATAAGAAATAGAACAGTTCTAGCTGTAAACATGATGCAACTGAAGACTGTACAACAAACTTTTATTCTACAAAAAAACAGTGTTTAGAAATTGATGGTGTAACACATATGTACAGTAGCCAATTTATTCACGTTTGAAAGATATAAACAAAGATAATAGATTCATTAAATGCATTGTTCTATACCACTTCTAACCAAACTCTTCAACAACTCTCACCTGGTAATTTACCTAAATCTTCATACTATGAACAATTTGGCACATTGCCAGTCCCAGTTTATAAGAACAACAGATTAACTTCTGGTTTTCAGGAGGTTTTTTTAACAAAATGTGTAAAAAGTAAAGCTACTGCCAATATGTGTTCGATTTTTAGTATTTATTTCTGTGGTCTATGACTTAAGCCTTTTCAAACGGAACGTATTAAAATGAAATAAAACCCCTTATTTCAAAAATATCCTTAGAGTTATTTCGTGCTTTTGGGTTTTACACAATCAAATCTGCCTGACCAGAACACTATGAGTAGGTGGTGCAGCAGCAACAGTTGAGCTCTTTGAGCCAGAGACTGCCCATGACAATGCATTTACCTTAAACATTGTTCATCTCAACTCCCAAGAGACATTCTGGTAACAAACACATCAGCAAGGTCCATTACAAAGCAGTGGTTATTTAATGCATACCTGATGACTACTACTTGGCACAACAGATTCATTCAAGTCCACTCTTTCCAAGGACTACCTTCATTAAGCTGCCTGTTTACTATCCAGAATAAAAGTCCCTGGAACTGAAAAACTGAACCACCACATAGCATGAAAAAATACCCCACCTTCCAGAGGAAAAGGACTATACACACGAGTAACTTGCTTCTAGATTCAAAGGCATGCTAGTGCTTTACACTCATGTGATGTTTTCATACATTCACCCCTTTGAGGGAAGCAGAAGGGCAAATAAAACTCGCATGTTAATGCTTTAGCATAAAAGATCAGAAGTCTAATCTGAGCTAAAAACGTTTCTTTTACCAAAAGGGCATTCATGTAACAGAATCTACCCTTATTATCTTATTATGCAAGAGGAAAACAACTTTCTTAAAACTGAGTGAAAGGATGCTTTCAGACATAGAATTTTAACAAAACTTATTTTGAAAGAATTTGGTGAAATGCACTTGAATGGAACAAGCTAAAAATCTGACATCATCCTACAGCTTAATCTTTCACCACCAATTGAAAGGATACGCAAAGCAGCAAAGTAGATAAAACAAGAGAGAATGGCACTACTAATTTATCCAAACAGCCAATTCATCTCAACAATTTAGAAAGAGGTTTCACTTCAGTGTTATTCCATCAAAAT
Organism: Turdus rufiventris; assembly: GCA_013186435.1. NCBI lineage: Eukaryota > Metazoa > Chordata > Aves > Passeriformes > Turdidae > Turdus > Turdus rufiventris. Next base: position 5,773,520 of record PYHW01010133.1, on the reverse strand, counting down.
ACAACCCCCCAACTCTTACTTTTGTTAAAAACATGTAGGGTTTTTAGACCAACATCAGCTTTTTACTTTTCATGCAACATTTCTGAACTTTGAGTCATTAAAATTAATTAACCACAAAGCACTTAAACACTACAGACTATCTATCCAGAACACCAAATATATTACAAAATAAGAAAATGCAAATATTCACTTAAGTTTTGGCTTCATGCATATCTGTATTTTAAAAAGCTAGAATCCTACTGCATATTCTTACAGTATATATCTTCCACCTTCTAGAAGTAGTAAGAACATTGCAACAATGAGAATGAGCAGATAAATACAAGTTTGACAGTACTGCAGTGAAATGTTTCATCTTACTACCTTAAGAAGGTGAAAGGCAAATTTTCACAACCTACTTTCATTTCAATTTTATTGAAGTGCCTACAGCATTCTGTGAGTGCTTGCACATACACAGGCACGCACAGAAAAAGTGGTATCTACAAACAGTTTACACAGATATTTACATACATGTCATTTACATAAACTACTATGACTGCATGATCTTTGATGTAAAAACCATATGCTTCTTGCACATATAACTGTTGCATTGGTTTTACAAAAGTAATATAAGCCTTTTGCAACAACTGGCTAAGCACAGATCATAGCTGATTCCAAGTTTTTAGAGCTTGCAGGTTTTTAAAAAAAATACAATACCTAAAACACTGTTATCAAACAAATATGCTTTATTGGCATCTAAAAACAAAATGCACCCAACATTAAAATGTACTTTTTCATTTTTTAAACCCACTGCAGTACGAGGAACAAATCACAAACACTTACTTTAGAGAAAACAGAGACTATAGTGTAGATTTTACAAAATCACTTTTAATCTCTGTGTTATGCTCCTTAAGTAACATGGGCCATTTTTTTTTTCTGCCGAATTGTAGGAACATAAAATATCACAGCTTTATCTATACTTTAAAATTCTGCAGCAGCCTAAAAACACAGACAAGATACACCAGCACCTGTTTTCAAGTATAACAATTTCGATAGCCAAACTAAGGGTAGTATCTAAAAATTCCATTTTCTTCCATAGGAAGTCTTTGTTTGACAAGCTGTTAATTTATCATTGTGAAATTAAAAGCAACCTGGGGGCGAGTTTATGCTTTACCAAAGAAATAAAATAAAATAAAAAAAAAAAAACAAATCAAAAGCAAAAAACGTTTACCTACCATGTTCAAATTAAGAACAGTGTTCTATACAAGTCAGTTGTACAGTTATTTAAGTGAAAGATGAACATGAACATCAGATTAACTTAATTCTGGCAGACAAAAGTGAACTGCTACGGTCCAGTCAGCCATTTAGCTATTACAGAGAGATGACAACTTTACAAAAGGTATCTTTTACCTACTGAGTGATGATTATGTCCCCTCAGTTTCTGTGCTTTCTACCACTGCTTCACTCTCTATATCAGCTTCTGTGTCACTCTTCTCCTTGTTTATCTCGACGGAAGATGTCAGTTTTTCATAAAGTTCTGGATCATCCTGCACCTGTGCAGTTGGTGGCTGACTTTCTGTCTCTGTATTTTCACCATTTACCTGGGGCATATTATCAGCTTTGCGTTGAGAAGTGGCCCCATCAAAATACTCAAAAACCCGTGGATGTGGAGGCGGGATCCAGTTGTTTGGCATTCTGTCTCTTCCAAACCTGCTTCCATTAATTTCTCTGCAAAAATTAAAATCTCTGTCATCCCTATCCCTCTGTCTTTCCCAGGGTCTTCTGCGGTCATCAAAATCTCTGTGAGCATCTTGTTCAAATCCTCTATTCCAGCTGGGACCACTTCTACTATCAAACCTATAGTTTACATGCCGAAACCTCTCTCTGTCTTCATGGAAGCCTTTAGGACCACCATAAATAGGGAAGGCATGGTGCTCTCTTTCATCATAATCTCCTCTCTGTCCCCAGTGCTTGTCTGAATTGAAACCAAAATGCTCTCTTCGGCCAAGGTTATCTATACTTGGTCTTCCAAAATTTTCTCTCATGTCTATATGTGGTCTTGCGAAGTGTTCTCTTCCATCTACTGGAGGCCTTCCTAAACCCTCTCTTGGATCAACTGGTGGTCGTCCAACAGAATCTCTGACATCCACTGGAGATGGTCTGTTAAGATTATCTCGGTTTTCCACTGGAGGAAAGCGATAATCTCTGTCTCCCTCCTGTTGAATGTTATCACCTCCAAGTGGTAACCTTTTGTCTGGATTAGAAATGTTATCAATATTTTGTCTTCCTGGTGTTCCAAAAGGTCTTTCTGTTTGATTAAAAATATCTCCTGGAGGAAAAGGACCTCGAGGTGGTGGTGGGTGAAGAGATGGATCAAGGATTGCAGGAGGAGGAATAGCACGCTGCGGCGGCATTCCTGGTTGCATTAATGGAAACCTTGGTCCAGGCGAATGGGGCATTAGGCCTGGACGGATATCTATAAGAGGCATTCCTGGCATTCTTTGATTACTGATATTTAAATGAGGCATGTTTGGAACTGCAGCTGGATGCTGCATTGCCAGAAGTCCAGAATTACTTGAAATATTTGGTGGTGGCACTCCCATAAGTCCAGAACTACTTGAAACATTGGGTGGTGGCATTATGAGAAGCCCAGAATTGCTTGAAACACTCGGTGGTTGTACTCCTCCCAGAACTCCTGAGCTGCTGGACACACTGGGTGGCTGCATTCCTGTCAGAAGGCCAGGGCTGCTTGAGACACCGGGTGCATGAACTCCAGCTAGAAGCCCTGAGCTACTTGAGACATTTGGTGGTGGCACTCCAGCCATAAGTCCAGAGCCACTTGAGGCATTAGTTGGCTGAATCCCGCCAGCAAGAGAGGAGCTACTGGAGACAGCAGGTAACGGCATTCCTCCTGCAAGACCAGAATTGCTGGAAACAGTTGGTGGTTGCACTCCTCCTACAAGTCCAGAGCTGCTTGAAACACTGGGTGGCTGTACTCCCCCTGCAAGTCCAGAACTACTTGAGACAGTGGGTGGAGGCCCTTCTCCAGTAAGCCCAGAATTGCTTGAGACACTGGGTGGCTGCACTCCTCCAACAAGTCCAGAGCTACTTGAGACATCACTTTGCACTGAAATGCAGCAACAAGAAGAACAGTTAACAAAAAATACCAGTGTAACACACAGCATTCAAAACATAATGCAGCTTAATCCATGTTCAGGTAATGCATGCAGTTATGATACTGCTGACAAGGTCTGTCCTAGTTTCTATAAATAATACATATTGTTTATATCACATTGGGGATACATAGACATTATGCCACAGAAATACATGTCTCTATATATTAAAGTCTGTACAGAAGCTTAAAATCAACTAAGCCCAAAGCTACCACCCAATTTTTGAACGAAACTATTAAAATCTTTGATAAAATTCTATAGATGTTATAATAGCCTACCCTCTCCTGCTCCTTTCCATTGCTACTTGTGTAATCAAAATGCATTTTTAAGAAGTTTTCTAATGGGTTTCCATTAATGGGTTTCTCAGCTTTATTTCTTGAGACTATGAGAAAAGTGTATTTCAGCATAAGCTGCTAGAAGTCAATGATCAGATGATGACAAAGATGGTGCTCACCACTTCCCCAAATTAAATTCAGAATTACACCCTACCAAGCCCAAAACTTCCTCTTCTGTAGTAACTAGCTCAATAGGCTATGATTTGCAAAAATCACTCAGAGCATGATGCTTCCTATACATGATCATATCATATAATGAAAACATTTCTTACCAGATCTATTGTTTTCACTGGAAGAAATCTGAAGGTCTGTAAGATGTGATCCTTTGTCATCTGATTCTGGTTTGTTGATTGGCAGGGGATTAAAAACACTTCCAGCAGATAATGTTGGAGTAGCTAGATTGCTTGTAACTGTGCCAACTGGTAGAACAAGGCCAGTAAAAGGAACATCCTTCATCGTCTCTTGTGCAATTGGTAATGGAGGCTGTACTAAAGCTGTAGAGAAATAACAGAAGTGTATCACAGTAATCATATAGTGAAACCTTCAACTTTAGTTTGGTAGAAGTTAGGCTGATAAATCAAAAGAAAAGAAATTAATTACCCTAACTGGTACATTTTTTGATAATAAATTTCTTATCCTCAATCAGCAATGTAATATTTCGGGTGTTTTTTCTAGAGATCATGAGCTACAGGTAAACCTACACAATCAGTACTCCAACATGTCTTTAAAAGTTAAATTAATACAGTTAGAATGCTAAACTAAAATAGTTATATATTACTCAGTCACTAAGACCAAATAATCCCAGACAGTTACACATGTTAGAAAGGACCAAATATTGAACTATGCATACAAATAATTAACAATTTGCCATAACTTTTTTCAGTATCTCTATGTCAGGTATTGTTTTTCAGCCTACATTATAAGCTCTGTAAGTCTGTCTCTAAATGCCTACTTAAACCAGCTAAACAACAACTTCTGTGTGGCTACTTCCCATTATATAGGATTAGCTTGCTTTTGATTAAATAACAAGGGGTATATAAACAACGTAAACTTTTCATCACACACAAACAATTGTTAGAGCAATCAAACTTACGTGTTGGAACAACTGGTGGGACAACTGGTGGTGGGACAACAGGTGGTGGGACAACAGGTGGAACAGGAGGAGGCATATAACCTATATGGAAAAAGTGACCAATGATTACATGAAAAGCAAATAAACTTTTGCAGTAAAAGATTACCTACATTATTTATCCCAAACAGTTGCATCATTGTACACTAGCAAACAACAAATTAATAGGAAGAGGTAACATTAGTTGTTTTCAAAAACAACCCCATCTTCACTACAGATGATCTGCAGGCATATCTTCAAGTGATATCTGCCAGTAGTATCCAAAGAAGAAAATCAAGAGTTTCAACTTTTCAAAAACAAGGAAATTGATTTTAAGTACAGTTATTTCACGATTATAAGCCACACCATTTTGACGAAAGTTTTGGTCCGTACCCAGAAGTGCGACTTGTACTCCAGAGCGGCTTATATATGAACAATGTTGAGAAATTTTCCAACCTGGAAGTGAGAGCCCGCAGCAGCCCCGAGCCGAGCCGGAGCCTGCGCGGCCCTGGTAGTGGGGTGGCGCCACCAATCTGAGCCCGTGATATTTCTCTGTATTTTTTCGGTGTTTTCAGTCTTGTGCGGCTGTGCGGCTCCCCGCCCGCCCACACAGCTGCCCAGCTCTCCAGCCACCCGGCTCCCCGTCCACCCGTGCAGCTGCCCAGCTCCCCACCTGCCCATGTGGCTGCCCAGCTGCCCAGCTGAGTGGTTATTTAAAGGCAATGCGGATCCATTGGAAATGCTTGTAAAATGACCACACTATTGTTCGTATCTTTTTCTGCTTTTTAATAAAACTTGCAGGGTATGCTACCGCAGCTATTGTCTGAATCTTTTTTCGCTTGGAAATAATGTTTCCGAGATCGGCACCTGCCAGTAAACCCCACAATCCCGCAATTCTGTTACTAATTGGCAATTTTGTGAACGTTAGCTGTGAACGAAAATGCAGCTTATAATCAGGTGTAGCTTATATATTGACAAAGACCTAAACGTTGCTGACACCTGGACATGTGGCTTATAATCAAGTGCTGCTTATACTCATGAAATAAGATAAAATGATGTGACTCCTATTCTCAACAAAATACATTGATAAAAGTAATACCAAGTTAGACACAAGTAATTTTAAAAAGTAATTTTATAAGTAATTTTTCTCTCAGACAGTAACCAGTAGCTGACAGAAAACTCCGATGTACACAGAGACACAAGAACTGCCTATGTCCATCTCACACTGCATTTCATTTTAACTGAGTTACCTGGAGGTGGCTGTGAAGGGTTGAAACTTGCTCTCAAGAAGGGTGGAGGAGGAATAGGGCTATAACCAGGAGGAGGGACAGACATTGTGACAGGAAACGCTGGTGGAACCAAGCTAACAGCAGGCACAGCTGGAGCTACTGGAATCTTTTCATGGAAAGAAAAACAAGCAGCTTCAATACTTAACAGCATTCAAGGACATTAAAAGGGATAAACTGGTTTAACTGCAATTCACATCAAGCACTAAATGTACCAAAACCTTTGTATATATTTCAAACAGAAGAATTAGATTGCAATCTGAAATGGTACACCATGGGCAAACAAGGACACTGGAAGAATCCTGTATTATCTTTATTCTCAGACAGCCAAAAATACAGTTTAACACTACATCTATTCAAGAATTAAAATATACCTATTGCAGAGGGGTAAACTGCAGAAATGCAGAGAGAGAAAAGGAAGAAAAATGCAGATAGTGTAGCAATTTGGGGGCACTTTGAAAACAGTGATTCCAGTGCCTAGAAAAACTCATTTCAGAACAGTACTGGAAAATTAAGTTTAGTGTGTGTAATTATAAGGCTAATAATCCCTATGAAATCCTGAAAATTATTTAATATCTATTGAATTTCTGTTTGAGCCATGCGTTTCGTTACAGTGATGTAACAAAGGTATTTACAATAATGTAATTAGAAGCTTTATAAATGTAATACATACATGTATATTTAAACATATATGATTACAGTGTATATTAGGAGACAGCCGAGATAAGAAGACTGAAGAGAGATTTTGTGAAGCAGAAAAAATTCAAAATTCAATTCAAGTAAATGCAAATATATTAACATTCTTATAGTTTAATGGCAGTTCATCAACTGGAAATGTCTATACATATTTGGAAAGATAAAACACTAATAATATAAATACAAAAACTTTTGCATTAAGCAATTGCATGAAATTAAAGATTATGCTCAACCACAGCAACTACTATTCCATTTGAAAATATTTCAGAGATGAACACTAAATGGATGTAGGACTTAAATAAAAAATATTTTAAATATTTTGTAACTTAAACTCAGCATTAAAGTTTACCTGTATTGAATAAAAAGTCTGCCCACCACTTATGTGGGGCTTTTGAAAACTTAGACAATACCAACCTGCAGCATAGTGACTGGTTGTGTGTAAGCTTCGGTCTGTGTTGTAATAACGGTATTCTTATCAACTGTAGCACTCTGCGTCGTTTGAGTATTTTCTTTAGCAGCTTCTGAGCTTCTGGCTGTTTCCCACTCTTTAAAAATGATGTATTTTATTACAAAAAGATAATTAATGTGTTATTTTTGTTTAGATATTAAAAAGTCCTCTTCCTTCTTAAACAATAAATTTGAATTTAGTATCTACACAGATTAATTACAAAAAGAATGAGTGCAATTATTTATCATTGTGCATTTTAGAGAACATAATGTATCTTTATCTACCTGCAATGCTGTTTAATTTTGCCTGTATAAACGCATTTTTCAAAACTTCCCAAGTTTTTTCACAATCATTCTGTTAACAATTTGCAATATAGAGTATGCTCCTGTTTTCTAAAAACTCCTGTAGCCAATATATGTATGTCATTACTTGGCAAGAGTACAATGAGAAAGAATCCTGATGTTAAGCAAACCTCACCACAACCTCCGTTTCTTCAAAAGTGTAACATAGTGAATGTATTTCAATAATGCTAGATGTTTTAATTTTTGTCATTTATACTCAATCTTCACTCATAGTAAGAATGTATTTTGACTTGAAGAATCACTGCCGCTACTGTAAAAGTCATCATCTACTATCTATTTCAGTACAGATCTGTCTCAAGAAAATACAGTACAAGTACAGTAATTTCATGACCATAAGGCGCACTGGACTATAAGGTACATTTCTGGGTTCGGGGAAAAAATTTAGTCAAAAGGGTGTGCCTTATAGTTGTGAAATTACTGCAAATCTTTCATAAACCTAACAAACTGTTCAACTGGGTTTCAGAGTAAGGTCTAACAATACTTGTTTTCCTGTCTCTTTGACTTCATGGAAAAAATACCATAAGGTTCTGCTAAGCTGTGCCTATCTGGACAAGTTCTAATTTCAATTTAAGTCTTATACCTGAATATAAGGCCTTCCTAATCACAAGCAGATAGCAATTTCTACACAAATTAATATTTCATGTACCAGTGCATTAAAAGTTCATAACTCCTAAAACATGCTAACCTTCATTAACCGGCCTAAACTAATTACCCTCTGTCACCAGTTCTTCATTGTCATGACAATCAACAAGTTATTATTGAAAAAATACAATCTAGATTTCATTATTACAGTGCCATTTATATTCTAAACAAAGAG
>PYHW01010133.1:5737993-5761688 GCA_013186435.1 Turdus rufiventris | reverse complement strand
CCTTTCTGTACCAATCCTGGTGCACCAAAATGGAAACCAGAGGTGTGCATTCTGTCAATTGACATTTTCAACTGACATCAGTACTCTGCAGTGCTGAGAATGACCAGCAATTGGATAAAAATGGTTCCTTACATGCTTGTAGATATCCTTTTCGTATTTCATGGTGTTAAGCTCTGTGAAACAAATCTTCAGATCTCAGCAAGTAGTAATAGTGGCTGTCACTGAATGAATTTCATGAAGTAGAACACTTGTCAGGTGAATTACTTATTTAATCACTTATCTCCCCCCAAAAGTTTCCACACTTCACTTAACCTCCTTAATATGTCCTTTAAACTTCACAGGACCTCAAATGCTGCTGCTGTTCATTATGTTACTTAAGATCTCTGTCTCTCAGCTCCCAACCATTCTGATTGTAGCTCCCTGCCTTGTGGACTATTGGGAGAAATCTACACCATAAAACCCATTTGTCTCTTTTCATGTGAAAAACGAGAGGAGGGGAAAAAAAGCACATCTAAACTGTAGTACAGTCCCCAGTTTAAAGTCACCTTGGAATGATATAAAATATTAATGTGAAGAGAACAGAACATTCTTTCCTTTACAAAAATGAGTTGTGAGCTGCTTATCTTGTCAGATAAACAATATAGTTCTAAGACTTAAGACAAATGGACAACTGTATCAGAAACATTCTATAATCTATCTAAACAAAATTAAATTCTCAAAATACATTCCCTTTGATTTTAGTAACTGTGCAGAGGACAGTTACTACCTTCTTTTTTAGTATGTAAATTCTCCAGAGAAATGAAAGCAGTGGACAGCAACACTCTGCAGAGGCTGAAATCCGCTTGATTTCTGAACACCTTCTTAAGACACCACCATTATGGTCTGCCTTACATTGGTAAATTCCATGTGCTTTGGCACCACATTCCTCTGAAAATCTACTTAAAAAACAATGTAACCATTTTAAAACTGAGGCCTCTAAGATATTCATCGAAGTGCTCAAAGAGTGCACCACACATTTAAGATTTTAACAATTTTCAGACCAATTACTGGACACGTTAAAATGTCAAGTTAAAGACAGCATTAAAGAGAAAGAAGACTAACTTAGAGACAGCCCTTGTTGCTCTCTGTTTAGAAGCAAAAACAGTGGTGCAAGTGTGAGTAAGAACCTAAGTAGAACAGTACGATAATTGTCCTTGTCTAAGACGACATGATGTACCTAAGTTGCAGGAAACATCAGAAATTAAACTTATATTTATTTAAGTAGTCAAGATCAACTTTGTTCTGTCAATGAAAACAAAGTCTTTTTTCCATTTAATCCTACATTATTAAAACACTGAGCAGGTGCCACTTACCACTTAGTGTTTTTGACCGTATAGGAGGCAATCCCTTTTTCTGACGTTCTTTTTCCCTTTCCCTAGCCCTTCTTTCACTGGAGTATGACCGAGATGACTTTCTCTTCCTTTCTCTAGATCTTGAGCGTGAACGTTTTCTGTGTTTCCGCTTACGAGAACCAGACCGTGATCTAGACCTTCGTTTTCTTGGTGACCTACAAAATACTTTATTTTAGTATGCTGAGTTAAAAAGAAATACTCTTAGTTGTCTTTTAACTACAAACTTTAGGCACTACACAGATATTTCCACTATATTCACTAAAACTGCTTCAGGAAATAAACTTAATGCCATTTGGGTGAGGAATAGAATATACACCTTAAACCAAAACACATTGAAAATGTTTTATCTACAGTACCCAATTCTCTGGCACAGAAAGTTGTCCAGCTGGCTCGTGTTAGTTATTTCTGTAAACTGGAGAGGTCTTAAAAAACTTCATTTAAACCACAGATATGGCAAATGAATTGTCATACCAAAAGTCTCCATCTAACACACAAACATTTAATGAACATGTCTTTTCATTGCCAAAAATTGCTTATGACAATTTTGGAAAATACAGAATTAAGACTGACAATCACAAATTGCAACTTTTTTTTCAGAAAAACTTAATTTACTCAATACAAAGTAATTACAAAACCTTGAACGAGATCTTGAACGAGTTCTTGATCTTGAACGAACAGCTGATTTCTTTTCTTCTTGTTCAAAAATCTCTTCTTCAGCAATATCCTGACCTTCATCTATATCCATGTCCTGAGGTCAGACATAAAAGATGTTCAATAACACTTAATAAATACACAATATACGACTTGGAATCATGTTAGTATGTGTTTTCTTTTCAATTTCTGTAATAAAATTTTAAATAGTTTTACCTGTTGTTGAATATCCATTGAATCATCTACATTTGCTTCCACTTCTAAAAACTGCTGTTGACTACTCCCTTGTGATGGTGATGCAGAGTGCTCTGAACCAAAATTTCCTTCTTGATTCTCCTCAGGACTCGCCTAAATAACAGTTAATAAATAAATAAACAAACAAATAAATAAATAAATCTCCTTGCAATTACAGGTGTAATACTACATGAACAAAATATTCCCACTTCTCATTAATATGAAAACTGGGTATCAATCCATTCCATTTCTTTTATGATATCATCCTTAAACACAAAACTTTGAAATAACTAATATTCCTGATTCCAAAAGACTAGTATCTATTTGCTAAACCAAAAAACTACAGTACATGCCAAGTACACAATTTACTGCTTATTTTGGCTGCTTCAAAACAGAAATTCACAGGACAAACATAGCCACATGTACAGTAGTCCTGAAAGACACCCACTTGCTCCCCTTGTATATGCATTAATAAATGTTATTTTGATACTAACATAATAAAAATATTTGCAATACTCATTGAACTAAAATTTACACTAGGCTAAAAACACTAAAAAAATTATACTAGTCTGAACTTTTTTACAGTGCATGATTTCAGACAAGCAATTACTGAAAGATAAGGGAGGAAGTTATGTCATTTATGTCAACATGGCAATTTCAAGAGGTCTAAAAAAATAAGCAGTTCTGAAAAAACACTAAAATTAATGAATGTAGAATACTCAAGATGTTGATGATTTGGTAGAGAAAAAGCTGTAACAGCCTGTGCATTGTCTGAAAGTACAGATTTGGAAAAAATATCTCTAAGATACAAGATAAATTCAAGAACTGGAATAAATGAAATTAATATACTCAGAAATTATATATGAACAATTTTGAAAAGTTATTTAAAATCTGTAATCCATTACTGCAGGTAAACATTTCAGTGATCCTCACTATATTTTAACTTTTAATTCAACAAATCCTACATGTTCTATCTGCCCAGAGAATGACAGGAAGTTAGCAGAATGACTAGAAGTAACGATTTTGTCTTTATATTTTTCAAACATCTTAGAACAGGTTTGTAAAAAAAATTCTACTGTAATTCAGTTAATTTATTTGCCTTCTGACAGAATGTTTTGTCTCATTTTCCTTATATTTAATTATTCTTCAACCATCTGTTTCTTGATATCAATGCCTACAACTCTTGTTGCTCCTTCTGTTTTTATCTTGTCCTCTCCTCCTTTCCCTCTGCTCCTCATCAGATGCCTAATAATTTTGTTTTGTGCGTTATCTTTCCTTCTCTTTCCCTTTGATCTTTCTCAATGAAACATACACATGGAATTAAAGAAAACATCACCCATAACATACTGCCATCACTACAAAGTAGTTCCAGCAGCAATTTGTATTTTTCAGCTGTTTTCAAGGTGAAAATAAAACTTTCTCTCCATACTGACTAGACAAGCAGACTGGATCTGAAAGGAAAATTCATCAGCTATTGTAATAGAAAATTAAAGAGTAAGGAGAGAGTCAAGTAAACATTCTACCCATAAATATATTGTAAATTTTGATTTTGCTAATTATACAATAAGGTAGGCATTCGATATTTTTACTTTCAAATTAGACAGTTACTTTTTGATATGACACATCAAAAGCTCCTCAAACAAATCATTCCTCAATGCTCTATTTTTTTATAATATTTTTAGTGGTTAAAGATAGAAACGGCTAGACATCCACCAAGATCCAAAACTATTTAATCTGTAACTATGTTGCTGTTCTTTTTCATTTACTACACTTAAATGAGACTTGAAAATAAAATAGTAAAATAAAGCAGTAAAAAACCAATATCTAGTAAAAACTAAATTATTAAAGTCACAAATTCAAAGTTTAAATGGCATTCTTGATTGAAAGCTGAGCCAGCTGGCTCAGGCAGTGGAATAGATTTTTCAGGGAGGTGGTGGGGTTGCCATCCTTGGTGGAGTTGAAGAGGTATCTAGATCTGGGCTGGGTGATGTGGTTTAGTGGTTCAAGGGTTACAGTGGCAGTGCTGGTTGACAGCTGGACTTGATGATTTTAAGGTCTCTTCCAACCCTGACTACTCAATAGTTCTATGACTTCACCTCCACACAGCTTCAACTAAAATCTCCAACAGATGTTTGTTAAGTTTGTGATCCCGTGTCTTTTCTTTCAATCATGAAGTCCACTTTATAACTGGCCATGATCAAGACAAAATACTTTTGTTTTGGTTTTTTTTGTGGTGCTTTTTTTTTAATGGGATCAGGAGGAGAAAAGAACAGTTAAGTAGTGAGGACTAATCTAAACAGAAATAAGTCAAGTTACTTCAGTGCAGAGAAGACACAATTCATATAGTTAAGAAGGAAACATGGGTTATCTCAAGCACCAGTTCTTAGTGAACAATTTCTCAGGAAATATGTGACTCTATTCTTTAGCTAAGATTCTTCAACAGAATTATTTAATCAATTATTAGTCAAGACATAAAACCTGGGGAAATCAAAGTTACCCACAGTATCTATTCTATCCTCCCTTCAGAGACAGGAGCATAATCACTTCATTTCTCACCTTATTCCTTCTGCAAGCATGGGAAAGCTTTTTTCTTCCCATATGAAGAGCTGAACAGCCAAAGCATAGTCATGTCTAACTTAGCTAATGAGTACTCTTTCCTAAGAGAAGCAAGATATACTCCCCACACATTTGGTTGTGGGTTTTTTCTGCTTTCAGTACTTTTTCCATTTATTCCACTTACTCTGCAAGCTTCTGTTACATGGTCAGCTAGTGACAAAGACTTTGTCAGTCACAACATAATTTTTTTGTCCTGGAATACGCTTTTTTGATGAGTGGAAAACATAAATTACTACAACAGCCACAAGATGGAGTTCTTACCTTTTGAGGCTGCTGCTGCTCAAGAAGCTGTTGTCTGAGATGTTCTAAATTTTGCTGTTGTAGCTGTTCAGCCAGTTGGTGAAAAAGTGAGTTGTTCACAGATTCTGGTACTAATGGCCTAAAATGAAATAACTTAAATTTAAAATCTTTTTAAAAGCCTACAGTTTTTGTTTAAACAGTTAGTAAATAGGTCTTTAAAGTGTTTTCAAATTTAACTAAAATGTAAAATAATGAGGGCAATGGTGATAGTTCCACCTTCTAATATCATCACTATCCCATCAACTGAATAAATATAACTATAAAAAGCAAAGAACACAGTAACTTTATCCTAAAGTAAAAAAATATTCTGGCACAGAGACTTATAGTAAAATGTGTATGTTAATTTAGAAAACTTTTCCTACTGTTTTAGTGTACTTATGCTCTGAAATAAGTATTTTCCTTAATCCTAATTTTCAACTAGCATCAGGTAACTTTTGCATTTTCCATAAGAAATATAGCTTGGTCTTACAATTGGGAAGAGGGGGTTTCCTTTTTAGGCTCTTCATTTTGTTCAGATTCTTCCCCAAAGTCAAACCTGTCCATCAGCTTCTAGGAGAAAACAAAATAAACATTACTGAACACTCCTTATATGTACCTTTTCAATAGGAAGATGCTCTTATTTGTTAACTTTAAAAAACCCCAAAAATATTTTGGCTAATGACCTGAGCAGAATGTCATACTGCTACTGCTATCAAAGTCTTGACTGCATCAAATCTTGGCCCAGCTTTCCTGAGCTCTCCTGCAACAAGTACAACCACATGTTCCTTCCACAATAACTAAGAGCTACTTTGGAGTAAAGCTTAAATAAAGATTAATTTTATGTAATGGTACCTTTAATTAGAAGAAATTACTATGAAGAGGTCAACTATTCAATCCTTTGGTAATCATCAAACTGCTCTGCTCATATCAAGAGAAGACCTACAGCTTGATTACTTCCAAACAACTACTGTATTTTCAAACACACGTGTCATTTAGACAACCTGAATTCCTTCAAATATACTGCTCCTTGAAAACAACTTCTCACATAGTCTGCAAAAAAAAAATCAAAGCAAGCAGTTATCATGTAAGAGGAATAATCCTTCTAATGGATAAAAAGAAAGGTATCTCATAAGGAGAAAAGCTTGGATAAACTTCCTGTGTTACCCATGAAGTTGTCTACACTGGAGTTCTGCTTAAGTAAAAAATTCTGTCTATCAATTTTAAAAAGTTCAGAAGCATTTTAATAGCACTTTATTTTCTTGACAAGAAAAACTAAGGAACAAGCATGAAGAAATACAACAGATGTTATTTGTCAGTGAAATTGCCTTTTTTCACTATTTAAGAGCCGTGATACTAAAGCCATGTCCATGCATCTTTACACACCTTGGAAGTTTTCTGAAAAGCAGAGTTGATGCTATACTACCAATCACCATAACTTCCTCTCAAACCTTAATCTCAGAAGAAAAAACCCCAAGAGGATGAGAACATATGGCAGTCATTTTAAAATATTAAGGTAAAAACATCTTCAACAACAAGCCACAATGATTCAGTAACCCATTTTCTTTCTCAGGATGCTCTATTTACTCTTAAAGCTGGAGACCAGCAAGAAGAACAAAGCAAAAGCTAATAGAAGATGGATCAATCACTGATCAATCAAGAATTTTTAGAACCACTTTTCCCAATATAATATTTATGAAAGCAGGACTGAATATGTCTCTGAGAAAACACAGTAGAAACACAGACCATCAAGCTTATGTGAGATGGGATGTTAAAATCCAGAACAAGTTTCACCATATACATTTAATCCATTTACATCAAGTTGACTGCCTTTTTTGTTTGTATTGTTAGAATATTTTCCAGTGAGGCACTTAAAAAATGCTGCTGCTCTGAAAAAAATTATGCGTTTTAGAAAAACAACCCCAACATTAATCATCATGTATCTTCCATCATGAACAAGTAGGAAAAAAAGCAACAGAATATGTACTATTTATATGGCTGAGAAAAGAAACAGAAACCAGTCACCAGTTCATCACAAACAAAACAAACATTTAGATTAATCAAGACCAGAGAAAACAAGAGAACTTTCTGCCAAGACAGGTAACTGTGCAGCATGATTTTTGTTTACATTTAAGTAACATTGAACATATTGAAACAAAAAATCTAAACTGAAAGATCATTATTTTTACATAGTTTGTAAAAGAATACTCTCTACAGTGAAATAATAGAAATTAAATGAAATTAAATACTAGGATACCAAGTTTAATGCTACACACACATGCATATAAAAGGCACAGGACCTTCCCTTTATGCTACATATGTTAAATTAACTGAGAAGAAAATACATTCAGAAAAAGCAATGGAAAGGATTAAAGACATGAAAAAAGCTTTTTATTAGAAAGGAAACTATTTTTTTCGTAAGAATTGGGATATTCTCTTTGGAAATTAAAATAAAAGGGGCAGTGTAAATCCATAGGAAATATTTTTTTTCCTATAACACAATCGTTTGGTTCTGTAGCAAGATCAGAAAACATGCACATTTGATGTTGCCAAAAGAATTTTTCACATAAAACAGATTAATTTGCACAATTAAGTGACACAAGATACTACAGACTGAAGAGATTGAAAACAAAGCATTGCAAGACTGAAAATTGGTGTTTTTTTAAAAACATGGATACTCACACATTCATCAAAATTATTTTCTTGCACTATTTATTATTTGTTATCCAATTCACAAACATTATGTCATGGAATATGAACTATGCTTCACAGTTTCCTTTGGATCACAATACTAATTCTTTTTTTTTTTTTATGATAAAGATGCCCTTTCTTTTATATCTGTATACACACATCTCATCAGAATGTGAATTCCTTCAATTTGCTTCATGTAAGCTCTCCAAAATTCAACACAGCCACACAAATCAATATACCAATTCATGAAAATGCTGGAATTAAAGTCTGCAGAACAATGCATACTATAAAATACTTTCTGTATGTAAATATTTCAGCAGTCCCTCTTAACTGATGCATTCATTCCCTGGGATTACACCCTTCTCAACTTGATGGTTACAGCTGTGGTATAGCAGGAGTACAGGCCATTCTTTCCCTGACTTATTTTTACAGCTGCATTACTTTCAATAAAAAGAGCTTATCCGAGTGAAGAATAAAAAAGGGATTTTTGCTTCTCCAAGTTCTTTATTCTTACTATTTTTTCACTCCAGGACAATCCTACAAGATTATCTACACACAAACTGTTTCTTCCAAAGATCACAGAACTATGTTAATTTTTTTCTTTCTTTAGTTAGTTAGTTAATTAGTTATAATTCTTTGAAAATAAGTTTTCCCTTTGCTTTATTACAGGTATTACACTATTATGACTGCCATTGTCTGCATGGTTGTTGCTACCTGGCATGCAATTATATGAGTATTCTTAAATTCCTGCATTCTGGTTTTGTTAGTAGTTTGGTTTGGAGTTATTTTATTTTGGAGGGGGGTTGTTGGTGGCTGGTTGGTTTTGGATTTTTTTGACACAAAATTTTCTTTACCTACAGATTTATTTATTCACTTACATCACTTCATGACTAAGATTAAAGTTTTCTTGGCACATACTTTATAATCCAAGAAAATTACAAATGCAACTTTTTACTCTTCTGAGAAAACAATGTGCATTAATTCCTGCACATTTTCCATTTATTACCTTGTAAGAAACAATTCTAATTGCTGTGATACAAAGGGTGGGGAAAAATATGCAGCAATGGCTAACTTTGCCATATCATACATCAAATCCACTACCATATTCAATAACCTTTGTGGGTCCCTTCCATTGTTCTACAGGGCACTATTTAGCCCTAAACTCATATAAAACTAATCTTTTCATTTACACTACTGCCTAGACATTTTTTTTGTATTTTCAAGCTGTAGCACTTTATAGTATATTAATGTATTTTTAAAATGTCTGAAGTCAAACAATAAAATCCAAAAGAAATTCTCACATATATTTTTTTTTAAAAATACTTCTTTGAATTTCTATTATTCTACTTCTACCTTATTAAAAGAGACACTCTGTTCCAGTGGATTAAGTGTGTTAGCAGCAGCTGCTGCAGCTGTGAGTTGTGCTGTGAGGGCCTGTAACTGGACGACAAGACCGGCATCCAGGGCTTGAAGTAGCGAAGGCTGAGGTTTCTGCTGCTGTATCTGCAGTGTCTGTATCAACTGCTGAAGCTAAAAGAGAAAAGATAACAAGTACATTGAACAAGACTTTTTTAAAGCAAAAATACAAAGCACAAAATAGACTTTTCCCCTTCCACTTAGTAAAAAAACTCCCAGGAATGAAGTATCATCTAACCTATGACTATTATTTTGTCTTAATTTGTTTTCATTTACAGCAAATTTTGTTCCCACTTACTGGCTAATTTGTTTTCTGGGGCTGATAAGATAGGCAGATGCTTCTTCTTCCTAACTTGCTCTGACAGCTTGCATGATGATGCCAGTCACCACTCAGGATTTCCTGCTTTCTAGGGTTCCCCCTCTTCTGTTTGTCCAGTTTGATTCCTTTTGACCTGAAAAAAATCTGTTAGCCTACTCCAGCTTCCTAAGGGCCCACTTATATTAGGATAATCTGTGTCCTGCAACAATTGTGGACAGAAAAGAACTGCACTATGGCAAGCTCCACTTCACACCAATGCAACCTGTTCGTAGGGAGAGCTTGCATCGGTGTCTCTGCACATGGCACAAGTGAAACCTCATGGTGAATTCTCTTGCTATGTTAACAAAACATAAAAAGCAAATGTACAAACCAATCACTTGGTCTATCTGGATTTCCTTACTTCTAATTCCTATCTGTATATAATCTTCTAGAGAAGCTGTCCTAATGAGGAAATAAAAGCCTTTTTCATTTGGAGATCAATTTATCTGTTGAATAGGGATGCTTCCAAAAAATTGTGCAGATTTCCCTTAAGAAAAAATATCAACCCTATAGAAAGAAGCTCTCCTAAACTACAGCGGAATTAGAGGAAACAGTTATTTGACATTCCTTGAGATAAATCCCTAGAGCCTTATCTTTATTTATTTGTGGAAAAAAGGTTGAGCAAATTCAGGTAGTGAAAATTTGCTGATTACCTTTACCTTCAATATTCCAACTCCTTGTAAGTTTCGCCACTGAACTCTTAAAGGGTTCAATCCCTCCCTTCTTATTAGCCTCACTAGAAACTTCATAAACTGATTAGGTTGGATTTCTTTTCCACAATGCACCAAAAACATGCGACCCTTTTTCAAGATTAAAATGTTTTAGAGTCACTTTCTGATAACGTGAAACAATTTTCCGTATTCTTTTAAGAACAGTAATACATTTTTCCTATACAGCAGAGCCTCTGAAAAGGCTTCAATTGTTGTTCTACCTCAGCAAGAGCTTTCCCTGATTACTGCAGTAGGCAAAGCTGAAGAGTTTCCCCTTCACACCCTTTTATCTGATACAACTGGTCCAGGCCGTGCATTGCTATCAGTAAGAAGGAATCAAACCGAAGAAGCAGAGATGGAGGTCCTAAAGTGGAAAAATCCTGGGTGGGCACCATTCTTGCTGTTTTGACATTCTTGTTGGTCTCATCTCTTTTAGTCAGCCCTCTCTTATGTCTAGACTTTCAATTTACCTGCATTCATTCACACCCATAAAACACAATCGTAGGATCAAATCAAGGTCTTTGGAGCTGGGGAGCTGGGGAGAGGCTGTGGCATATGGAATAGTTTGGAGAACAAGAAGAAAAGAGATGGACAGGATGCAAGCAAATAGATCCTCTACCAATCCTAGACATCTGCACGTACATATTTATTGTGCACCCAGTCTGTCTCTTCTCTTCTGCTTAAGACTATTTTGAGCTAAATATCCAAATGCTATTCCTTTGCAATCTGCTATCTTTAAAATTTTAATTCCCTTCTCATCTTCACTTTTCTCTTGCTTAAGTTTCTTTTTTATATTCTTTAAGCAACAATCTTTAAAATTACCTCACTGACTTTGCACATATTTACCATTCTCATTTCATATCCCTTCCTTGTTTAAGAGCTACTCCATTTTTCCTTCATATTTCACAAAATCATTTTGCCTTGTTTTTCAGTGATTTCATTTCTTCCAGTGTTATCAGATAAAAATATTCCCTCCACTTGACTTATGAACAATTACAGACAGTTCTGGTCAGCTAAATACTGTTAAACATTCTCACTAAGTTGTTATTGCCAGCATTCAGAGCCCTCACTGGTCACTTCTTCTCATTCATATGCCTGAGATTTTTATTTAGTATGCCAGCAGGTAAAACAACCTCAGTCCAAATAAAAATCATAATGCCAAAGTTATGCAGGTGCCATAGCTCTAGCATAGATTGAAAAATTATCTACATTTTTACAGAAAGCCAATTGTGTGTGCTTAACTTATGTAACTGCAGGTTATGAGGACAAGCAGTTTTTGTGATGCTGGACATCAAGACACTTTTGGAGTTGAGCATTTAAAAACTGAAGAACATAGTAACTTCTAAAATCTTATTTCTGAATGCTGCAAAATAAAATCTGTGTTTAGCTGATGGAAAGATAAAAAATGGAATCAATACACAGTACAGTTCCATAACAAGTTTACTCCCATTCTGTAATTCTGTACAATGTTTAGCTCTCCTTCAGGCACCCAACAGAGACATATGCTTCAACTCGCATTGTTTTATATCTATATCCACGAAATCTTATTGTTGCTCTTGATTTAGTCATCTGCAATAGATCTGTACTTGTCATCTATAGAGACAAGTATGTATTACAGACCATATTATCTGAAATCACCTTCTGAGACACTTTTAGGGTTTAGAGGTGCTGGCTTTTGACAAGGCTGGCTACAAAAGGTAACACAGAGTTTTAACTGACCTGGAACTTATTTGTGATGAACAACCTCATAGGAAAGTTAACATGGATAATATAAGAGACACTCATGACAGCATTCCTTACCTGTACCTTAAAGACACAAAGTCCCAGACAGTCTAAAGAGTCTACACTGTAAATGTCTACAAGTTACCTGTTGGCCTTGAGGACTCTGTAGAATCTGTGCCACGGCAGCAAGGGTGTCTGTGTTAGCAATTTGAGATACCCAAGGATCAGGTAAACTCTGCGCCACATTGGCTGGGGTAACTGGAGTCACAGGTGTACCTAAAAAAGAGAAAAATCAATATGCCAAAATATTTTAACGCAGAAACTAAAATAGTGTTAGAGAAGAAAAAACCTGCTGTTACTGAACACTGAGAAAGCACATCAATTGAAACTATTTTTCTGACATACACAGAGAGCACACAGAAATAACACAGACTGACATCAACATTCCTTAAGCAGCAGAATTACTTTGTGTTATTGTAGTGCACAGTTCTTTTCACTATTGACCTATTGGGACTACTAACAAAAACACTGATGAAGGCAAAATAAATAGGTTTCACGCAGTATTCCAAAATATTCAGAGGAAATTACATATACCAAAAGATAACTGTTAGCAATCTACTTGTCTGCTAGTCCAAATTTCACTGGACTTGCACTTTATCCCCAGGAGGAGTCTGAAAGATTATATGAAAAATTTCAACCTGCATCAGCTGGATTCATGTGGATTGCTTGCTTTATTGTTTCTTCTCAAGAGAAACACTGAGGCTAAATCAGCACTCTTATAATTAGTTTAATGCCATAATCTAGAAGAATCCCCCATACCTGCAAATACTTTTGCATTTGTAGTTCAGAAGGAGAGATACACCACTGAATGTAAATATGACCAGATTACTGTTTTAAAAGTCAATTTGCATCAGAATTTAAGACTTATGATTTGAACAATTTAATGTAGTCATACTATATAAAAATGTAAAATACTGAGCTGGAAGATGTAGAAAAGGCACTCCAAGATCTGAAAATCGCACATATTTGTTTAGCCAATGAAAACTAAGGTGAATGTGTCCATCTCATTGCTTTTCAGCATGGGATCAGCAAAAGGTGGGTTACACAAAAGAAGGTGCCAAAAGCCATTCCTATCTGGCCAATTTCCCATATATCCCAACCTCTAAAGAAAAAATTTTGATGAAGTGTAAAGTTAAAAATCCATTTTCCTGACATCTACCTACATAAGAAAGGCAGATGCTCAGAACAAAAATTGATCAAGGCCACATTTATAATAATGTTTTCCTGCTTCCCTGATCTTATGGTGTTCTTTCTAGTATTCATTTGAGTGAGATATTTCAGCATGTTAACAGGCAACATACCAAAACTGACAGAAGTGTTTTGATTCAAAGTATGACCTCCATCTGGTTTTGTTTACCTGGCGTATTGTTGCTTATAGCAGCTGTAGTGCTGGGCAGGACTGGGGTCACAACAGGAGGAGGAATTCCTGCTGCCATATCCAAGAGAGGCTGAATAATTTCACTCTTGAACACATTATTCTTCTGCCATAAATTTAGTACTCTAACAATTTTACTCTAAAATGAAAAAAAGACAACAAAAAATCTGAGTCATGTTTTTTTTGTTGTTGTTGTTATTGATCATTGAATTCTTAGCAAACAATTTTAATCTCTCTAGACTGAAGGACTTCTAAGTTTGCAAACAGTAAGGACAGTTATACCAGGTAACATCAAAGACGTCTAAACTATGAACCTGAGACTGGTCTTAGGCAATGGCAAAGATGAAAATGTTATGTCAACCAAAAATGTGCCTTTAGTCTTGAAAGACAAAATGGAAGAAAAATTATTTTAATGAAGCATTTTAAAGCATTACTGATAATTAAAATAATAAATTATTAGTCTCTTAATTTTTATAGTTAACATATCTAAATGCAATTCTGTTCTGCCTATGAACCAAAATCATTTATGTGCACTGAAAAATGGGCATATACTACTATGACTGCTAAATATTGTTATTAGAAAAGCAGCTTCACATTTTGCAAGCTCTCTTGATAAAGTAAGGAATTTAGAAGTTTAAAAACACATAGTAATATTGAAAAAGGTGGATCATGGAGAATGAAAAAAAAAAAAAACCAAAATTAAGACTTCATACAATTCCATTAGCAGTAACTCATTGTTCAGCATACATTTCTATTACATTTTTTATTATTACAATAGAAGCATTCTATTACATCACAAACAGATCATCATATTGATCTGCTTCCAGACTCTTTTTCAATAAGCTTCACTTCCACCAAAAGAAAAGATTTTGCTTTAAGTCAATTGCATTACAAAGAGCAGGAAATTCTTCATAGGATCTGGTGTTTGCTGTCACAAAGGTGGCTAATTACTTGAGTTCTATAAAACAAGAACATAGAGCACTTAGCCACAGTGTTCAAAACAAAGAAAAGTAAGTCTATTCGCCCAGAACTATAAGAGGATACTTAACTATAATAGACAGAAGTGTTGAATGGTCACTGCATGGAAGATGCAATTTAGAGTTCCCTTAAAGAAATCTCTGAAGGCTTCCACTCAGCATTTTGGTATCAGAGCCCTTCTTCTGTGAAGTCTGTATTATAAGCAGTCTTTGTCATGTCCACCAGAGGCTCTAATTTCCCTCATTTTGCCAGAAAAGGAATATAAAACTGTTTCAGTCGCTCAGTATCTACCCACACCTTGCACTTCCTTTGGGCCAGACAAAGGAATTAGTGAGGTGTTTTTGTTGTAACTTTAAATAAAATGTTACTGCATTTCTGCTTGATTTAAAAACAAATTCTACATCTGCTCATATAAAGATAACTGCTTTCAATCAGATTAAACATCAAGATGTTACAAACCAGATACATATCTAGGTCTCTGACAGCTCAATTTTTTGCTAGGCAATGTATAGGAAAACTACTTTCACAACACAAAGACTTTCCTATAATATTGAATCCATATGCAACGCAGCAGCAAGCCTTAGGTCTGAAAAGCACAATTGTATGCTAAGGTGAAAAATATCCTAGAAAAGAACCTGACAGGACTTTTGTGGGCCCTAAATAGACTAGGTTTTACTATCTCTCTTCACATCAAATACCTCTAATGCACTACATTAATTGCCATGCACTGAAATATCACAGAACAAGTAGTGCTATTTCTTAGCCTACAATAAATTTACTATATATTTTTTTAAACCAGACACAATCTAAATACTTAAATCCATCCTTGTTCCAACCTCTCATTCTCCAATATATCAGGCTACTTCTGTATTAGTATATTTCCCAAAGTAGCAAGCTAAATGAGTTTACAAAACACACTAATACTGCTTAAGGAATACAACTAAATGAATAAAAATACAAGTTAAAAAATCATGCCCTATTTATAAAAAAATGCAGTGAAACACTATGGAATTGAAGCAGCACTCTGAAGTTAATCACACAGATAACCTAAAACCAGACTGGAAAAATGTCATTTAACTTAAATAACGTGTTCAGCAACACCTCAGAACTCAGTTGCGGAAGAGAAGACAGACATCCTTAGCCAAGTTTACCCAAACACGTAAAATTTGCAGGTCCCAACACATTTTCCTGCAGAGGTCCTGACTACTCTAAAAAGGCAGGAATCCTAAGACAACACAATGGCTGAACATGCTTTAATCATCTTCCATGGGTGCCTTGGGTTTTGATATCTCTGACTGAAAAGTACAGCTGTAGGAATGCATGTAACTATTCTAAATAGAAGTCCTCCTGTAGCATCCAGCCCCACTTACTACTTTACCTAATGACCCTATTACACAAATTTCTGTGAAGACAAAGCCCTTAGCATTCCCCACCTGTTTGTAGTTATTCAGTAAGAAGAAACACTACCTATTTTACAACTAGGGACAAATATGAAGGAAGTCAAACTGCCTGCACTCTGCTATTTCCAGCCAATCTTTTAGAAACAGAATTTGGTGGCTACCTCAACTACCGTCATCCAAGGGAACAGGTGAACTAGTGATTCAAACTATTCAAATTAAACCTGATTTAGCTGCTGGATGATGATAGAATCAAAGGAAAAATGACCTTTTCAAAATTCTATTTAATCTCATTGGATGCATTTTTCCAATCCCTACACTAAGAGAAGCAATGTTAAGAAATACATATACAGGGCAAGTTTATAAGTAGATCCTCTCCAGCAAGTAGAAAGTGAGATTAAAATCTTTATTCTTTATAGGTGATATGCTAAAGATTGTTTTAATTAGAAACATCTGTAAGTGGTTTACCTTGTCATCACCAGGACAACGGTACAAGTTCTGGAAAGTGCTGATGATGTTATTGCTGAATCTTGGCGCAAATACATCCTTTTCTTGTCCAAACTGATGCCGGGACTGTCTCACAATGGAGTCAATGACATACAGACCAGGCACCTTGTACTCTGGTTTGCACTAAAAAGAATGGTAATTTAAAAACAACCAAAACCATTAACAGCAGAGTATATACAAACAATCCTCTCTAATTTTCAAGTGGGTCCTAGTATACTAACATATTCTCTATTTAATAAATTGTCCTGGAAAACAAAATTTTCTCAGGAAATATCTAACCTCTAATGTTTAAATTATCACATCTATATGCATTCTGAATATATGTAAATGGTGTTAAATAAATTTCTTACTACTAAAGAATTATCTTTTAAAAATATAACTATTAAAAAAATGACACACAAATCACATATCCTTTTAAAATGCACACTCTATTTTAAAAGAATTGCATAAAGCATGACCAAATTCTTAAGAGTAAATTTGGAATAGCTATAAATGTAACTCAGGATATTTTTGTCCTTCTTTATGATCAAAGTAAAAATTTGTTTACTTTATTTTACATTGCTGTAATTAGGGTGTAGTATATCCTCCCCTGAAGAAGAAAAACATATTTATGAGGATATCTGTTTGGTTGAGAATATAACAATGATATTTATTTCACAACTCTGGAAAACTTGCACAATTTACAAACAGTATGATATTTATAAGGCATGTCTGTTAACTAAAATACTAATTACTTAGGTAATTTTACTTTCTTAACAGCTAATGCTAAAATCTTTTGTCTTTTAATTGCAAAGTAATTACACCACATTACTGCAACCAGTTTCAAGACAGAACGAAATGTGGTCTAAAAATATAATTAAGTCATCATTAGAATACGTTATGTTATGGATTCACTTAATAAATATTGCGTGTATATCACATAAGTGTTATGGAAAGCATGAGAAAGGACACCCTTTTCCTCTCTGGTCCTGTAGATATTATGCAACACACTAAGTTAAAAATCTTTAACAAAGTGCCACACACTTCAGAATATTCATTTTACTATGACCTAGTTACAAATGTTCTGTAAATACAAATGTTTTGCGAAGTGTTGATTTGCTAACACTTACAAACCTTTCTTTAGGTTCTAAACATGGTTCAAAGTGTTTAAGTATGGCATTCTTTATTTCTAGAATGTGTGTGGCATCCTTTTAGGAACATATGTACTACATAAATCTTAAATTGGATATAATACACTGTCTTCAGAAAATCACTTCAATGTATTGTAGCTTCTGAAATTTTATTTAAATTATTAAACAAGAGTATTCTGCATATAGAACAGTCAGCATTCTGCATGCAGAACAACTTTTCACAATATTCAAATTAGTAACTCTCAGATATTCAAAAAGAAAACTCAGGACATACATTTAGATGAAGCATTTTAAAACATGGCACATAAAAAAAGCAAAATATAATAATAATGTAATAAATATAGACTATATGGAAAAGCAAATAAAATACAAGTAAAAAATTAAATAAACATTAAAACTGGGACAGTGAACCTGCATATCTCTAATCTCAGATGGAACAGGCTTTACACACAAATATTTACTTATTTTCTGAGTGAATAATCAATAAGGCAATTTGATTACTTCAAGAAATTAAGTGTGGCTCTCCAATGGAATAACCTCACATATATGAGATGTGATCATGAAGTTATCTTTTGCCAAAGAATAACACAGTAAATCAAAATAACAATAGATCAGTGAGTTAAGTGCCACAAAATGAAGAATGTCATGGACAATTATTTTATCAGAAGTTTCAGTAACCTCACGAAATTGTGAAAGAAAACACTGGAATTGTAAAGGATGAAGAGCAAACTAACTGAGATGGCACTGACATCACTCTGGTCAAGTCTACAGCAGATTTTAATGGAAGATTCAGTCATCTTGAGCTGTAACTTGAAGTGACTGCTTGCAGAAAAACATCCAAAAATACAATTTAATCCCTTTAATATCAAATACTTAGCTTTCATCTGCTTATCTCTCATTCAGCTAAAGCAAAATATTATTATTTAAAGTTATTAATAACTTGTACATTTCACTAAATTGTTGATGAAATAATTAAAAAACCCTAAGCAAGACCACCAAAGGGAATCATCTAATCCAGGGTGATCATTAACAAGGTTATCAATACAAACATACATCTGCCTTCTCTACCCAGCAACAAACAGTGCAAAACTTCCTCATCAAGCAGTACTGGACACTGGAGGCAAACATCTAAATATAACTCAAAGTAGCTTGTAGAAGGGTCATGAAGAACCAGTCCCATCCCTCACAAATTGCCATTCATTCATGCAGAGGATAAAACTTCTCTTGTGCCTATGAATACTGAACTGCCAGACACACTCACTGCAACTAAAAAGCAGTGTTTGGAACTCAAACAATTACGAGCTAATGTCAGGATGTGAAACTGCAAATTGCTACTGGTCAGAGATGAGTAAGATATGTACCTGCTCTCCTACTCTTGTATTCACCTGCAGCACTGAACAGGGATCAGAGGATAGTGATCCCTTTCTCAGAGATGGAAGAGATCAGAGTCAAGGACCCAAAAGATAACTACTTGACAAAAAACTAGCGGTGTTGGTAAAGTATACTACTAGTCCCTACTACTGCTTTGAAACACATACATGACACTTTTTTCACACGGGACTGATATACTAGTACCTAAATATTTTGTTTATAAATAGTTCCAAGACAGATAAAAATACCACGCTGAAGCTGAAACCTGTTTACACTGTCCAGCCACTGGCAAAAGGCACTGCAGAGTAAACTGGGCAACAAGGAATAAAACTTAATGAGCAAGACAGGTTCCTAATACAGAGCAATCCAGGCTGCTTTGTAAAAAAGAGTAACAGAAGAAAATTGCATCCAACCTTGGAACATTAACAGCAATTCTTAGCTTGTTTGTCAAAACTAAACTGCAATTTGATCATAATTTACTGCTAGTTACAAAGGTAGAAGAAATTCAGTACCAAAATGATCAACTGAACAATCAGGTACAACACAGATAAGCAGGGAAGACTCACAAATTTGAATCCATGCATTTCCAACTGGAAGCAAAATGCAGTTTTACCCAAGAATAATTAACTGTTGCAAGAAAAGAAAGTGCTATAAATTCCTTTGCTAGAAATAATCTTTAAATTAATATTACCATATTCCCAAAAATAATACTAGTCTAGTCATATAAATATTTTTTTGTTTTAATTTGCTTGCAAGAACCACCAACCAAAACGCTACATCTCCTGCTACAAAAGAGATGAGGCTGAAGGTCATCTTCTCTTCAGCTTTAAAATCAATGGGAAAACCTGGCAGAAAAGCAAAAGCAACTGTCACTAGCCAAACAACTGTCAATTGTTTTGCTGTGAGCTGCTCACTGACAGTTTCTTTTAACATTAAATAAATACACACTGAAGTGGTTTGAAAACAGTATCCGCAGCAATTCAGATCAAAGAACAAAATGAGAACAAAGTATCTGTCATTCTGCATCACAGGCTATGATCTGCTGCCGATTATTAGCAGAAACTGAGTGTGACTAAAAATGGAAATAAACTAATATGTGTTAAAAAAATTAATCCATGTATACCTAAACCCCCACTCCAATGACTTACCTTTTGAATGAATTTCTCAACACTCTGCACAACATGCTTGTAGAACTGAAAAATATAATAATATTTTAATAGAGAAAATTTGAACATACATATACTTGCTCAAGTATGTTGATATATTGATAGCAAAACCAGAAACAGAAAATTTGGAGTATTAAACAGCGATCCAATACCTACAGCTGAACATGCAATCTTCCTTAAAACACTTAATTAGCATATAAATAATTAAAATCATAAAAATATCTAATTAGCATATAAAAGATCTAACATCAGTATTTCTTCTTTTTCTTGAAGGTTTTTTACACTGGATTTTTAAATAGCATGCTTATTTATTGAGAACTAGGAGAATAATATAATTGTTCCACCAAAACACATGGTTATTTCACTGTACATGACTGAAGATGTTCACCTAATATTACTTTACATGTAACTTCTCTGCATTTCATTAATTAATAGCATCTACTGCATACTTTTCTTTAAAGTTGGCCTGTCTTCTAATGAGTTGCTTTTTAAATCTCACAGATAATCACAATTACTCTAAATCATCAATAATTGAGATAACGGCTTCACACAATTAAATGTTGTCATTGAAATGGTAAGAGTGGAAGTAAGATTTCCAAGCTGAGTTCGTTATATAACATTTTAGTATAATTTAATTGCTAAATTAATAGAACCATTTATTATGATTACTACTTGTTTAAGTTCAATACCAGTTTTCAGCATTTCCATTATACTGCAACACACAGGCTTTAACTTAGAGATACTTAAAGCCACTCAACTTCACTCTTTAGTCATCAAATTACTCTTTCCTGATTACAAAAAATACCAACACAGATTTCATTATCTGAAAACATATCTGCATTGTCAGCAAAGGACTGTAGATAGGAAGAACATAAGTTTGATCTGCCCTCTTTTTTATTTCTCCAGCTTTCACTGAGTTTCCATTTGTTTCAATGCTTAACACTAGTGGCATACTTCTTTCCTTCACCATTTTTCAGTGACTTTTTCTGCTGTGCCATTGTTTAGCAATTAGTTTTACTTTGTGGCAGGAATAATCTTTAACGAGTGCATTAAAGACTAGAACTTAAAAACAATTTGTATCCAAGCAACAAGAAAACTGGAATCTATGAACAATATCCATGAAAAGGTATGCTAGGAATTTAGAAAAATGAACAGTTGTATTGATCCAAAGGCATGCATAAATTTTGGGGAGGGAGAAAGGGAGAGAGGGAAGAAGGAAGGGTGAATTGTAGTCTTCTATTTATTCATCTGTTAACAGGCATGTCAGTGTCTCTTTTTTTAACTGAAGAAAAAACCCTGTCTTTCAGATCTGACAAAATTCAGACAGAGTCATATTGGTATAATTCTTTCTCACATATGACAACCAGCAAATGAAAGTCACACAACATTTTTAGCCTTTTGCTGCATTCCCGGATATCACATATGATTATAACTTGGAAACCATACACACAAGAGAGGTGGAAAGTTTTGAAGCAAATTCTTTAAACTGTTTCACAAAATTATTTTGACATAAATGAGAAATGTAAAAGAGGTCAAAAGAAGTTAAGAGATTTCATACCTTTATAGCCTTGATTGCTGCCTTGGTGATCTGTGTCATTTTAGCTTTAGAAATGGGTGGCTTATAATCATTTAGCGAGTACAACTGTAAGAAAAAAAATTATCAGAAATGTAATTTGCAGTTGTAAGCAGAATATATTATTTTTCCACAAAAAAATACCATTTCAAATTTTCAGTGGATTTAATGTATTAATTAAGAAAATACATTCCCATTTAAGAAAAACAAATTTTAAAAGCGCAGTAACATATAATGTAAGATTCAAAATACTTAAAGGAGAGCAGGTTTTTCTTTGCAATATATATATATACACCTAGCTTTACCAGCACT
The DNA here is from genome assembly GCA_013186435.1 of Turdus rufiventris. Lineage (NCBI taxonomy): Eukaryota > Metazoa > Chordata > Aves > Passeriformes > Turdidae > Turdus > Turdus rufiventris. The sequence goes on along the minus strand of PYHW01010133.1, from coordinate 5,739,754 downwards.
AAAAACTGGAGGCATTTCAGGTGAAGTTACAAAATAAATACAACATGCAAATACAGTAGCTCTTTTTAAGTTTTCCAGGGCAAAGACATCGATTTACTTGAATACCTTTATGGAAGCGTAACAAAACCTTAACTTAGTACATTCATCATCATACGTCTGCTGACTCAGGTCTTTTCATTTTCCATTAAACAAACAAACAACAACAACAAAATCAAGCCCAGTAAGCATGAGAGTGTAGCAATTTTGACACTTAAGACTGTAAAAAGTATAGACTTCATTCATTCACTACATTAACTCGGGAAAGTAATGTGTCGGAAGTATTACAAATGCTTAAGCAAAAATCCAGCTGTGTCCTCAATTTCAAGTAGAGTATCTTAACTTCACTAATATCTAACCAGCAAAACAACCACAGCACACAGCAAGTGTAGTTGTGCAACAATGTTCTCCCCGAATGCCGTATTAACTCTGTTCATTTGACTGGTACATACATCTCCCAGCAGAAGCAACCCAGCATGACAAGTACTCATTAGAAATTTGCGGCACAGTGAAACTTTACACTAACTAAATTCACAGCTATGACAGATGGGCTGTAATCAGAAGCAACTCCCTCCCAAGGCTATTTACTTGCTGCAAAAATGTCCCATTACCCACAATATATGATTTTGAACAAAATGCTCTTCTTTCCTCCTTCAGTTCTAAGTGTTACAAGAGAAGGGAATGTCTGATATTTGCTACTTTCAGACATAAAAAGACCAGATTTAAGGACATTCTTGACTTACATTTTATTTTTGTTTACAACCTATATTTAGAAACACGTTAGTTCAAAAGTGAAGTTCTGACAATAGGAATGATCATCCATAACCAAATTTTTATTTCCTTCCTAGAGACCAGAAGAATTGGAGGTCTTCCATAAAACAGTAATTGAAACAGAAACAATGCCAAAACCCCCTCTCCTTTCCAATACAGCCTGAGAAATGTAATAAAATACCCATACATTTATTTAAAATATCTTTAACTTCCTAACATTTATTTTAACTTCCTAATATTATTAACTTCTAATATTTCCTAAAATTTGTGGCAAAGTGCTAGCTCAGAAAATATAGTTCAGATTTATTTATATTTAATTAAGCAAACTATAAGAGTGAACAGGATCACACAGTGGAAAGGATTAAACAATCTTAAATATAGGTCATGCTCCCCAAGTTGCTTATAATAATTTATCACTGAAGGTAACAAGAGTTTCCAAGAGACAAGGATTTGTTCTCCTTGCAAACATGAGATGCTTTTTTTCTATGCTTTCCTGTCAAAACCAGTTTTATCCAGAACCTCCTATAGCTGTCAAAAAACAAAGTGAAAAAAAATTGGTTTGTCCAAGTGTGTGTCTTCTCAGCTTGAAAGGATTTCCATTAAAACTGTGAAATTATAACCAGCTCATAGCTAGACATCCACTTTTAAAGGAACTGTTACTACTTTTCACTAATGCTAATTGCTGTTGAAAAATATTCTGAATTATTTACATGCTGCTCACACAACAAAAAGCAATACATATCTAAAATGCATGCTCTCCACCACCACAGGGGAAAGGGAGAAGAGAGGCAAAACCCCAAGGGTCTCTAATCAGTTGCTTCTCTGTTTTCACAGAATCACAGAATGACTAGGTTGGAAGAGACCTCCAAGATCATTGAGTCCAACCCATACCCTAACACCTCGACTAAACCATGGCACCCAGTGCCACATCCAGTCTTTTGTTAAACACATACA
>PYHW01010133.1:5697514-5737795 GCA_013186435.1 Turdus rufiventris | reverse complement strand
TCAATGTCCTTCCCAAACTGAGGGGCCAGAACTGGACACAGCACTCAAGGTGTGGCCTCACCAGTGCAGAGTACAGGGGAAGAATGACCTCCCTGCTCCTGCTGGCCACACTGTTCCTGATCCAGGCCAGGATGCCACTGGCATGCTTGGCCACCAGGGCACACTGCTGGCTCATGATCAGCCAGCTGTCAACCAGTACCCCTAGGTCCCTTTCTGCCTGCGCACTGTCCAGCCACACCATCCCCAGCCTGTAATGTTGCAGGGAGTTATTGTGGCCAAAATGCAGGACTCATCACTTGGACTTGTTAAACTTCATCCTACTGGACACTGTCCATCCATCCAACCATTCCAGGTTTCTCTGCAGAGCCCTCCTACCTTCCAACAGATCGACACACACTCCCAGTTTGGTGTTGTCTGCGAATTTACTAAAGGAAGACTCAATACTCTCATCCATATCGTCAATAAAAGTATTGAACAGAACTGGCCCCAGCACAGACCACTGGGGGCTCCCACTGGTGACTGGTCCCCAGCTGGATGCAGCACCGTTCACCACCCCTCTCTGGGCACGGCCATCCAGCCAGTTCTTAACCCAGCCAACAGTCCTCCTGCCCAAGCCTCAGGCTGCAGCTTTTCCAGGAGTATGCTGTGGGAGACTGAGTTTTACAGCTCACTGTACAGTTTCCACAGGTAATTACCAAAATGTAATCACTCACCCTGGCTACTGTTTGGTTGGATATTGTGCAACTAAGATTTAAACTACTTCTGGGAACACTACATTACCAGAAACTTTTTGTTTATAACTGTTTCTTAACGGAGTCATTTTGGGTATTTCTGGTCAGCATTCTCAAGCCCAAAACACTAATTAGTAAAAGCAATTTACAGGTGCATGTGCATATATGAAATCAGCCTAGATTCAAGAATCCAATCTTGCCAATCTAAATAGAGTCCCAGATGAGACTGAACAGGAGCTCCTTCACCTACAACACACACAGCTGTAAGGAGGGAGAACCACTGACGCACACAAGATACTCACAGGGACCACACCTGACCAGGCCATCAGCTTTGAATAATCTGGACCCTAATGGGGCAGTTCAAAGTATCAAGGAAGCCATTATGCAGTGCTGGGAAACAAGCAAGAGTTGCACACAACTGACTCTGAGACATTGGCTGTGTGCAGTCAGGTATCTTAGCACCACTTACCAGGAATATGCCAAAAGCCAACAGGATAACATGGGCTGTTGCCAACATCCCAATTCTTTATTCTAGGTAGCAAAGAGGCAAATTTAGCATTAAGTACCAATAATTCAAGGGAGAAAGGTGGTGGTCGAAGGAAATCAATAAAAAGAGTAAAACAGTATTTCTGTATAGAGAGGTTTTTTGGACAATGGATACATCTATTACAGATTTTAACAGGCATTTTAAAAAAACAGATCCTAAATTTAGTACCTGGAAAAAAGACAAGAAAATAAATATCTCCTCAAAAATTATTTTCCTTTAATTGTCCTCAAGAAGCTTTTAATTTATTACAAAACGTTTCATTCTGAAAGTTGAATCACTTGGAAAGACTGGTGATTGCCATGGCCAAGGTGCTAAAGGACCATACACTTGGCCTTGAACAATATGGAGCTCACAGGGGTTCTCTCCTCAAGCCTGTCAGGCTCCTTCTGGATGTCATCCCTCAGGTGTATCAATTCCACCTCAATGCTGAGGTTCTATTCAATCCCACTGTCTATGGCATCAAAAAGAAACAAGACTTGGTTGCCTCTAATGAAAACTTCTGTTTTTCATCCAGCATAGATGATTCTTTTAAGACAGTTGGAATTTGAAGAACAAGGAGTTAAAGACACATGCATTATTTTTAAAATGTGTGCTTATATCCTAGCTTAATTTTTCCTACAGATGTTTAGCTAAACGAGATTGCTGTCTAACACCAGTGCCTTAGTTTTGTAAGACACTCATGCTCATTTGCAGAAGGCAACTGCTTGCCCTCATATAAGTTTTTAAATAAACCAGAAAAAAAAAAAAACAAAACAGTAACAAGGCTAAAGGGTAAAATCAAGGAAACTCTCTGAAATAAAATCATACACTTGACAAAATCAGTAGTAATATTCAAAGGGATGGGGAGGAGTGGGAGTGACCATAAATTCTGGCTGGTAATGTACATGCAAAATATAGTGCAATCAAGATTAAGTTTGAGAAACAAACAGGAGACAGCATGAAAATCAGCACTTTTCAGAAGACAGAAGGAATAGCAAATCTACTAAAATGCTTGTCCAGGACAATCAGCACTTTTAGGAGGACTCGTAGGAGATAAAGCCCTACAGAAAAAGACACCCTCCCCATTTTCTTTTTTTTTTCAGATCTGCACACTAAGGAAAAACTTTCACCCCACGCCAGAATCCCCCTGAAGTGTGTTTACAAGAAGGTAAATAACAAGCTCACAATGTGAGAAATAACAAAGTATTGGAACAGAACTCAAGAATTAAAGACTTGGTAGCTGTGATTTATGAACTCTCATTTAAAACAGTCTCAATCTTATAGCTCTGAAAGACAGAAAAAGCAACATGAATTTCTGACAAGGGTTCAAAGGCAGAATTAGTAAACAATGGATCAGTTAGGTTACATGTTTGTACAAGAAAAAATCGCATAAATTACTCAAAATAAAAGTGTGAGTGGGACACAGATAATACCATGCAGCTCTTGTAAGGAAAAGCCCCATCTCAGTATATTGTTCTTCTCTGAAAGACTGCATGAGCACAGTGAGAAATCACTGATATAAGACTGACTGGACCACTAAATCATATTTACCAAAGATCTCTCACAAAACGCTCCCAAGAAACTAAGCTGTCCTAAACAGGCTCTTGCATAACAAATAACCCAACCAATCACTCCTCAAATACGGCCAGCAAACAATCGCAATGAACCGTTTGGTGCACAGTAAAGGAAAGTCCCAATAGAACCCACTTGTACCTTCTGTCACCTATATTCTGGTTAAGAATAAAGTCAGACTGTCAAAAGCTGAAGTGGAACATCAGTGACACTACCAAGTAATAATCAGGCCGACAAGCTCAAGTACACAGGAAGTAGTGGACACTGGCTTTGAAGCTGGCTATTGCCATTCAGCAAAGAAATCTGCTGATACATGAAAGACTGCATTGAAGGTATCAATTCAAGAGTAAACCAGAAAAATCTCAGCAGTAAATGCAGTAAACAGACATTTAGACTCACATTATTTAGGCAACAGCACTAACCTACACGGCATTCTCAAGCATACAATCTCCAAGGCTGGCATGAAATCATCAGGGATGACTAAAACTGTGGAGAAGCTTTCAAGTGAAGAACAAAGGTTCTTCAGCTGGTGAACAGGGTTACCAAGGAGAGGTATATGTCAATACAACCTCAGTAGTGAAGATAAGTGGGAAGGATCTTCCTCAACAGAGGAGCACATCACATGAGACGAGCAGAGAGTAAGCAAGAGTCAGGCTGGTGGATGTGGTTCTAAACTGCCTAGTGTAATTGTCCTTAGCTTGGAAGGGCAACTCTGGCATGCCCCAGAGGAAATTAACACAGAACCTTAACTGTCAACACTTGCTAAGTCTGTGCCCTGATACCATAATGAAACACACCCACTCCTTCAGATAACTGTATAAATTACAGTCAGCTATGTGTATGTTAGCCTAAAATGTAGCTCTCCATTTAAAGGGTCTTATTCAAATTAAGTTCGAGCCTTATCACATCAAGCAGCTGCATTTTTTTCACAGTAGAAATACAGTTCATTTCAGAGGGTTGAAAGTGAAACACTGTAATCTTCAAATACCGGATAAAACCAGAAGTTTCAGAGGTTTTGAAACAGGCTAGTTCATGTTTACAAGCTGAAAGACCAAAGAAAAGGAGCAGACAAAAACCCAAATGTAAACTTAAAAAAAACCCCAACCCATGCTTTAGAGCTAAGCAATCATACAAATGTGAATCCTGAAAAAATCTTCCATTTACTAGCCACTTACCGCTTTTCTGGACATACAGCAACTCATATGAAACCCTTGCTCAAAGGCAAAAATTGATCAGTATCTTTAAATGTCTGATTACTACTCAAAGATATTTGACCACCAACTAGCACCTTTTTCTAGTTATCTTCCTAAGTTTCCTGTTGTAAAGATTTGCAAAGTGAAAGTATTTGCACCATTTCTTATATGAAAGTCCCATAAGTACAGACATTTGGTGTTGAAATCTGAGGCACTGCTGTGGAAAGCACCACAGTGTGTGCAGTCTTTTTAAAATGTACATTAAGAATTTCTCTCCAGACAACTGCACATTTATCACCTGATAATAATGCACATACATAATAAAACCAAATTTTAAAACCACCTTACAAGTCAATGGATCAATTAATTTTTCCTATTCATTTAGTAACTAATTTTGCAGCAGAAAAAAGAATATGCTGATCTCAATCAAACCAAAACTTATCTCCCATCTATCCTACCACCTCAAGAGAAGAAACAGCCTCCTGATACTTGCCCAAAAAAGACCACTGCTCCAGTGATCCGTGTATTCACCTAAGAGTTACTCTGACACAAAGACTCTCTTAAGCTGTCACAGCAACACAAACACAACATTTGGGAGAAAGCTCCTTCAGTTAAGAGTGGGTTACTTAAAATAAACTGGAAGGTTAAACCCTGATTAAAAAAAACCAACAACAAATCTGCAAATATACATAAAAATTTTTTACAAAGCTTTTGTTTTGTACTGTCCATTCTTGAACTATGGCACATCAGAATATTAAAGATAAAACGTTTGCCCTCTATAGATGGCATTATCACACAAGGACAAGGAAGGATCAAAACTTGAAATTCTACAGAAAGGGGTAGGGGGGAACAAGAGGGGATGAGGCAAGAGTTACACAATCAATGACAAGTCTCAAGGGGTCTGAGTGTACTGTAAGGTAAACAATTTTCAAACTGTTAGCTCAGGTTTTGAAAAAACAAGTGTTAAATAATTAAGTTAGAGCATTAATGCATGATTCCTGTATGATCTTTGGGGAATAATTTTACTCTCCTCTGAGAGAAAAAGTAGCTGAAATAAAGAGAATACCTTTCAAGTTACTGCAAAAAATGTCAGTATTTTTTTTCAAGACAGCACACTTAACAGTAGCATATATTTGATTTCAATGTCTATGGACATCTAATGATCTATCAGTTAATTCTAGAAAGCTGTGGACAAGACTATTCTGCCTGCCTCAAGCATTCTAGATGACTGAACATGCTCAGCTCCAAACACATTGCCAACAATTCAGGAAAATACAAAATACAAATAAACATTAATCTTCCCAACCCATTTAAGCTAAAGAAAACACCAGATAAAATTTACAGTGAATTTGTGTGGGGGGAAATTGTTTCACCGGTTTCCTGTATGATGATTCCATCCAACCACGTCCTACACATACCGGTGTTTTGATAATTAGGTGGAGGACAATCAATAAACCTTTGATAGAAACATGCATGCTTAATTAAATGCTAAACATAAATCACAGGAAAACATTACAGGGAAGACCTGAATCTGAATGGCACTTCAGGGACAAAATGAGTCCACAAAGATACACCTGCTACAAATTCAAATTTGTCTTAAATCAAAGCAATTCCCAGGGTCATGCTCTTGCAAAGTAAGAATCAGATGACAGCCAAATGTCCATGTAAAGGACATAACAGATTATTACACAGAAAGCATTAGAAGTCTTCTAGATGATCAAAGTAATAGTGCTAAAAGTGGTTTCTGAGACTTCTTCCTACAGAAATGTACATCTTTGTATCAGGACCAGGCCAGCAATTAAAGCCAGTTAATTATATTCACAATTCCATATTTTCCTCCATCTGATAAAACAGTATAATGATTTGTACAGCAAAAAGTAATGATGGGGAGGGCAGTATTCCAGTGTACATAAAGGTTAACACCACTGTTAATACTCACTTCTCCACAATATAATTTTAAATAAACCAAGTCCTCTTTCCAAACTTTGGGGAAAAAAAATACAGGCTTCCTTGAAAATCTAATGAGCTATACGAATTATATGCTGGGATTAGGGGGAAATGCAAAAGATCAGGTTGATGCTATATATAAAGCAGTGAATTTCTACTCTGTAATTTTCTTTAATTTTTTCTTTAATTCTGTTAAAGAAAAGTGGTGTTAAAAAGAAGGCCTACTAAAAGTCATGGAATTTATCAGCATATTTCAAATTTTCATCATCCACTATCACAAACAACAGTTTTATCATTACAATCACAATTAAAGAAGTACTTAAAGTGAAATCTACTGTAAATACCTGTAAAAAGCAAACTCTGCTGCGCACAGCTGTAGCTTACAAGGCAGTACTACATGCTGCTAAGCTACAGCCTAAAGCTTCTCAAGTGAAGACCAGACATCATGCACATGAAATTACAACCCCAAGGATGGGCAGTTGCTTAAAGAGCAAGTTACTACACACTGTACTTCTACAAAGCCCAGCACTTAATTCCAACATCTTCCAATGCTCTTATTCAACGGGCAAAAGAACCAGACAGCTGTTCGTGTACCAAAATTTTGAATAAAGAATAGAAAGAAGTACAACTTTATTAAAATATTAAAAGCTTCATAAATAATATATCCTTTTTTTTTATACCTCTGCCATGTGCTTTAAAGACAAGGAAAGTAGTTAGGAATAATTTTTCATATAATTCTGCCATATAATTTTAGAAGGCTTGAAAGCTGTGAACAACTCTAGTCTAATGGGACACAAAGGAAGAAATATTCACACAGATAAATCTCCATAACACTGATACGGTAGCTATGAGAACCGCTATTTAAAGCCTGTCAGCACTTTGTTACCCTCAGTGCAGCATATAAATATTAGAATATATACCACAGACGTGCCTGCAGGATGACCAGAATGGCAGATGCTCCTTTCAGCATAAGGTATTTCAGTTTGGAGGGGAAAAAAAAAAATCTGCTGTTACAGTTATCAACCAAGATGAACTGCCAAAATTCAACATTAAAAAAGTTGAATGAAGAGGGTTGCAACACAACAGCAACTACCTTAATACAATCGTTGTCAAAAACAAAGTGCATGACACATGGCTTTAATTAACAAAGATAAAATATAGTCAATTTTCTTGATATCTAAGTGCATGTTCCTTAAAAAAAATTTTGAAAGCAACCAACGACACTCACATGAAAAACTCAGCCCCTCCCCACACATCAGTTGCATTATACACCACTGTTTATGTTTAAAGAGGACATTTAAATATTCATGCCAACTACTGTACAAGAAACTAAGTGAAGTAAGATGCAAAGGTAATACAGCAGTCTCTCCAGCCCATCAGATATCAGCACACAAGCCAGGTGGTACCACCACTGCATTTGTGTAGTGCTTCTCCTACTTCTTTTGTTTTAAGGAAACACAATTATGACTTTCAAGTTGACTGAACCCTAAAAATTTGAGATGGAATGACAAAATTCCGTTTTAGTTATTACATATTTGAGCCAACAGCCCATTACAATTTTCTGTAAACGCTCGCCATTACTCCTTTCAAAGAGAACTTTTAAGTTCTCTTGGTAGAGTCTGCTTTGTACAAATATCTACATAAAACTGGAATTTAAAGAAACCACCTGGATTTGGCTCCACTTTCCTGAACTCTACACAACTGCAGAACAGATGCTTACGTCAGATAATCTCTAGAACATACTCCACTAGCTCTTAGTCATTTATAAGTCATAAAACACAATTCCCCTTTTTCTCTTCATAGTAACTTGGGGTGTTTGGTGCATGGGAACAAAAAGCTTAGAAAGACCGAAATGGACCAGATTAAATAGGTAGGTTAAGGGTGACCACTTCACCAATGCCTGAACTCCCAATAACAGAAAGATTCAGATAAGAGTATCACACAAGAAAACAAGGAAAATAACGGGAACATTTCACTTCAAGCAATTTTCTCATCTGTCCTGACATATGGCTGATTTCCATGATTAACATTTTATCATTATTATATAGATAATTCTAGATCAAGAGGAAAACTGATCAGCTTCTGTCATAATGTCAGTCTTCACAGATTCCAGATGTGAGCTTGGGGGCTGCCCACACTGGAGAAGTACCCTCTGTCTGTTCCAATGCAGTAGTTTGGTAAAGTGCGACATAACACAGAGTTTAAAGTCTTAGAAAAGTCTAAATACAATCACACCTCTACAATTCTGAGATATGAAATATAGGAACAGATCTTAAACATTTTGAAAATCAGACTCACACATTTTCTCAACTGTTTTGAGAGCTCATGACAAAAACTGTCTTGTTATGTCGATTTCAAAGTATCTCTTCGGATATAGTTTAAAACCCCTGCATTCACAATGAAACTTAATGATTCGAAATTTTAAAAAGAAAGTAATCACAGTTTGTACTGGATTGGATTTCTTTGACCAATATATCTGTTATATAAATGGTCTTTATTTCCTGTTAAGTGCTTAAGTGCTCCATTTCACTCTTGTGAAAATTAAGAAGCAAGTGGCTACTACTGCATATCTGGTAACCAAGTTATGAAGATCAACATTATCTGAAGCTACTCCTTTTCATGTGAACCAGCTTTGTTTTGTTAATATGCACAGTTAAAACTTTGTTAATATTCAGTACTCTGAAAAACTTTGATTTGGTCTTTCTACTGGCTTCCAAAGATGTGGTTAATATATTCTAAGCGTTTTGGACTTACACTCTGAAAAAGCCAAAAGCATTTATAAGTATGATTATTTCTCTTTTTAAAACTGCAATCACATCCCTAGCAAAATATTGGAATAATTTCTAAATTATGCACTGAGAGCTCCATAAAGTCCTGCCACAAGGCCAACATTTTTAAACCAAGAGGTTTATAGTGAGAACAATTATTAGTATTTTGCACTTTAGAGAAGAAATAAACGATAGAATAACAGGGGTGGAAAGCAAAGAATGCACATAATTAATTCCACTTAAGTTTTTGTAAGTAACTAATAAATACTGAAGATGGAGAACAAAAAAAAAAAAAAAAGGAAACTTACCACTCAACTCTAAACTAATTATTTGGAAATACTGAGCTCTACACTGAACCGCATGAGATGATAGATCTTCTAAATTATCTTTCCCAAAAATGAAAGCTATTTCAATAATAAATTCCAATTCAAATATGTAAGACAGCTATTCGCTTCCTTGCATAAAGGCAGTGCACCTTGTTCAGCTGTTACAATTTTCTATAAAGCAGTATTTACTTAAATCTTTCAAAACTATTATAAACAGCATCTTATTGTAAACAAGCTAAAGGCTACAAAAATAGGTGGCTTTAAACTCTCAGGTATTGTTACCTTCACTATTTATTGCTCAGCCACCATCCACCCACACCATCATTCCTTGCTAATACTGCCTCCTGGATCTCAGCTCTGCCACTCTTCTTGGGGCACATCTTTCATGCCTTCATTTTAAATGGGAACCAGAACACTCTCTGCCAACCCTCAAAACCATCAACAGCAAACACATTAACAAAGATGCCAAGCCTCACCTTCCACACGTGTAGTTTAGTAAATTAAACACACGCACTGTATTTCTGAATGTCAAAGCAACAGCCACCCACTCATATACCCAAAGACAGGAGAAAAGAACAGCCTCATGCAATCAAAAACTGTACCCAGTAAACCAGCTAAGCTATGTAGGCCAACTCTTGCAAAAAGAAGTGGAAACAAAATGATAAGCTGTTGTATATCCATAGTAGTCACCTTTGTACAAATGTCACCTCACTTTCCAACAGCCAAACAGCACAAACAGCAGGCTATTACAAGAAATACGCATTTCGGGTAGGGATAAATCTGATAGAGAGGGTCACAGTGACAATGTACTCATTTCTTCTTATTTCTTCCAAATGTTAACAATTAATTTAAAATTATATTAATAAAAATGTCTCCTTTTGATCAGTACATATGGCAAGAAGAGGTAGTGTGTGTGTATATATATATATATATGTAATACTAGTACAGCAGTAACTGGACATTGTGTTTTTGCCTTAAAGAGCATGTACTCTAAAATATAGAAACAGCTCCTGAATAAGGTTAGTAAAATTACCCACCTAACTACTACTGTTGTCAGTGGTACTGAAACATACTGCAGAAAAGCAGCTCCAAAGAAGTGAAGAAATGAAAGAATTAGAAATATACGTGCAACTTCTGAAAAGCTGTGAACAGGAACAAGGACTAATATTGTTCTGAACTTTTTCCAAAAGTTGTTTTTTGTTTTTGAACTTGCAAAGCCAAGCTCACTGAACTCTAGATGTACATATGAACAGCGAATAATGCACCTCTGCCCCGGGCCTCACACTGGAGTTACACCAGTGGCTGCTGCGGCCATGAGTGTGGGATCTAACCAGAGCTGAAGGAGCCACTCAGGATGAATTTTTTGGTGGCTGTCCAGAGGTAAAATGATGAACCAATTTTACAGACAAGAAAATAAAAGACCTCTTCCTAAGTGAAAAAACATCGTTATGAGAGCAACTTAAGTACCATAAAGTATTTTTAAACCTGCCTTATCACAAAATTTTTGTTCTGAATGGCTTTTTTCCTGTAAGAAAGTCATCTGGTTTACCAGACTCCACTTGTACATCGGCCACAGGAAAGAAGACTGTTAGTCATAAAACGGTTTGGGTTGGAAAAGAATTTAAAGGTCATGTAGTTCCAACCTCCCTGCTATGGGCAGGGACACTTTCCACTAGCCCAGGTTGCTCTAAGTCCCATCCAACTTGGCCTGGAATACTTGCAAGGATGGGGCACGACTAAAATAGTGGCAAATCCGAACAAGACTTGTTAAGATAATTTCAAGTACTCTGTCAAAGACTGTAGCCCCAGGTATAATCTTGGTAAGCAGGTGATAATCAAAGGATCTGAAGTTATAAGAGTTCAGAAGGGCATTTGTTTTAAACTGCAAAATGGCTCGCAGCTCTCTAAATGAGTAGCAAGTAGGATCAATACTTGTAACTATCCAGTTACAACTCCAGAAAGGTTGCAGAAACTGGAGATCTACACAACTGCCCCAAGCTCACAAGGATCTGATCTAGATCACAGCTCAAGAACAAATTTAAAGTCTATACCTATCAACATCTGTCCTATACTATTTCACTAAAGAAATTAGGTTCTTGAGCAAGACATGCAACAAAATAAAACCAAACCCTAACATTTTGCATGTCTTTACAAGGCCAGAAGTCAAAGTTCAGTGGCCGATGAATACCAAAGGTCAGATCAGTCTTTGAAAGTGTGATATTAAAACTGCAAATATTTATTCTGCACACATGGAGATATTTAACCAGGTGAACATCAATTTAATATTTACTGTATCTTGAAGATAAAAGGACTTTCTCTCCCTAGTCTTTAAAAAAAATAATTGAGAGCCAGCAAAGTTCAACTCTTGCTAGGAAACAACAAAGTAAAATATTTCACTGATACAGCTCCTAATGATCCTGACAGTAAACAGGAAACTAACAAATTCTTACATATTTTGTTACATCTTAAGGGAATTAATATAAATATTCATGGTTTTTTTTGAGAAACACTACAGGATTATACAGTAAAATAAAATCACATCGACCCCAGAGGTTAAGACTGAAAAACAGAAACAACTTTTCAGATGTATGAATGTCTACATGCAGATGCACATATCACTTTTTGTTCTGACAAAAGACAAAAGTAAACCAGAAGTTTGCATCCCAATTTGCTACAATAAAATTTACAAGTATCAGACCATAAATGGGGTAACAGCTAAACAAAAAAGAAGAAAGCTTTAAACTTATCAGAGCTGCAGAGTCCTTCAAACAGCGGAGGATATGAAAGAAGGTCATACTCTTTTTTTATGGCTAGTAAAATATAATGACACAGAAAACAGATACAGGTTTTGTCATTGTCACAGCAGCTAGGAAATAAAACCCCTGCAGATGTTTGAGGTGCTTTGGCCTAAATGAGACATCCAGCAGAATCCAAGAAAAATATCTTGACAGGGAGTAGCTTAGTTGTCTTTCCACTGTTCTTTAACATAACTGCTAGTACCTACTTGCACTAATCAAAGCCCTGCCTGCTCATTTTATAAAGCATCCCTTTTTTCCCTACTTTCCCCAATTATTCAGCATCAATCTCTATTTAGCATCTACATGAGGCATACCATTTAACTTTTTTTAGCATCAACTGGCATCCCTTCATGAAAAACCCGCCTCGCTGACTTAGAATATGCCATTTAAATGAAGTAATCTGAAATAAAATATTTAATTTAGCCTTCTATACTTTACTCCCATACTCCAATACCCAGAGTGTAAAATGTGGGTCATTTCCAAGGGTCACATTTCTGAAATTGTAGACCAATGAATTGTTCCTCACTGACTCTTAAAATATATCTTCCAAAAAATTTTCATGATAAAGCTGGCCAACCTAACATGAAGCGCAAATGAAGTACAGAGACAACAGCATTACTAGTAAACTATTAGTGTCTGCTATGTCCCTCCCACTGATCAATTTTAGAATGAACCCAAAAGCAGCAACAGCCACTTTATGTATCATCTTACTTGACTCTCAAAAGCATTATGCACACCAAAAGCTCAGTGTAGTACATGATGAACTATACAAAGACAACCATTTTCATTGTCAATAACAGCTGAACACCAACCTAGCAATGCTGCAGAAGTTTAATTGTGACTCTCACACCCTAGGAGAGAAAAGGCATAGGAACCCACATCACTCCTTAAACAAACAGTAATTACTACCTTAACCTTACAGCACTTTATGTGCATCCCACTTTAAGATGTCAGATATTCCAAGTCCCCGCGATGAAACTTAGTTTTCTATTTAATTCTCTTATACATTAAAGTATCAGCATCCAACTGTAAAGACAAGAGAAACTGAGCTGTTCATACAGGACATGCTCAAGTGAACAAGGCATTTCTGAAAGGAATCAGAAGACACATGACATTCTTGTTACAGAGTTTCAAGGGACCAGCTTTGCCTTATTCTATTTTACCCTTTTTTAATATATCATTGTCCTTTACTCAACTGCCTCTCCAATGTCATAATATGCAGCTGAAATTTGTGGCACTGGATGATAACAATTATTTGTGTATTGGATTCAACAAGGTAAATTCCAAATCTAAATATGCTATCTAGCTCTCCTGAGTTGGTTTTACTATTACTAACCTTCTAAATGGCTGTAAATCAAAGATGCAACAATCAGTCTCAGCAACTCAAATGAAAACAATATTCAGTTATTTGACCAAAGCATGCATAGCTTATGCAGGAGATATTTTTTCTTTGTTTTTAAAGAGAATGAATGAAAAATCACAAACACAAACACCTGATGAAGCTCATACACTCAGAGATGTGTGCCTGTACATGAGTAAAGACATTGATAAACTTTAAAGTATTAGAAATGCTTTGTTCAATTGAACCAGATCAGTGAATTACTATTGCAGTTTTTAAAGAAATTAATATCTAAGCTGAATTTGTTCTGTCTTTTCAAGATTCCTATTATTTAATTCTTACAGATGCAGTTAACATAGCTAAACAAAGCACAACTTCAAATATTCAGTTTGTATTGTACTTAAAAATGAATTTGTGATCTCCATTCCCCCGAAAATAAACTACAATCCTGTGACTATGTGACTGTAAAACTATTTACATTTATTCTGCATGTTAACATGGAAATAAATTTTAAAATAATTAAATGTGTTTTAGAATTAAAACATCCATCAGTCTTCTTTATCCACGCAGTCTTCACATTATAAAGTGAAAAATAATTTGGCTTGCCACAGCAAAAAGGACAAGTACTGCAAGAAAACTTCATGGAGTATAGCACTCAAAACCAACTTCAAGTACAGCACCTGAAAGCAATGTGACAATGGCCAGCTAGAGTTGATGACAACATCAAGACCTTAACACTGAGCTGACTATATAACAAATACTGAATTTTAATTACATAGATCTGCAACTGAGTCATGGTCATCTGAACACTGGAACTGTGAGGATACACATGCTTGCCTCTAGTCCATTCCAATTCTTCTTTAACAAAATACATTTTACAGAACATATAGAGGAATTTGAAACACTTGAGGCATTTTCTTCTGTCAAGACCTCTTGAATCTGATTTTGCACTTTTCTGAAAAAATTCAGGGCCTGAATGGAAGCCTGGAAGAAAATGGCTCTGCAGTGGTAAGCTTTCATGGTGCCAGCTGTAGAAAATTATAAACTCTGGTACAAAACACTGGCAATTACCTCAACACTATATTAAGTCAGTTGTATATTATTCCAATTTTCAGTTGTCAAGCAGTATTAATCAAATAGGAAAATGTCAACCATTACATGAAAACAATACTGAGCATGTTTTATTTAGGAATTTAGGAGCTTGATTATTTCTCAGCTTTAAATTTATCCTTCCCAAGACTTGAAATGTTAGGGCTAATTTTACACATACAACTAGGTACAGCACAGACAGCACTACATATCATCACTAAACATTGAACAGCCTTCCACAATAGCTAACATTATTTCCAGTAGTTACTGTTCAAATAAACTTGAAATTCTTCTTTCTAATCAAATTAATGACAAATCTATTCTAAGCACTTCAATCCTGACTGCCATATAGGATAGTTACAATACAAGATACTGCTCTGGAGTTAGTTATACTCCCTAGTTGGATAGCTGTCTTTTTTTTAGCTTCACTGCACAATCCAAACACAACTCCTTCCTTTAAAAAAACAAACAGAAAAAATCAACCCCAGAAGTACCCAACTGGAACACTTGAGTGTTTAAATGTATTAGAACGCTCCTTCTAAAGTGTCATCTGGTTTTCACCAGTAAGTTACGTAAACTGTTGTAAAATTATTAACTGAATGCAAACTGTATAAGAGAAAGTATTGTAAAAGTTGTTTTAGACAATTTATTCCATCCCATCTGTTGCTAAATTTAATTTACATCTATTTTAAGCCAAAAAACTCCAAAACAGGACTCAGACGTCAGCTCTAGAGTTTAACATGACCTTAAAACATAATATAAACAAAAAATAGGATTTTACAAGTACCAGTATTTTGTAAATTAATCAAAACCATTTAGGAACAGCAATATATAGACTCATACACTTTAGCTAATTCAAATATCTAGTAATCATTTCACAGTTCTAAATTGCAAAGTGTGTGTAGGTAAGCTGAACCAAGAAAATGACAGTTAAAGTCCAGTTCTGCACAGAGATGTTAAGAGTGGCAAGCAATGACATTTGGGATTCTTCAACTGTAGCAAGTCTGGTACCATTTACTTCCAGGATCAGCGTTTGTTTGGTCATGACATCTTTAAAACCTCCCCATCATTGTAGCCCACCATTCAAATACAGACAGAGGTTAAATCACTGTAGATAAGTTGGTTTAAATGACACTGTCAGATCTTCTACATCTTCTTTTCCAACAACCTACTGTCTACCATTTTTTTAGCATTTAGAAAATTTAAGGCATAATCTAAAGCTCTCCTCTTCAGCATGGCTGCCACCTTAAGTCTCAGACTTATTTTTACAGTAGTTATACCCAAGTGCTTAGTAAGTCAGTCAGAAGCTGTTTTTCAACATGGAGAGGAAGAATTCTGTTCCTACTGATAAGTATATAGAAGGAAAATGTTCTGAACAACTTATGTTCTTCTGTTCTTGTGACCAGATTCTTCCTCTTCCCTCCATAACAATATAGCACATGTGCCAATCAAAAAATAAAATAGGAATAAAAGTTTATAGTGTTTATTTCTCTTGTAGTGGCCACAACGTGATTTTTCCTACTTAAGAATTCAAACTGCATGAAGTGCAACACCTAGAATTGCACATCGGTTAGAGCTGCACAACTGCTGCCGAGTTACTGGAGAGTACCTGCTCATTTTAAAAATCTATCTTACTGCGCTTGTAGAAACAACAACATGGTTGCCACACTGTTCCACCACAGGTCAAATGAAATCGCGTTACTGAAAACCATTAAAACCGTACTACATCCCTGCTGGGGCACAACTTGGAGCTTCAGTATGTGAGCAGTCTGTAGAACTATACATTGTAACAAGAGCTGATACTTTCTAAGGTCAATATAAGTTAAAAACTACTTTGTAAAATGTGGGACTTCGTAAAAAAATACATGTATTTGTTTTTCTTGCTCGTACATTAACTTCAAAATACAAATTATACTCTCACAATGAGAGCAACAAAGGAGAGTTGCCACAAGAACCATCTCCCAATAAAATAAACATTAGCTCTCAGCACAAAAGAGAAGCCAGGTGCAGTACGAACGCCTCAGCCTATATGTATGCATGTGTTCTTGGGTGCCATAGCCCGCTCTCTGCACAGTGCTTCAATGCAGGATCTGAGCTCTATGCAGCATGTAGGGAATGCCTGCTTCCATCCTGACCACTGCGAATATACTACTCTTAAACACGGAGACGAACCTCCCATGCCTTTGTATTCCTTTCCCCAAATTTAAAGCTTAGCTGCACGAGGTGTTAAAAGTGCGTACTGGCGGCGTTCTGATACACATGTAATTAGCGAGGAGGAAGAGGGTGGAAGGAGAGACGAGGGAAGGCGTGGAAGGGCACAGTCCCCGTGCCAGGCGAGCCTGGACACCCCTGCCGCCCAGCGCAGCCTCCTCGGCCGCTGCGTGAAGTTGGCCGGGCATCACACGCCCCACCGCAGGCCAGGCGCCGGGAAGAGCCCTCTTTCTCCTCCTCTTCCTCGGCCTCCTCACGCGTCCTCCTCTTCCTCCAGCCCGCCGCCAGATCTATTCTTCCCCTTCAGCCGCCCCCAGCCTCACGGCGGAAGAGGCTGGGGGGGAGGGGGACGTCTCCATTACCCTCTCCACCCTCCCGCTTCCCAGGGACGGCGACAACGGCCTTTTCCCGCCCGACGCGGGGGGGAGCGCCGCACCGGCCTGCGGCAGCACCCCCGCATCCCTGGGCCCCCCGGAGCTCCCCCAGTTCCCGCAGCCTCCCTGCTGCAGGGGGGGGGCAAGGAAGGCGCCGGGCCCGGGGGCCCCGCCCGCTCCCCGGCCCCGAGGAGGGGAGGCCGCCGGCAGGGTTACACACCTCGCTGTTAAAGGCTTTCACAGCCTCCATGTCGCGGCGGAGGCGGGAGCCGGGCGGCTTCTCTCCGCTGATGGCGGCCGGGCCGGACCGGGCCGGGCAGGGGCAAGTCTCGGTCCGTGCGTGCGTGCGCTCCTCGCTCAGGGGCCGCCCGGCCTCCTCTCCATGGCGGGTGGCGCAGGGGGCGGGCGCGGGGGGACGCGGGCCCCGCTCGTTTCCGTCTCCTCCTCGCCCCGCTTCCCGCCCAGCGGCGCCGGCGTTCCCTTCCCTCCCTCCTTCCCTCCCTTCCGCGCTGGGCTCCGGGCGGCTGCGCCGGCAGGAGATGGAGGAACAACGCGCGGCGGCTGCGGCGCGGGCGCCAATATGGCGGACACGCGGGGGCTCCTCGCAGCGCAGCGCCGGAGCGGCGCAGGCGGCTACAGCGCCCCCTGCCGGGCAGCGCCCGCACGCACGAGCAGGCGCTGCCGGGATGGCGGCGCCGCGTCCGCCCCGCCCGCTCTGCTCCGCTCCTCCTCCTCCTGGAGCGGGCGGGAAGGAAAGGGTTACGGGACCGAGGCGCTAAGCGCTGCTGCGTTTCGTCACCGGCAGGCAAAGCCTGGAGTTCTTGGGACACCGTTTTCACCGTTTCCGGATCCCCGAACCGTTCGCCTCCTCACGCCCGGCCCGCTGAGCCTCCCTCTCCCCGCAGCAAGGCCCGCCGGCGAAACTGGGAAGGGCACGCAGGCTTGAAAAAAGGCAACGGGAAAAACAATCAGCGAAGCGTAGGAGGGCAAAAAAAATTTCATAACTCGATAAACTCACAAGCGATCTGTCCTATTCATCAGGAGGAAAGGAGAAAACCCAGACAATCCTAATGCAAATCAGTCAAAAGCCCCAGTGCACTTACTACATGAATATTACAACTCAATTCCACACCAAAAAGTCTCCAAACCCATCCAGCGCCAAGGCATTTCTATTCGACTACCGAGGGCATACTGCCAGGTTAAGTTGCGGGTAGGGTGCACTTCCCCGTGCCCCCAGCACGGCAGAGCACTTCCCTCTCCCTAAAGCACAAACACCTTGCTTAGCTGAGAAATCGCAAGAGAAGCAGCTCTGTCAAACAGGAGGACTTATTGCCAGGGCATAGATTTTTTGTTCCCCCAAACACAAAACCACCATGTCTCACCTTAGGCAGGAAGAACCTGAAGGATCTCAGTAGCACTGAAGATGAAAACTTCAGTTTGTCTTCAGTCGCTGCTTTTTCCTGCTTGGTTATGTCTTTTCAATTCTACTGATACAGTAGAGATATGACAGTACTGTTTCAATAATCAAGCCCAACACTGGAGGGAGACCTGGAATCCTACAGCCCCATTCTTATAGAAATAAGAGAGACTACTAAATAAAATTCCTTTATAAAAGGAATTGCAAGTTTCTCCTTTCTTACCCTTCAATAGGCTTACTTAAGGAAAAAGCCCATCTCTAGCAACCACCCCTGTTGTAGCATCAGGCCACTAAGAGGGTCAGAAAACTAGAGCAAATACCCTGTTAGGATGAGAGAACTGTGTTCAGAAAAGACAAAAAAAAGATGGCCATGGAGTAGGAAGGACGCCCAATGCCTGCAGAGTAAAATGACTGAATAAGGCTCAGTGACATTTGGTTGTTTTAAAACAACAGAATAAAGTTCTTGTAGACCTTCTACATAGCAGGAAGTCAAGAGGTCTTCACTTAAAGCAGGGAAGGTTCTGACACAACCCAAGAAAAGCCTTTTTGGTTTTGAAGATGGTCAAGCAGTGGAGTAGGTTTTCCAGACAGGCTGTGCAGTCTCTAGCCCTTTATGAAATTCCAGGGGATAAAGCCCTTAGTAAGCTACTCAGAGCTCACAGCCTGAGTGAAGTCTCTGCTTCAAGTCAGAGACTGGACTAGACAAGCTCCCCAGGTCCCTTGTAATCTGAGCAGCACTGATACTCTATTAACTGCAGAGATCAGTGCAACCTTCTGGCAGTCCCTCTTCACAGATGATTCAGGAGAAGCACACTATGCTTACCAGGAGGGACAAGGCCTCTCTTTCTTTTTTGGGTTTCATTTGGGGTTTTTTAAGGTTTTTTCTCTGTGGAAATTAAGAGTAAATAAAAGATGGAGAGACAACTCTGTTCAAATTATTGTGAAAGCTTTACAGGGTACTCATTGTACTACAAGAGTAACTGCTGTAACTACTTATCTTGTACTCCTCTGGAAAGCTTACTGATGTACTGCAGTTGCAAACAGTCCTCCAGGATCTGGTAACTTTCCTCTTAGGTGAAATTGAAGCAAGCCTAGTTTTCCCTGGTAAAATGGATGGAATATCACACTGCAGAAACTTTGTTTAAAAAGTTTTGAAATTGGCTTGAAAGTGATTAGAAACTCCCACTCAGTTACTTTTCAGCAATATTTTTTTTTCCAGAAGCATAGAAGTTATTCCAATAAAGGAGAAACCAAAGGAGGGCTAGGATTTACACATGCAAAAAGCCTTGACCTCAAAAGCAGAGGCAGAATTTGAAACTGAAGAGTTCCCCCCTCCCCACATTTTCAGCCTGCTTTCTGTTGGTCTGTAATAAACATTTAAATAAGTATTTTTACCACTTAAAATGTTGAGGTAACAAAGCTTTTTAACAGCCCTTTTTAATTCCAGCAGTAGAAAGAAGAAGAGCAGCACAGGACATTCCTGATCTCAAAAGGAGCCAGCTGTCATCCAAAAATGAGAAATAGGTTACAGAATGAATACTGTAAAACATCTTTGATTATAATCAAATGGTTTCATTAAGAAAATATACAGTGTACCATCAAAACAGTGTTAGTGCAGAAGCACCAGATCATTTTGGGGCAAGGTGGCCTTGCTCCACAAGGCTCTCTAGTTCAGTGACTTAGTATTGCTCCTGACATGCCAAAGGCAGGAGATTTCTCATTGTGCTGCACAGCAGAGTAAGCATCAGCTTCCTGCACAGCTCAAGCTTTCTGCAGTTCCAGTGCTCTGCACAACTGATCAACCTCATAACAGAAACATTAGTTTTACAGATGAAATCCCACTTGCTTTCCAACATATCAATGAATTATATGTGGGATTTGCAGTGTTGGGACACACTTCCTATGTGGATGCAAACACCTAGGTTTGCAATTCTAAGAGAAAAGCAGGATGGAATACATCATCTTTAGTCTCCTGTTCTTCCCCCCCTCCCCCATAAAAGAAAGGTAAAATAGGTATGCTTGCTTTTTTCCTACTTCAGACAAGTCCAAATGGAGAAGCAATAGATCAAATAAGTTTCATACTGGCAAATGCCCTTAAGAAGGCTGTCATCCAAGTAAGCAGTTCCCCGTTTCCTCTCAGCAGAGAAAACTACATGCAAGTGTCTGGAGGGAGAACTAGTGTTCCAATTGGCAGAGAACAGAGGAAAATAGATCTGTTATTAGTAACTTGTGGCTTCAGGTAAGAGGATGTCACTCAGTTTTCCTCATATAAACTCCACTATTTTTTTGAATGCACAACTACAAGTCATCCTCCATGTACCCTGCCCATTTCTACTGAACTTTTCAGTGCATTTTCAAGGATGATACATTTTTTACTGAACTTTAATTCACTTCTCTCCTCTGTCTCCTTCACTAACTCTACCTCATCTTTCTCCTTCATTTGCATATGCAGCCCTTTCAACCTCTATAACTGTTTCAAAAGTTTAAACTGTAACAAAAAAAAAAAAGTATGGAAATAAATTTTCTGTTGAACTTTGGAAAAGTTTTATAGATGCATGTTCACATCAGGAGTGCCTCTTCAAGTTTTAAAAATTTCAGAGTTTGAAAGAGAACTTTTGGAATAATTTTTAACCACATTTTACTCATGTTAGTCTGATATTTTGGAGCTCCAGTTAGTTTAACTAACAAGCAGTTCCTTCTGGTCAAGCTTGACTGATTCTTGCCCTTATCCAAGCGTGATGGTGTCAGACTCTCTTAGCACAACACCACAGAAACAACCTCAAAACAATTTTATTGAAAAAAAGCAATTGGAGCTTTAATTTACAGGCCAGCTACTTCTCTCAGAGGCACACTCTATAAATCTCTGTTGACTTCAAAGCTAACTGCTTTAATCAGGAAAGGAGAACAAAGTCTTGGAAATTACCTTCAAGTAACATTTCTCAGACTTGCCCATAGGAGGTTTGGATAGCCTAATGTACTGGCAGTACAAGTTACACCAACCGTGGCATTTCTAAAAAGTTTAGCCAGAAAGCATTTACTAATGTTTTTAATGTTTTCTTGTTCTGTGTGGGGTTCTAATCCTGAAGCTTGAACTTTGTGGCATCCTGTTTATTGATTGTAGTGTACAATTACAAGGTAGAACAACCATTGTTTCCTACAGCTGCATAGTTACATTTAGTTCTGCTCCTAACAAGACAATTCTTTTAAAATAAAGGTCAGACAATGTTTTTACAGTAACAATTATACCATGCTTGCATAATTTTAATATAACAGCAGAATTACAAGGATCGAAAACCCAAATTATTTTACCTTGCATATACCATAGAAGACATAAGAAATGTTCTACAGTAAATTCCAGAGACAAACATATCCACTTAAGGGAAGCTGAAATTAAGAAAAAAATATTTTTTAATAGATATGTCTATCAAAACATATGCACTGAAACTGCCTTGAAGAATTAAATCTCAGCACTAAAAATCTAAAACTTTCTAAAACATACTTAAATAATTCAAGGATGATTCATTAATAAATTTCTGATATAAACAGCAGAAGATTGTCTATTTGGAGTACTGCTGTTTGTAGAGAAACAAGCAAATGTTGGGTCAAAAACCTGAAGTAAGAACATTAGACATGATCAACTGAGAACAATTTTACTTAAAAAAAAAAAAAAAAAAAAAAAAGGTATTTACCAGCTAGCTTTTTACATAGAGGCTAACAGCAACGAGGGCAGACCTTAACCAGCAATTTGGATAATTCCTTCACATACTGTTACTTTTTCTCTCCTGCCATACAGCTCAAATTTCCAACTTGCAACAATAAGGCTGCAAAAGCAGATTTATTTCTCCTTTCTGCTAACTCAGGATAACTAAACTGAGGACAACACACGAAGAGTAATTCCCATAACGTCTCTTTCATGTCTCTAGCAAATAACATAGGGAAGTGAGCAATTTTGGTTCAAGCTTTTTTAAATTTCCTTTGAGCTCAACAATCACATTCATTTTCTTAAAAATCTGCAAAGACTTGAAATCACAATTTTAGCCAATGCTTAAGATCACTTTTTCTATCAAAAGTAAGACTATGCAATGCCACAATAAAGACAATAAACCAGAAGGCAGATCTCCTAGGCACAAACCTTTGCTACAGGTATATATGGAACTGGACACCTTTTTCTGCAGTGGCTGGTCCAGACCCACCACTTGTACCTGTACTGTGATAGCTATCAAAGTCTCAGTCTGCAAAAGCCCAGAAATGAAGGACTAGCCAAGGTTTATTTCATACTAATTAAACCTAGTCTAATCGACTACTGATAAAAAAGACTTTCAAGGAAGATATTCCACAGTCGAAATATGCCTCCTTATCACATTGAGTTTTTTCATCACATTCAGCTGCTAAGCATGATTTTTCCAATTTCAGATCTTTTCTTCAAGTTATGACCTCATCACAGTCATGTCATTTACACTTTTGTTTTTTGTCTAAAGAAATTGTATTATTTTACCATCCTTTGCATTTCAATTAAGAGTGATTCCAGTTAGAAAAGTAAATTATTTCATTACACTTTCTTCTGGTAGATCTTGGACAGTGAGGCTCAGCTCATTAACAATTTACTAGGAGAGACACCAGAAGTCCATGGTGGCACAAACTATACAGAAAATCTGTTTAGTTTCTATAAACACGCTTGTGAATTAGAAAAGCTCAATCAATTAAAGCTTTGCACTGGAAATATTAAATGGGAACAAGCAGAACAGAGATAATTGCACATACACACACAAGGTGTGGACCAGTACAAAAGTCCAAGAAATTTTAAATAGCCACCACCTTACCCAGGGTTATAAGGAAAACCCTGGCAGAGTTAAAAAAAAAACAACATTAGCTACTTACAACTGTTGCAGGACAAACTTACATAGCTATGCTTTCTGCATACTTGTTTGCTGCCATTTCAGTGTGTTTACTGAAAATAGATAGTATAATGACAATATTTGCTATTTACACTATTAACTCTATTTTGTAATAGTATATGTTCCTGACATGGCAGTTAGCTTTTTCTATGAACCATTAGATTTCTCTCCAGATGCCCTAGAAAAAAATTACTCAATTCAATTATAGTGTATATAGTTAGGATAAAGCAAGTTTTAAAAAGTCATCTCTTGAATGTAGTGCTCAAATTCTACAAGAGGAAACACTGTCCTTCTTGAATGTTATTAGGCAACACCATCTGTGTGTTTCAAGCTAGGCATGAACACAAGCTCACTAGTTAAAATAAGCCATTAGTCAAACCATCTGCAAGACTTATTGATCAGAACTGAATAAAAGGAATGATGGCAAATCCATTCCTTCCTGCTCGTCCAAGAATGAGACTTATTGGTGTAGGCTCACAAAGACAATATAAACATGTAATAAATAAAATGGCACAGAAGATATTAAAAAACAAGAAAATCACAGGGTATGAAGGTCAACCATATATTTCCCTCCTTTGATAGCATAGGCAGAAGAGAGTAAGCTGAATCTGCAGTGTAGCAATTCATAGTGTGGTGCACATGGAGCTTGGCAGGAAGAAGACAGGAAGAAACATGGACACCCCCTGTGTGGGTGGAATCCTTTGTCCACTTAAGTCTAGTGGTCAATAATATCTCTTAATCCTTCACCTATCCAAAAGATCCAGGAGTCCACAGACACACACTCCTTACTCTGTTACTTTTTGCCCTATAACTAGCACAAGACAGCAACAAGCAAAAATTATTTGTAAACTCCATCCAGGGAGGGAAATGTTCAGCACTTGAGTATACAGAATTTTAACACTTTTGGAGCTATAGTTTCCTAAAGACTGTGTTTGCACAATCAGAAACTGTACAGAAATCACCCATCTGGTTAACCCTGGCAACCACCTGCTTGTGAGAAGCCCAAGAATGCATAAAGTAATATTTGGAACAGCACAGTAAAGTGATGCTAACAGCAGTGCTTTAAAAACACACCTCCCCAAAATCCTCCCAGAACAAAATGTAACTAGTAAAGCTTATCTCTCCAGACTAGAGCTCAGCTGGTGTTATGAGCCAGGTGAGACTTCTCAGTCTTATGCTCACCTTGCAAAATTCACAGAACAAGATTATATCATTTAAAACCTCTTACACAACCTGAAACCTGGTATGTGCCCAGCTTTGCCAGAAAACCTTGATCAAACTGAGTATTGAGGTTCATATGAACCTATTCAGGTATAATTAAATTGACAAGAAACTAACCTGCCATCTACAAAAATGTCCAGTATAAAACCACTGTGAGGACAGTACTGAGATAAGTCAAATGCAAGGAGCAGACAAACAGCATAAAAAAGTAAAAAAGCTTAATGTATTAACTTTTTCCAAGTTTGAAGTTTTCAAATGCAGTTTAAGTCTCGGTTTAACTGTGTTAAAATCCACCTAAAAAGATGCACTGCTATTTATTCTTGTGTCCTTCAAATCGAAGATGCTGAGAAAGTTGCTTCTGATGAAAGCTTTCCCTGAGCCAGTTTTCCTGGCATGCTGGCAGTGCTCTCTGAACGCTTTACAGCTGCATCCCCAAAGGGAAATTCGCCAGGTTAAATGTCTGAAAATGCCCTACAAGCTCCTGACTTTTTGGGGACACAGCCTGCAGTCTCTTCTCAACTTTGAGTGGTAAAGAAGCACGACACAAACTCTTGTTCGAAAGCCTCACGAAGGAGAAACAATTCTAGGGAGCCTGATAAAAGTGTCGTGAGCCATCAGGAGCAGCTTCCTCAACCATCCAGCTGCCGAGCCACAGCCGAGTAACGCTGAGGGCAGCTCTAAAAGGGGAAAAGGTGGTGAAAAATGTTATTGTGTTTTCTATCTGCACTTACATCCCCGAAGATTTTTTTCCTCCCCTTGCTACCCTAGAAGTCTGCAAGACAGTCCCGGCTCCCCGTGGAGACAGCCCCCACAGCGAGCTCAGCTCTTTGCGCCCCCAACAGCAGCACATGCCGGGCGGCCCCATTCCTGTCGCTCGGGCCGGTGCTCCCAGCCGGCTGTCCCGGCATTTTGCCGTGCCTCTCCCGGCAGGAGAGCACCGGGGCCCGCCGCCCCTCGGGGCCGCCACCCGCCCCTCAGGGCCTCCCGCGCCGCAACGGCGCCACCTGCCGGGCCTGGCGGGAAAGGGAAGCGCCTTCCTCGGGCAGCCTGGGCTGGTTTGGTTTTTTGTTGTTGTTGTTGAAATACGGTTCCCTTCCCTGCCTTCCCTGCTTGTTCCCCTGCTCACCAACCCCCCTTCAGCCGGACCACCGGGGGCAGTCCCCCGGAGCTGGAAGCAGGCGAGGCCCTGCTCGCCCGCACGCCCTGACCGTCCTGCACTCCCGGCTCTCCCAAAACCCAACTCATCCTCCCCAACACACACACACTATTTTATTAATACAGCTTGTTAGCAGAAGAGTGCCTTTACTTGCATGCTGCTATGCTATGCTAATTATATATGCCACATGAAAACCGAAGCCAGATTATTTGCATATGATTTGCTCTTCAGCCAGAGTTTTTGCTGGTTTTTATTCAGTTTAGGTGCTCATCCCCAGTGTGCTTTGCATACCAAGGACCATAACTTGTGCGTTTGGCTTTTGCCCATCAGTTCCCGGGTTCATACTGAGCACTGCTGAAATAAATGCAAGTGGTGAGCCACCTTTTCTAGAGACATCCTGCACTACCTCCTCCTAGTCACTTACAGAGAAATTATACAAAGTGAAAATAGATATGAAATGAGAACCTAGCAGTTTATTAGTGCCTTTTTAAACACATTATTTTTTAAATTTAATGCCTCAGTTTCCTATTTTTAAATTTTTGTTGCATTCTGAGTAAATATGATTCAATCACAAGCTATCTAAAGCCTAAGAAAATTACTGTCTCTCACATAACACCTAGAGATGGGACTCCAGTCTTAATTTTGGTCTCTCAAAGCTCCTAATTGTAAGCACTGATAAATTTTCAGAGATCTTTATAAAACTCTGTACTCCCTAATTTATCATCAGGTGCAGCTATATCTGTAAAACAATGTAACCAGGCTGAGCCTGTACATGAATAAAATGCATTATATCATAGGCATAAAGTCTGTCAGCTATAGCATCTGTATTTTCTTAATAGGGTTGGCAATCCTGCAATTAAAACATTCATTCTAGTAAAGGAAACCCTGGCACTAGTCATTTCTGCCTGGTGGGCTCTCTTCAAAATATGGCAAGTGATGATCTAAGTACAAAAAAAGAGCAAAACTCAAGTTCTCTCTATGTTCAATCCCCAATAACTTGTAGCTAGAAAACTGGCAACAATATTCAAAATAAAAAGAATTTTTAGTAAGAAATGCTATGACAGGCAACGATAAAAAGGAAACAAGCCTCTGTTACTGTCCAAAAATACTCCCAAAATAATTGAGTTTACAGTTACATGTTCATAAACCAGCAAAAAGGTAATATATGGCATTTGGATCTTCTAAACATGCTGAGTAACTCTAAGTGATAATTACTATAAGCTTAATTCCTACATTCATAGTGGAATCAACTTTTGAAAGAGAAAAAAAAAGTACAATATGTCCATAACTCAACATGCTATTATTA
Source organism: Turdus rufiventris (assembly GCA_013186435.1). Classification (NCBI taxonomy): domain Eukaryota; kingdom Metazoa; phylum Chordata; class Aves; order Passeriformes; family Turdidae; genus Turdus; species Turdus rufiventris. Next base: position 5,710,926 of record PYHW01010133.1, on the reverse strand, counting down.
TACTAGAATTCTCTCTGAAAAAAAACAAACCAACAAACCACAGTGAATAAAGCATTTAATAAAAAATTTGGTCCTAATAAGTCAGTAGAGTAGTTCTTAAATCGTCTGCCTGAACCAGTGGATCTGAGCAATCCTCTGCTCCTTTCAGTAAAACTTCAAAGTGGCATCCAATTATAGGTCAGACTGCAAGACTGTAACTGATGTTGACAATTCCCCGGGATTTCTCTTCAAATCTATTTGCAAAAAGATTGACTAGACTTGGAACACAAGGATTCAGTCATGGGCAGAGCTAAATTTCATGCTTCTGTTGCTAGTGAGAATAAAACAAGCAACAACTGTTCCTCTAATAAGGAAGGTACAATAAATGCTATTGTGCACAGTTTCTTTATCACAAGTTAGATGTAATCCTTAAAATTTTGGTAAGTTTCCAGTGCTGTCCTTCACACAGAGTTACCTACCAAGAAATCAGTATTAAGTTTTCATCTGCTGTGTCTTACTACATATTGTTTGTTCTCTAGTATCTGCACAACATGTGAACTTTGAGATCTGAGGAAGACCTGGAGAAAAGTGGAAAGAAGAAAATGCTACAGAAGAAAAACAACTTTGGAAAGTAGGTTAACACTAATTAGGCTGTAGTTAAATACAAACAAACCAAACCCATTTAAAAAATCATGATATTTACATCACTAATTCTGCTTCATTTCTGTCCAGAGACCACTTCTATGTAAGCTTTACTGCACCAAGGAATAAAAATAGCTTGCATGCATTTTGCAGTCATTAATTACACGTCTAAATGCCATTATCTTGAAAGGGTGATGCATGTTTTTATAGGCATTATTACTAGTAATGTATTTCCTCTCCAAAAACATGACTCTCAGAGCCATAAAGTAACACCTTACATTTCCAGGTTAGCAAAAGGCCTAACTTCACTTTAAGCTGTACTGTTAATGCTAGGTTTTGTGGAAAAGAGAAATACTATATCAGTTTTTCCAAGGAGGCATATAAGATAATTACATAGAAAAAAAAAATGGATTTAATCTGTTCATATCTAAGGAAAATAGTGAAGACTTCCTCCTCCTGAGCAAAATGAGCCCAGTACTATCGGATTTAGACCACTGCACAAGGAATGGGATGTAGCCTAGCACACAGCATTTCCCTGAGCTAAAACACAGGGGCATTTATCATAAAGTATGGGAAATCAGAGAGGGTGGTCTGGTTGATTCAAACAGAGGAACTGTAGTAGCCTGGCTCTAGAGAGTTAGACACCAGAAAATTGTAGCAGAACCAATAATCACAAATAAAATTTACACAAAAAAAAAAAAAGAAAAAAAAAGTAGAAAAGCTTTTCCAGAACTACTTTTGTATTTGAAAGCTGTAATGCCTGTATTTGAAGGTTTTAATAAGGGCCTTTTTTTCCTTTCTTTTAGAGTACATCTTCAGCTACATCTTTCTTCATCCAGTCTATCACCGTAGTACAAAGGCTTCTTCAGTAGAAAAGGTAGAATAAGCAAAAGTGAGTCAGAACTTGCTTAGGCACAAGAAACAAGAGAGGAGCTCTGCCTAAGATCCCTTGAGAAAAAAATACTTTTTTTCACTCTATATAATTAGTGCGCACAGCAGTGTCTATGGAGGACAAATGGCTGTGTCCTGCAACTTAGAAGAGAACTAAGGGAAAAAATCCACTTAACTCACTACCTTGACACCCAGAGCAGATGCAGCACATTTCTTGCTTCAGACACATGAGTCGCTAACAACAACTGCGTCTCTGGAAACACCTGAGTTACTTTAATCACTTCAGTGATGTCAGTCAGACACCTCCTTGACTAATAAGCATGGGCAGACTTACCTCAGGAAAAACAATTCCATCCTGATTATTTATCCCAGCCTTAGAAAGTACTACTGAGCCATAAGTAAGCAATCTTTTGGTGTCCTAGTTTATAAGTCTGGATATTAAATTCTTCTTAACTTTAGCGTGGCAGACCCTAAGCCACAACTCTTGGAGTCTGGCTTGGCATAAGGTTCATCTTTTCCTGCTATGGAGTTCCCTGGAGGAGCGAAAAGAACAAAAATAAGTTGCTTTTCCATTTCAGCTCCCCTTGTTTTCTTGAGTTTGTGCACTTATATTGAATGATAAACTAGTTAAGCCACTTACAAATTCTGTAATAGCAAAAGAGCTCATGATGGAAGTATCAATGCTTTAAAAATTCTTGAAAATTTTAACACTTTAAGCTATTAGCATATTTAGATAAGGATGTTACAGTAATTAAAATAGCAGCTCTTTTTTCATTGCAATCAAAATATATATTGAACATTTTACACCTTAATTGCATTTATTACAGAGGGAACAGGCCAGCAGATTAAGTACATAAACCATCTTGTTTTCCTCCTTGGCTTATCATCTAAGTGGTAGTGTGAAACACCCACCTTAAATAGCTAACTTAATCTTCTTGATGAGAATAAGATGCAGGTGACTGAAACCTACATGGGGTAGTGTATTGAGAAAGGGTGGTGTGCATATTTCAAAGGGTAAGCTATTAAAAAAGAGTCTTATTAATTCATATAAGTAGGTTAGAGGGGTTTATTTGTTGTAGTCTGGAGGTAGGCTGATGTTTGCTTGTGTATTTTTCTCTTTTCCTAAAAATCAATATCCTGATTCTGAAGTTTTACAGCTAAGAGTTTTTGATATGTTAATGTCAAAACCTGTTAATAAAAGATGTAGGCTGTCTACTTCTGCTTGAAAGGTGTAATTAGTTTAGGGACGGAAGAAAACATGCTGTGGTTGTATTGAAGAGTATGTCAGTAAGTCCTGCACAGAAAGAAAAGATGGTAATGCTTGCTGTGTATTATTGGTGGTCTTCCATGCTGAGCTGCTAAGTAGGCTTCTTGCTCGTTACTGATCAAGATGGATCCTTTGTCTCAAAGCCTCACACAAACAAATGAAGGGGCTGACAAAAATTGTGCATGTTAGAAAAATGAACAAGGAAAGAGAAGTGCTAAGATTGACTAGGGAAAGAACTTGTATTCAAGGTAGAAAAAGAAAAAAAACCCTTGTGCTATTTAAATGCGCTATCTCTTGTGTAGTTTAATCAGTATGTGGCTTGTGTGATAAGTAAAAAATTCTGATTAGTACATAAAATTTAGATTCCTATAGGGACTTGATATAGTAGAGTAGGATTTTATTGTAAGGTTCAGTGCTTTTTAGTAGCTTGCATTGCTCAAGTTGTCTACGTGCTCTGTGTACTTGTCATGTTCTGCCATCTCTAAAAGCTGAGATGGGACTGTCTGGAGTTGCATGTAGTGAAACTTTAAGCCCTGATGTTTGTAGTAACCTATATGTTAAGAGGAGTAAAAATTACTGGAGAAAAGCTATTTCTCCCTGATGTGAAATAGAGCATTTCACATGGAATTATTGGCCTGTTTTCAAAGGTGGAATTGTTTTTAACCTAACTGAATACTGTTGAATTCTGTTACCTGTGAGATAATACTTCCTGGAGTCTTGAGTTGCTTTGTCCTTTTTTTTTGTTTTGTTTTTTAAATTGCTATAAAAATAGTGGAAGTGTGATGTTGAAAGTTATTAATATTTCTATACAATCCTTGTTTCAGTTACCTGCTTTTAGAACAGAGCTGGAACTGTACTATGAATTATATAGGCACACTCCTGGTAGAATTTGAGCTTTGTATATAGGGATTTGCAAAACCAGTGTTACTCCCTCCTCGCTGCAGATTTCTTACAGACATGTTTTTCATCTTGAGAGCAGGTTTCATTTTGTCATGGAGAGTAAGCAGTCACCAAAAGTTGTTCTAAGAGAAGCAGGAGTTTGAAATTCAGTTACAAATCTGCACTTTTTCTTTGGTGTGGGGTTGTCTCTTAGGGGGATCAGGCTGCCTTCAGGGTGGTGTTGGGTGCAGGTATCAGATCTCTGGTGTCAAAAGCTTCACGCTGCCCTGGGGTAGGGACCAGTGCTCAGGTAAGGGGCAGAGGAGGCTGCCTGAGTTAGTTAGCCTTCAACAGCTGAGTCCTTTTGCCAAAGTCCAGCTGTCAGCAAAAACTCTATGTAATGCCTGCCTAATTTTTTCCATAACCCTTAAGCCAGAGCATCTCCTCATCTTTTTTCTGCCTTTGCTACTAGGGAACAATTAAGGCAATTTACACAGAACAGGCCAAAATAGGTTTTTAGTCTTGATTATCTGGATATCTTCATCCAATGACCCCAAAAATAGGGTGGCTGTCACACTTGGAAATTCAGTTCATCTTATTCTCAGTAAAACTTGTCTGTTCATTCTCTTAAGGGGCTTGCATGTAACTTGTGTTCTGTTCCCTTGAAATAAAACCAAGAAAATCTTGCTGAATAATGCTTATCTGATAGAGAAAAATGAGAGAACAGAACAAATCTTTACATGGACACTGTAAAAATCTCTTATAGGCCCCAATAGCAGTGCATGGGTGTGCTCCAGTTTGCTTTCCCTCCTCCGACTTTGGAAGTAGATAACCTTTATTTTGACACAATGTTACTGTGTTAGATGTGAAAAGGTCCCTTGACATCACATGGCTAATTGGGGTTCCTCAGTGAATAGGATCTGGCCTTTTAGCTCCGTTCTGAATGCACTATTGACTTGCTGACAGGAAGCCCTGTAGCGATAACAAAGGAAGAAATGATTCAGCAAACACCGGAAAGCCTCCCTTGATTTCACATCTGCTGGTCCATCTATTTCCATACTGGTGGAGCTGCCTTCACATGAGTGCAGTCTGTCATAGTTCAGCACTTGCTTCCTTTTTTCTTCTTTCTTTCCTTTTACTTTAACATGTTGCATTTTCCACCAGCAGTATCAAAACCAAAATGAAACAGCTGCTAGAGTGATGGAGTGTCAAAAAAGTATTAAGTACTGCTGGCTGTGGCAGAAAATGGATATGTGAAGACAGAGTGCTGCATTATGAATGGCAGAGTGATTTCCAAAATTAACTGAAGAAAGTCCAAAGGATTAGGGTATGGTCTTACTGAACTGTGGCAGGTCATTATGTTTCACGTGTGACTAGACTCCAGCTCTTTAATAGCAAAACCCCAAATCCTGCTTTAGATAAGTTGGTTTTGGTTTGTTACTGTAACAGAGGCAGCATTCAAAGTTTAAAATGCTTTTGCTTTGTATTGCAGACCCCAATGTTCCTAAACAACTAGGAAAATATTAGGAGATTATTTTACTTTAAAAATAAAGCAATAAAGCTAGTTTTTCTGTTGACTCATGTTCCTTGTGAGGATACAGTGTATACCAGCATATTTCGCTTGACTCAGAAAATTCTTTCACTGTATTTGGGCAATACATAAACCAAGACATTTTTTTACTTATTTGGATAAACTTAAAACATCAGATGTTCTGGTCCAGATATTGGAATATAGTCATAATTAATAAGTACATTAGGAAGTGCAAAAATAATAACAGTGGTGTAACCCCAATATGTATATTTTTAAATGTGTTACACACCCTAAGTGTTACATATCCTTGTTTTAATGCAGTTCATGATGTAGGAACCTCCAAATTACTATAGGATGTCTAAGCAGTTGTCTGTATACTTTGGCATTTAATATTCCAGTTAAAGAAACAAGTCTAAGGGATCATTGAACTTGTTCTTTGGCCTAATTAAATCAGAAAGTACAATTTGCTCTGCCTGCTTACAGAGAACACTACCTTCTTCCAGAAGCAGCTTATCTTTTCCACACTGTGACTTGGCTAACTCCTTGCACTGCTCCTTCTCTTCCAGTTCTTCTATTTTTTCCAAGTGTCTGAGTTTTCCATGTTGCTGTATTACTACATGGTTTCTGAGGTTTTTTCTCTTTGTAATTTATGCCTCTGGATTAGTTTCCTTTCTGTGAGGGGATGTGGGAGAGGTAAGGATTGTTTGCTGAGTCATTCTAAAGCTTTTGTATGAGATCTTCCTGAAGGCTCAGGGAAAATCCTGGCAGACTATGTCCTTGTGCAGAGCTGGTGGGGATGCAGTTTTGTGTCAGAGGCACTGGAGCCCAGCCAAGACATGGCAAATTTCTGGTTAATCCTGTCTGGGGAGAACATAAAATGATTATATTCAAAATAATGAAAGTAAGTCCTAACCTTAGGTCATGACTTTGAAAAATGGTAGAAGTTACTTGCCACTGTAGCTTTCTGCACAGTAGGATGGAGGTGACCTGGGGAAGGGCAGAAGGCAAAACACTTTCCTCCATGGCCTGAACAATTTGGCAGTCTCTGTAAATATTTTCAGGGTCCATATGAAATATGGTGTTAAACTACAAATGACACCAGCTCCCATATACTCACTCCAAGGCAGAAGTGTCACATCCAGTTATGATCCTTAATGGGATTTTTCTGGAGAGTGCCTATGGACTCAGAAGGCAGGAGGCATTTCCAGTGTGATTTGCTGTTCCCAGCAGAACTCTAACAGTTGTTTTTTGGGGAGTGTTTTAGGAGTGCTTTAAAATTTTCACAAGAGTTTTATGGAGGAAAATGTGACTCAGGAGCACAAACCCCTAGCTAAAGGGAGTGTCAGGCTTTAATTATGACTTTCTTGCTGCGTATATAAGGCCAATCTGTATCTTACGTAAAGTTTGGAATAAAAATAATCATAAAATCTTAGGAGAAGAGTAACAGAGGAGGGAGGGAAGAGGGAGAGAGCATGTATTTACAGAGCAAGATGTTCCTTGTTGATATGGAATTCAGCTGTGAAAATGAAATGGAGAAGTAGAGCACCATCTTTATCATGCAAGAGCTTTAACTTGTCATAGATATGAGAATTGTTTGGATTACCAGTGTTTCTTCATCACACCTAACACTACCCTCCTGCATTAATTGCTGTATTGTCTGTCCCATGCGCTGATACCTACAACCAAAATAAACTACAAATTCATTGTGTGTATGTAAAGGTGCTTTTGTGTGGAACCAGCGCAAATATTTGCTTGTACAAGGGAGTGTATGTGTATATATAATAAAAAACATATATTGCTGTAGATGCATTCCTAGAATGCATATAGTTCTGTGATACAGATCTAGCCCTGTAGAAGTATTAACAGAATCTATCTAGATCTATCTAGAATCTATCTAGACTTGACTGTCTGTCCATCCTGACCCGAAGTTCTGCTCGCAGGAGAGGCGTGCGCGGTCCGGGAGCCGCCTCTGGCCGGGGCTGAGCGCTGGGGGGCAGCGCTGGCCCGCGGCTGCCCCGCTGCAGCTCCGTGCTGGAAAATCTCCTGGGCTTGGAGAGCTGACAGCGCGCCCAGGGGCTCCCTGTGTCTGCACGGCAGGCAAACGCAGCCCTGCACACACGCCCTGCATGCTTCACCCCGGTTTTTTATTTTAAATGCCTAATCCTGTTTTCCGTGTGCATCCCTCCTGCCTGTGAGTAGAGCGGGGGGAGCTCGTAAGCGCTGGACCGGGCTATCAGCAGTTCTGAGCCAAGCTGTCTTCGCAGCCCATTTTTGCAGAGTTGTCTTTGCCAGGAGACCACGGGACCCGTGGATCACAGCAGTCCAGTCCCGCAGGAGCCCTAGAACGCCTGGAGTGTGTGGATTGCTCACAGAAAAGGCAAAGTCAGGGGGATCAGTCTGGCTGTCTCAGGCAGTAAAAGCATTGTCTGTGTCCAGTTGTTTATAGAAAATGTGCCATTCCTGTATGTCTATAAGGATACAGTGATTTGTCCTGTGCTTCATCTTAACGTGTCTAGAAGCCCAGAGAATGCTGAAGAGATTCACTACCTTCTGCTGGATTTAAAAGAGCAGTCTATTGCAGGAAGCTGCACATTATGCTCTCATGGAAGCATTTTTTCCCCTCATACTGCTATTTTCCCCATTAATTCTAAGTGAAACATAACTCTTCTCTGACTATGCGAAGTATTAGCCAACGTGACAGAAGCTGTATCCCATATAAAGGCAATTCCTGATCATCAGAAATGAAGGTCCTTTCTAAAAAATGCTACATATTTAGTGAATGCTGCTCCTAAAATGAACCTTTCAGTTGTTCTGGGACAAGAGGACAGCAAGCAGTAGTATATATGTTCTATAAAACTGTATATGACATCCAGCTTTTTTCTGTCACTGAGGAGGCTCAAATTCTTCAGGAAACGCTATATTTTTTAATTGCGTCAATCAGTGAATGTCTTCATTGATGACTTTAGTTTATGTTGTTGGGAAATTATAATTTTTTCTGATCTGCTGTCTTGATGCTTTCTTTCTCTTGAGTGCCCCATGGGTTCCTTGAGCCTCTATTCACTAACAAAGCACAGTGATTGCTTATGGACTTCATTTGACTGTGTAAAGATTGCTCACAGTGCTAAGATTGCTGTGATCAAGCCATTTCTGTGTGGGTTTCTTACATTGTGATAAATAACATCTCTTGCTGCTCTGAGTTTTTAAATGTAGTTCTTATTACCAAGTGTGAAAATTATGCTGCGAATGAAGTGCATTTATTTGTTTTATTTTCTGATGGAAGAGGTATATAATCCTTGTTTATTTATTTTTAGAGCATTAAAACCACAAAACCAAGTGGTGTTTCCTTTAGTTTAGCAATAATGATAATATCTGGTTCTGATATCATGCTGTTGGATAATATTATTTCCATTTCATATGTCAGGATCTGAGCACAGCAAAGTGAAATGAATTCTTGGAAAACACCCAAGAAGCACATGGCAGAAGCTGGAAAACAATCAAGTATTCTCAGTACTAGTCATCTGCTTTGTGCACAATGGTTCTCCTTCACTAAAACTGGAAGGATTTTCTTGGGTATGAGGAGGTCAAGCACTGTGTGAGAGGCATTTAGAATCGAATGTAGCTCCAACTGCAGCTGAATGTAGCTGAAAAAAGAATACAACAATCTGCACTTTTTGAAATTTTATCAAAGATAATTCTACATAATGGGGGAAAAGGGGGACTTGGAGATGAGAAAATAAAGGAAAGGAAGGAAGAAATATCAGTAAAAAAGTGAAATTGCTGTTACTATATAGCTATAACTAACCTGTTCTAAGGGTTTGTAGGCTTAATAGAGCTAATCTGTCAAGGCTTCCTTGGCCTATTGAAAAAACACGAAGTTGAGACTAAAATACAGTTGATAGGTGCCTGCAATTCCAGATTGTCATTGTTCTTTACTTCCACAGTAAACAGAAGATGGCCTGTCCCATGTCTCCCTGCTCTAGGTGGTCCCTCAGCCACAGTGTGTTCTGAAAGGTGAAAGACCTTATTTACAGGACAGGTGCCATAAAGCACATGCTTATCAGCAATGACTGCATGATGCTTTTGATCCTGGCCAGTCACACTTTTCCTTTGAACCTACAAACCCAGGAAAGTGCCTTGTGATGCTGAAACTGCTTCTTACAAAACATCAAACCTCCCAGTCTGGACATCAGAAAACAGACTTGCTCTGTCAGACTGGAAATAAAAATCTCTCTTCTTCCATCATCATCCTCTGATCTTGTGCCAGTAGGTCACAGCAAGGGAGGTTGTCATTATGGTGCTGATGCATCCCACTTTTCTTGTCCTCCTCCACTTGTGACTCAGCGTAGTATTCTCCAGGACCACTACCCTATGCTTTTTTGTAGCCCTGCAATAATATTTTGGGGGTGCCAGTATTCCCTATGACACTTCATGTTTGTTTAGGCCAGACTAATCTGCCTTGTTGTCCATCATGAGGTGCTTGCCCTGAGCATTTTGTAATCCCTATACTATTGCAGGAGTAGACAGCCAGCTTTCCTTAAACAGAATTGCTTCTTGTCTGTGAGTTGATATTTTTGGTATGGGCACTCTGACCAAAATAATAAGAGTCTGCAAAGAGATTCACATTATGGTTTGACCTTAATTCTTTTGAGAAAGAAATGAGTACATCTCCAAAGATGTACTTGCTTGAAGGCAACAAAGCTTCAAGATTACTCTGGGACTACTAAAAACATTAGTACTTCCATCTCATGATCCTTCAGAAAGTGAAAAAATGTGCCAGTCCTGGTGGGATTTAACAATCAGCTGGTTAACAATTAAAACCTTGAATAACACACCAAACCTATTCACTGAGAGAGTATGTAAAAGAGGAACTGAAATTTTTTTCCTTCTGATTGCTGTGATTAAAGTTTGGAGGTATCATTTATTATATTAGAGGTATTAATTCCTGTCCTGTAATGGGTCATGTCATAAAGAAGACTTTGGTAAGTGGAAACTCTCCAGTATTTCAGGATATTACAAGATGATGCCAAAAGATGTGCATGAGACACTGAAGGCAAGACTAAGCCATTTCTAAAACTATTTCCTTTTGCAACAATTCTTATCTATGGCTCATGTGCAACACTGGCAAGACTAAAGACAAATATTTTTCAAATGGACTCAGGTTGGGACACAGCTGATTGGCTGTGCTCAGGCAACCAGGAAGTCTGCTGGTTAATACTGGTGTGCCTTAGTGACTTGGAATGGAGGAGAATGGCTGCCCTGTAGTCTTGCATGCTGGAAATATGTGGTAATGTTTGTGAGTTACTTATTGGAAAGGTATGTGCTGCTTTTCCAGGAAAATTAAGCTACAGATCCATTGTAATTATTTCTCATGGTCACATGAGTTGCTGGCTTCTTTGCAATGCATTATTATTTAAGAACATAAAAAAGATGGCTGTTCTGGTCATTTAGGAATAATTTGTTCTTTACCATTTCAGTGTTATGTTTCCTATAAACTTTTATTTTGACTGTAAAAACGTAGTTGGAAAATAATGTTAGTCCCTTTGGTTTTTCAATGTTTAAAGCATTATTCAGCTCTAATAAAATCCTATATAATTTATAAATATCTTTGAACAACCACTGCTGCACAGGAAAAAAAACCTCAAGTTCTTAAAGACACAGTTAAGAGAGGTGTGTGAAGGTTTGACAGATGACCTGTCTGATAGGAAACTGAATGTGAATTTTCAAAGGTATAAACCAGTGCCAATGTAAGCATTCTTGGTTTTAGTTAGTGTACATACAAAACGCTTAAAGCCCTAGTCTTAACTATTTAAATCAAAATATCGTAAACAGAGTTTTTAATTTTAGAAGGAAGGTTTAAAATGAGGTTTGGTGAAAGAAGATAAACTGAGGGCTAGAGGTGAGAGAAAACACCACAGAGAAAAGGATGGGTGCAGAGAGGTGAGGGAAGTTGTGCCTGGCAGAAGACAGTAAGGGAAACTTTGACATTGCCACTCAGAGGGGCAGGGTGCTTAGAGGCTTGTTCTGTGTGTAGGTGCACTAACACACCGAGCCTGGGTGGCACAGAAAGGCTGGAGGTCTGAATGCAGTCAGGGGGATGTGTATGGACTGGTTGTGGTGCCATAAGAGTGCTCTCATGCCTCTTTCAAAACAGATCTTTGAGCTGGTTAAGCATGTCCACGACCTGTGGCCGTGTTGGGTTAGTCTGCACACGGAAAGGATGCAAGCATTTAAAGAAAGCCTTTTCTCCCTGTCTCAACTTCTAATACAGCGCTGATTCAGGCCAAAGAATCTACTGGATTTCATCCAGATTTCCCTTGTTCTTAGGGCTGTATTTATGAGAATTCAAGTAACAATGAAATGTGAACTGATTTTGTCAATCTGGCTTTTCTTTAGGTCTCGGACATATTTGTCTGCTTCTACTCCTATAATAAAGAACCTTTTCCAAAAGTGATGCAACCACAGGTCTGGCAGACCAAGGTGCTGCTAAAATCAGTGCATGTAGGAATTAGATCTCAGAATGGCAAAACTGCTGACTCCTGTTCTGTGCTAAAGACTCAGCAGTGGAGAGTTGTGGTATCCTTGCATTGATGTCAGTCCCTCTGGTTGATGGTTTATGTGCTGAGACCTTTGCATCCAGAATCTTCCCCAGTGCAGCTGTTGCCTTTGCTGAGCTAGAAGCACAGGCTGAATATGTTCTGGCCCCCTGCTCTGGGCTAGCTTGGCCAGAGAGCAACCACAGTAATAATCCCAGACCCAGCTCAAGGAAGGCTCCTTCTAAACAATACCAAAAAGTACAGCTCATTTGGAGGAGAGAAAAAACAACTTTCTTGTTACTCAAGTACCAGCTCTGATCAACCAGTTAAGGAATATGTGGTGGTGCTTCAACTTCTCCTACCTATTAATGACCAAGCCCCAGATCAGCTCTAGGGCAACTCTGGAGGAGTGTTATAGGGCTCCATCCCCTTATGCCCCATGCAGCTGCCGAGATCAAGATCGGTGGGATGTGGACATGTGATGGTGTGTGAAGTCAGTGACTAATTCCCTGGAAGAAGAGGTGAAAAAAGTTAATGATATGAGCAATGTGAGCCGGGGTGACACCTCCTTTCCAACCACTCTGTGAATGTCCTGTGAGAGTGTCTGAGCATTTGTCGGGTGTTAACATCCTCTTTCCTCTCCAACCAGCTTGCTAACTTTTTCAGAGCACTGAGATCATGTTACAAAACTGACTTTTGGGAACATTCAAGTTTGTGGAAATACCTTTAAATTCTCCTTTCCAAACAGAATTTTCCAAACCTAATATCTGTTCTTCTCCTCCTTCCAGTGTGTTTGGGGATTTTTGGAAAGTCGGTTTTTGGTTTTGTTTTGTTTTTCTAGTACTTATATGGTATGAAGCAATACTAAGAGAAGTTGCTTATATGAATACTGAAATTTTAAGAGTGGTCTGATATTCACAGAATTAATTATGGCCTTGTGGTGTCTGAGGCATTAGTTAGAAGTCAGAGGATTGCAGATAATTGGCCTGCTATGGACTGCCAAAAACTTACCGGTGAGTTTTTTCCTTCAGCAATGGATACCTTTTAGCATCTATTAAAGGGACTAAAATTGGAAGAGAAGCAGCATAGGATTGATAGGAACCAAAGGCTGTAACAATATCTTTGACTAAGTTCATGGTCTGCAGTATCCTTCTCTTCTGCTCTTTTTAGTCTAAGAAATCCTGTCCACACATGCTTGTCTATTGAGCAGAGTCTGACCAGGCAAATAAACTTCTAAAGTGTATTTAATTTGTATAGAACTGGGGAGGGTATTTGGGGAGGAAATAGGGATAGAAGAGGTTTTGTCTTGGAAGGATTTTCTGGAAATCTGGGTTCTTCAGGGTATTTTGGAAGCTGAGAGTGCCAGAGGAAAGATGATGCAAGACAACCTCTCATTGTTCTGTGGATCACACTAGCTTCCTCTGGTGTCCAGTCATGGGGAGTCTCCCAGGAGTCAAGGACTTTCTGCTCTAGAGGCTGTGGATGCACAGTGCCAGCAGGCAGTAACTGTTCTGGAGTTAGAGGGACCTGTCTGACCAGGAGTCAGCATGGGAGTTTTCTTGCAAGATAAGTCAGCATGGGATTTGACTCTTGTCCTTTTTCTCTTGAAGTTTTGATTGTTCTACTAATTAATACAATGAAGGTTGAGATGTTGCTCTATTCTATTACAGTAATTTCATAATTATAAGCC
>PYHW01010133.1:5674372-5697022 GCA_013186435.1 Turdus rufiventris | reverse complement strand
GATGGGTTGTGAAAAGATAAAGAACAACGCCACACCTGGTTTCAATGGATGGCCCATCAGCAGAATATCTCCCATGGAGATAAGGATCACTGTCCCCACCCTCAACAGACGGTGATAGAATAGATACCTTTTATCACACTCTGTATTGTAACCTGCAACTTATAATCGTGAAATTACTGTAGTTAATTTCTAGCTTTGAGGTCCTTAAGCCAGTATCATCTGCTTGTTGTACAAAAGCTGAAAAGGCAGGAAAACCTCTAATGGAAAGATGTGTTTGGGTTGATGGTCAGCCGATTTTTTGGGTTCTAAAAATGTTTTGTTTCATGATTTTGACCAGAGTGCTGCAGCATGGGGGAAAAAGTGTTTTTCTTTTTGTAGCAGCAGCAGTGATAATATAGTGTTGCTATCTGGAAGTATCATGTTTAGTGGGAGTCCAGGTGGGAAATCTGCTGTGCAAACATCCTGCCAAAAAAAAATCCTTATCCCCTTTAAAGACCTTCCCTGTTTTCAGAAGTTTCCAATTCAAGTAACTAAGACAGATAGGAAGGCAGTCATTGAAGTGCCTTGGAATTGCTGTATGTAGAAGAAAGTCTGCTTAAGCTATATACCAATCCATCTCTTAAATGGCTAGAAAAATAAAGAACCTATAAACATGTATAAATCTATCCTTTCCATGTTTATGGGGCCTCTCTATGACCTGAGAATACTTTTTCATCAAAACAGACTGCACTAGGGTGAGCATTCAATTACAACACCTGTGTCCAAAGAGCTTATAAAAGCAACATTTCCTCATTCACTTAGCATTGGATATGGCTGATGAAAATGATAAGGAACCTCTGTGGCCAAGGAAAAGGAATGGCTCTACTATAGGAACATTTCCTGTATGGGGAAGAAAAAATATAAAACTGAATTGCTGCAGCAGAAGCACTATTATTTCTGTTATGTTGTATTTACCAGGAGTTGTCCAGAATATGAAAGGATATAATTGTGTGGGCTCTAAAATGATGGCCAAAATTCAAACAGAAGGCTAGGATTTATTTTGTTGTCATTTTTTTTGGTAAATGTAACATTGCTTACCTATTCATCGTCACATGGTGTATATTTAAGAAGTCTTGTCTGCTCTTAAGTCGGTTTGGGGGTAAGCAACCCAGCATTGTGGAGATGCTGGCTCTGGTATTCATGCACAAAAAGAGAACTGTTCATAATCCTCTTCCCTAGCTCTGTCCGCCTCAGCAGGGTGAGAAAGTATTCCAGACAATAGCTTCTGTATTCTGTAAACACACCAAAGGTCATAAAAATATACAGTGCTAACATTAGCTCTGGCTTTTCAGCCTTCGCTGCCCTCATTTGACCCCATAATATTGCATAAAAAGGTGAATGAATAGCTGTCTTCAGCCTTAGCAGTGAGGAAAATGTGAGTTTTGAGCACTTCTGTAGCAGAAAAAACACTTTCTCTGTTGGTGTTACTGGCTTTGGAGAGTTCTGTTTGCCTTTTTTGTTTCTCTGCCCTGCCAGCACTAAGGACAACCATAATAGGCTTTTGCCTGTTTTACTTGAGTGGTCAGAAAAAAGTCTTCTGTTACCTGTGATTAAACACAGTTGTTTTACCCCTTGGTTAAAGTTTGCATACTCTGCTGTCTGGGGTCATTCATTTGACTGCAGAAGTGGCAAACATAGCAAGAATGGAGCATTTAGCAGAGTCCAAACTTTTAATGGCACAGGCTTGCCCTTTCCCACTCTGATTGGTTTTTATTCTATGGGTTTTATTCTGTAAAAGTAATGAAAGAAATCTATGTTCTCTTTGAAATATTTGATGAGTTCTTTCAAGAGGGGCATTAAGTTAAACAAAGTGAAATCAGGTCTATAAAACTGAGCTTAGTTTTCTTGTAGCATCTACTGATTTCAGGCTCTGTGTATCTCAGTCAAGCCTGGCAAGGCAGTGAGGACATCTGTTTTTGCAAATGAGCAGAAGGTGTGTTTCATACTATGGTATCATATTTTTGCTGTAAGAACTTTCAGGACATAGCTTCTGTGTGTTTAAGATTGGTGGCAAACAGTGTGAAAAATATGGAAAACTATTCCTGCTGTTAAGTTACACCCCTTCCTCTCCTCTCTTGTTAAAAATATCTTATCTAACCTCTTAAAGAACAGGTAAGGCTAAAGTGCTAACTTGCCCCAACCCATGTAAAAGAATTTGGAGTTCCATACTTCACTGTAAATTGATGTGTCCAAGTGGGCTATTGGAAAGAGTTGCATTCAAAATTGGCAACTAGCACTTCAAATCCTTGATTTCAGCAACTTTTGCTTGGAAATGTATGATCTGACATTTGCTGTTTTATTTAAATTTGAAAAGCTTGCCTTTTTAATAGTTTGCTCTGCATGGCTCTGAGGATGCCATCCTGATCCCATTGCAGCCAACAGTAAAACTCTTCTTACTTGACATTGGTAAGAGCAGGACTGGACTCCCAGTGCTCTGTGTGTTTATTGCAGTGCACAGTCAGCTTCTCAGCCTTTCAAAAGGTTGGTCTTACTAGCATAAATCTGAAAAGTCAACAGATTTGGGCACCTCTTGCCTCAGCCAGCTCCCTGGAGTCCCAGAGCCATAATTTAGGCAGTGGCTTAACCCCAGAGCTGCAGTCCAGGGCAATGGCCACAAAACTGCATTTCTCTCAGGGGCAGCATCACTTCCAGACTATTTCCTCCTTGCATGGAGGTGGGGAGCCTCGGGCTCTCCAGAACCTACAGGAGGGTGAAGGTTGTCACCATCCAGGCTGCTGCATTACTGGAGCTGATGACACAATGGGCAGTAGTGTCATATTGTATGAGCACTTTTGCTGGCAAACAGTGCCATTCTGTCCCATCTTGTATAGTCCTTGCTCCTCTGGAGTCACAGAGGAAGAACGCCTTTGCTTAGGCTGTGTTAAACATTGCAGGATCTCATCCCTTGTGTTTGGCCATGTGCTTCTTTTATATAAGTCTTGCAGTCTTTTTAGTCCAGTTCTGTATCTCTGGCTTCCTTCTTAATTCTGCCTTTGCTTTTGGACTGACTTGAAATCCAAAGCCATCCCATACTGCTGTTGTTATTTAAACATGCAACTCCCCATGCCCTTAAAATTCTTTTAATTCTTCAGTTTTGCACTAAAAGCAATAATAACTTAGAAAGAAAAACAAAAAGAGAACACTTTATGTAATCCAAACTTCAGCTCCCTGATCATTGGCTCCACTCTCACAGCTTGTGATGTCAACACAAGTCTTGAAGATTAAGAACTCATATCAAGTTTCACTGGCTGGCTTAAAGTTACCCTACTGGGAAATGTTGCTTTTCCCTCAGCCAAGTCCCTTTTTCTTTCTGCCAAGTCAAAGCTGAGGAAGTTTAATAACTAACTAACTAACTAACTAAAAATCTGAGGATGAAAAGGCTTCTAAGGAAATGAAATGGATGTGGGCCTCCAGAGCAGGCTGTACAGACTTCTGGCCAGAATTTGTCAGCATATGGTCTGCCCACCATCAGGAGCTCTGATGCATCCCACAGCTGTCAATCCTGCTCCCTAATCTAGACTCAGACCTCAGGTAATCTTGGTTCTTGCCTAGCTGCTCCAGGTTTGCACTTTCTCCAAAGCTGGGATGTTCTCGGGAGCTTGTCTTATCTGTCTTCTCCTCACACCATCAAATAAGAAGATGCAAGCTGCTACAAGTGTCTCCTTGGGTACTCCTGGGCTTTAATGTTTTGAAATTATTTGGTCTGGGTGGAGAATTTGATTTCTCTGATTTCTCTAAATACATCTGAAATTTTGAAGATCTAAAAATGAGACTGTGACAAAGTTTAATGCAGAATGGAAGCAGTGGTGTGTTTTTACTCATAATGTGTTTGCATACAAATACGAACTTTTCAAGGGAATTGCATTGTCAAAATATAATCTTTTCTTGAAAGTCCTTCTAATGTGGTGAAAAAGAGACTCAACCCTTGCTCACATCTGCACTCAGCCACGCTGTGATCAGCAAGTGAGGAAACTCAGTCTGGATGTGTTTTGACAGTGGCACTAAATCTTACACCATTGCTATGCACTTGCTACTAATCCCACACATTGCTTGTTATCTGCTTGTTCCCATACTTCAGGACAAAAGCTGTGCCTTTTGGGGATTAAAAAACACATAAGAGGAAGGACTAATTTAAAGAGTGATTGGGAGTAAAGGGTCCAGCTTCTGGGACGGATTCCTGCTTTCCCTCTCTGAGGGCACTGGCTGACGCTCATGGAGGGGGCAGAGCCTTCATTCCCTTTTGCATTTGCATCAGAAAAGGCAGTAATTTCTAAGTTAAGTTTTCCATGGAGCAAACTTTCACTTGATTAGGCCTGGCGTCATTGGTGGATGGGGTGATTGGCGGTGGGATGCGGGCCGGCTGTGACCTGCATGGAGCCATCCAGTGGCAGCGCTAATTAGTGGCCCAGTGCCTCGTGAACACCTCTCCGCAGGGCCTCTGGCCCAGGTCACTGCTAATTTCGCATGAATCACTAAGCAGCCATTGCCTGGTAACTAATTTTGACCTCTAGCTGCTTCGGCAAGACCTCCAACCCTGCTGCTGAGGATAAATGACATCCTGTTGTTATCTGTCCTCTGGGCAGCTGCTGAATTCCCACAGCAGCTTTGCTTTGCCCTCCCTGCGGAAGGCTAGAGCTCCAGGCATTGCAGCCTGTCCCCGAAATGAATGTGAGTAATGACCATGATTAGGGGTTGGCTGTGCACAGACCATCGGCTGAAGTTGGATCCTGGAAATATTTCTTCCTTTTAGGTCTAGATTTTGGATGAAGGAGGAGAGGAGCTAGGAGCAGAAGTGCTGAGGCAGGGCTAACAGCTTTATCCTGTTCCCAGGATACACAGCCAACACTTCTGTGCAATCAGTTTTGCCTCCGCTCATTTGGTGCAATCTCCAGCTATGTGCACAGCACTGTGAGAAGCTGCAGGGGAAATACCTGTGGTGGGGGATTGTTTGGAAATGCAGGGGAGGAGAGTAGTGTGCTTTGGCAGGGGTGCAGACAGACTTTACCCAGAGATGTAGGAAAGCAAATTTAAACTCCGATTAGCTGCATTTTGTAGCTGAGCAAGGCCTTGGAGTTAGTGGTGTTGAGCGAGCTGGTACCTACAATGAGAAAGTATCTTCTTGCCAGGAGTGCAGAATGTTCTCTAGTCTTGCTAAACTATAGTTTGGTGTCCATCCTCAAGGGTCTTCTAGCTGTTTTCCTCGTGTTTACTGTATTAGACAATTGAACAGTCCCTGTGTGACGAGAATGAGCTTTAGTGTGTGCAAGCATGTCCTGAGAGCTTGTTCTGACTGCTGGTGTTTCACTGAAACCTGCCACCAGAGTAATCTTTATCTGACCCGTTGACAGCAGCTAAGATAAATGCTGTCTTCATTAAACTTTTGGGAAATAAATGAAAAAGAAAAATGAAAAATTTTTATTGGAAAAAAAAAATCAAGCAAGCAAAACTCTCAAACCACTCAAACTTCAAAAAATGCCCCCCCAAACCCAGTGTTAGTACAGAAATAACAATTGCTCCCCGGGCACTGGTTTTTGAACATAATTGCTATTATAAGTAGTCTCGATTAGGGAATATTCTGCATGTCTACTTTTGAATTTTTCCCTGAGGATGTAGCCTCTATGCTGGTGGAATATTGGTGGTGGAGTATTTTTTTTCCTCAGGTGTTTAACTTGACTTTCCCCGTGAGAAATCAATCCTTTTCTACAGAAAGCTTCAGAATTGCAGTAGGCAATTCAGTAGTAAGTCAAGGGGAGAAAATTTGGCAACTGGAAATTCATAGTATCTTTTACAGACGGATTACCATGTAAAGATATCCACACAGTTCAGTAAATCTGGATATCTAGCATTCAGGCTGTCAGGTTTCAGCTATGGGACTGTGCTTTACCCTGAGGTAGATGTTTATCTGCTGATAAAATGAGATGTGTAGGTTTGAACCTTTGCAGTGAAGCAGAAAATCAAAGCCCTTAACTATTTGCAGTCAGTAAAACTCACATGGGCCTGTTTATAAAGGACTTATTCCGTGATTCAGGATATATTTCAGTTTGTGTTGATGCCTGATCTGCTTAAAATATTTTCCCCCTGGTTTCTGTATTTCACTAAAGTTGTGCTCTGTCCTTTGCTTTTCAAACCATTACTGTATACCATTCAAAAATTCCAAATTGATTAAGTCTAGTGAAGGATGAAGTGATCCCTGGTTGTGTTTTTTCTGAAGCACTGCTAACAAAAGCTATGTAAATGTAACACATGACTGCTGTTTATGGTAGATTAAGCTTGTTCAGCTTTTGTCAGTGATGCACCCAGTTTGCAAGTAAAATAAAAGAATTTTGTGATGGGGTTGTTTTTGTGATTTGTGTTAATAATTAACCTAATCTGACAAAAACTGTCTGGTAAAAATTGTTAGACTGGACAGATACGTGGCAGAAGGCTGCACAGCAGGAAGAAGGTGACCTTTGGAAGTGAACAGCAAAGCCAACATGTTAACTAGCAAGCACTCTATATAGATTTTTTTTTCCAACAGTGAAATATAGTTTAAACTGTCCCTTTCTCTGTTGTCACCATCAGCAGTAAGCTCCCATTTGCAGAACACAGCTGTGTGGTAGTACGTGAACTCTGTTATGCAAGCAATTATTTATTATTACTATTATTTATTATTAGAGAATTTGTGGACCCTGGGAAGAAAGCTCTATAACAGCTTTGACCCATGGAATCACACTGAAATTTCTGTGTTTCTGGGCTAATTTCACTTCTGCTTTACCTGTGTAAAGTACATTATTTTTAAGAGAGGTAAGCTTCACGTGAGAAAGGAAAGCTACAGTGGCTATTGTCTAGCAGCCTTGTGAGAGCAAACTAAGTGAGTTTACTTAGTGAGGAGCCAGCTTGGATCTTGAAGCTTCAATGTGAGTGGAAAAGAAAACAGGGTGCTGTGGCTGATCTCACACAAATTGAGAGGAAAGGCAACATGTGTGTAAGGATGTCTTGGATTTTTTGGTATTTAACAAATTTTCCTTGACCTGCCCTTGCATTTTGCCCTTTGTATATAAAAACTAATAAAGAAAAGAAAAAGCTTATGTTTTTCATTATCAAGGGCAGTGGAAAATCTGAAAAAAATCAGGACTGCAAAAACAAGACAGATGAAGTAAGTGGGTGGTCTATGTTCACTGCAACATCTTCTCAAGTGTCTGGACATTGAATTTGCTGTAATCACTCTCTCTTTATAAGCACATAACTGGGTGGGAAGGGAGTGGAGGGAAGAGAAAAGTAACAAATGTTACTTACTGAGACTATATGTTCCTACCAGTACTGATCATTAGAAATAAAGATTTTTTTTCCAGAAAGGAAACATGAATCAGTCTTGTTAAGAATCACATTAGGTTTTTTTTGTATCACAATCCAGTATTTTCTGTCACTGAATTTAATTTCAATTTAAATCTTGCTTTTGTTTCTTATTCAAATGAAGTTCATGTTAAAAACTTCCAGTTCCTCCTAAAAATGCTGATTGACCCATGGATACTTCATCTTCTTTTGGCTAGAAGAGGCAGACTTTGCTTGCCTTTGGATTTTGGGGAAATGCCTCCATAAGTGGATTCATAATCTGCATTTGCCAGTAGTGAAGGAGGCTTTTCAGATGCAGAGTGCAGGACACCAGTGGCCACAGCTTTTAAAGCTTTTCTCCTCTCTCTCTTTAAAGAAGAACAATGAAACCTTTTTTAAAGGAACTGTTTAGAAAGCCATTTAGTATTTAGTGTGTCTGTCCAGGGCTGCCTTCACTTTCCCTGCGTAACAAATACAGTGTGGAGATCACTTTCCTGTGCCAGGGGTGGCTGTCCTCCCATGGGGTCACTGAGGATTTCCCTCCCTACTGCTCATGCATTCCAGGCTCTGTGCAAGGTTATCTGAAGAGGCCTTCAGCAAACAGGTCTTAATCTGATTCCCAGCCCCTGAGCCTCGTGCCTGCTCCTGAGCTGGAGTCTGGGTGCACTTGCTGGACACCCCTCCCTGCAGTCATGGGACAAGATCTGGTGAGTGTCTCCCTCCCCCTCCTGCATGGGGAAATTCCCTCCTGTTGCAGGCTAGGGGACAGCATAGCATTTTCTGTCACACGTGCAGTCTAATGTGAGAAGGAGATAAGGTCCTGAAGTGCACAGTGGGTGTGTTGGGGCAACCTCTACTGCATGAAATCTTCAGTAGATAGTACCATGCTTGTAAATAGAATGCCACGTTTCCAGACACCTGCTGTATTACATCACTCTCTACATTATTGTTATGACCTTTTCTGGCACTTTCTCAAGGAGTTATTCCTAATTTTTCACTTTTTAACACAGCAAACTGAACTGTGAAGGTGAAATTGTACTGGGAGTATTTTTGTTCTAAGCTAATCTTCTGTAGTGTTCTGTATTGCTGATAGCTGAATCTGACTGCCTTGCAAAATCATATTGTAGGAAGTTCCTCAGACAATGTAATTTTGTTTCCTGTTTCTTCCAAGGCCAAGAGCCAGAATTTTTCATGTCTACATCCTCTGTACTCCTCTTTCCCTTGGCTCACTGGATAAAGCTGAATTCAAGCAGAAAATCTGACTGCTTCACAGATGGGTGAGGTTTGTAGCAACTCTGACCTAATGCAAAAGCCAATTACATCATTAAATTGCCTCCTGTGATTGTTTTGTTCCTAACTACTGCCACTGTGTGCCACCTCAGAGCTGATATGTTTCAACCCTCAGACACTTTTGCACTCTTTCCTGGTTGGCTGGGTCTTGGTTTCAGCAGTAACAAAGGACCTTTGGTACACACCGTGGTGCAAAGCAACTTGCAGGAATATGCAGTATGTCCCTGGAGCTGAGTAACCCTCTGCATGGTACCAAGGCCGTGTCCCACTTTTGAGACCTTTTTCTCTGGGGAGTTGTCAAAGATACAGAAGCAACTTCTAAATGCTTTGAGCTACCTCATGCTATGTGCAGGGATGTGTCTGCAGCCCATGTCCTTGCATGTGTGCGTTAGTCCTGCTGCTCCTGAGTGAGCTGTTTGCAAGCACAAGGGGAGGTATTTTCTGCCTGGACAGCTCTCCTTGGGAGATGACATAGTGGGTGAGGGAAGAACAATCCATATTCTGGATGCAGGACAGAGGTTATTGCATCCGATTAAAAATAAATTTTATTTTAGATGAACATTTCATTCTTTGTAAAGATTAAATGCCTCATGTTATTGATATCACAGAGGATTTCAAAATTCAAATGCTTTTAAAGTGTATGAATGAATTATGTGCTGTGTTTTATGCCATACATTATATAACAGCTAATTCAAGGTGTCCCATAACTTCTCAGGACCAAACAAAAGGATGTGAGGTCTGATATATTAATCTCCTTTTACCTTGTGCAGAGTATTGTAGAGTTGTTTGGATTTTTTGAGATTTTTGCTTGTTTTGTTATTTTTTTTCTTTTTAAACTACTGGCGGTCTGCTGTGGTCTGCCCTTCTTATATTATACAGTTGCATGCAGCTTAAGTGTACCTTCCTCAGTTTCATGAAGGTGTCCTTTCTTGCATGATCTGTATCAGTACTCAGCCCTCTATATTATCAAAATGGTGCAAAATGGTCTTAAGATGAATGAAGACCAAAGAAAAAGTATTTTTGTTGGACTCTACAGATCTTCCTTCTCTGCATGTTACTGACCATGAAAAAAATTAGGATTTATTTATAAAAAGTTTAGGTGGACTCAAATTCAAACTAGTCTAAGTGCCAAAGCTGTGGATTTATTTGTACAGTATATCCCTACAATTTATAGAAGTTTAGTTAACTGTAGAATTAAATGACTTTGTTTTCTACTGCTGTGGGTCTCTATTGAATTTGGCACAAGTTAAAACGGCCTTGTAGCATCCAGCATTTGCTGGATCATAAAGCAAAGACCCTCCCTAGGAACACAAATGGAATTTCTTTCCACCACTGCAGTGAGATTAATGACAGTTTAGCAGGGCTTTTTCTCCCCCTTTTGTCCTGTAAATCTGAGCTCTATTCGACTGAACTGCTTTTTAAAGAAAACAAACTAAAACTCAGGCTGCCTAAGTTCTCCTGAGGCACCATTCAAGGGGCGGTGTTTTGCTCTCCCCACAAACCTTCCAAGGCACTGAATTTTGGGCAGGAGATGCATACAGGATCAGGCATGCTGGCAGAGGCCACTGGGGCTTGCAGTTGTAGGCAAAAGGGGCTGCACATCAGCTGATGCTGCTGATGTGGCGATGGATTAGTGAACAGAGAAAGGTTTGCATTGTGCTAAAAATGGAAGGATTAGCAGCTGCCCGTGTTGAGTCAGGCTAGAGGGAGGAGGATGAGGAGAGCAACATACTGTGACACTGTGTATTAAATTG
Source organism: Turdus rufiventris (assembly GCA_013186435.1). Taxonomy (NCBI): domain Eukaryota; kingdom Metazoa; phylum Chordata; class Aves; order Passeriformes; family Turdidae; genus Turdus; species Turdus rufiventris. The sequence continues at coordinate 5,686,628 of PYHW01010133.1, read as the reverse complement.
CTATCAGCAGCCTTCCCTACCACCAATCTCCCTCCTTCCCCTTCTTCCCTTTTTGCGAAAAATCCTGGAGGACTTCATATCAGAAAAAGAGTTTTATTCTTTCCTCTTTCTTATGCTTTTTCTTATTTCTCTGTTTATTACATTTTAACTTTTCAGATATTTTTCATACAAAACATTTTTCAGAGAGAGAAGAGTTAGTACTATCTTAACTGCAAAGGCAGATCCCAGCCTGAAGTAACACCCAGAGATGGCTGTGCGTATGGGTTTATTAAATGCAATAACACGCAGCAAGACAGCATATTGTCATTGACATCTCTTCCTTCAATGTGAGGCTTGAATTTAGATCCATCTCAAAAACTCACAAATCACAATATTTTATTTTCATCTCAAAAAAAAAAAAAAAAAAAAAAGAAAAAAGAAAAAAAGTAGATTGGTTGCTTGTGTTGATTTTTTTCACTTAGTTCCTTAGGACTCCTGTTTTGGTGCAGATCAGCAATTCAGAGCCTTATGTTTGGCACTAGGCCTGTTTCAGTCATGTCACCAGTAAACCATCACCGATGGACCCTGGTGAGAGTCGAGAAGCTTTCTCAGACACCTGCTGCCTCTCTGCTCCCAGCTTTGCTGGGGGCTGCCTCCCACTGAGATTCATCAAAACATCACCTGCTGATGACTGTGTTGGAAGGAGCTGGAGTTGAACCTTAAATCAGTCCTTAGTAAGGCTGTGAGCTCGCTTCTTGGGAGGTGAATGGGAGCAGCAGTGTGGCTGTGTCCATCTCCCCTGCCTGCTCTGCCACCAGCCTGCAGACCCTGATCAGGTGCTGGGGTGTGCATTGTGGCTTGGACTTCCCAAACCTAGTGCAGCTCCCGGGAGTGTGCTTAGGTGCTTTACTGAACTAGGTTAGTCCCTTCAAGTACTTCCAACTTTTAAAGGCTATTTGGGCCAAAATTATTTGTACTCCTCAAGGAGCCAGCTTTTCATCAACCAGACACCTTTGATTTTAGCAGAGAGCTCAGTCTAATTATTGGAGGTGAGTGAAATTCCTCTTTTCAGAGTTGCACTGCAGTCAGTGGAGCTTCTCTCTGACAGATGACTCTAAAGTTAGTGTTTCCTCTGTATAAATGAGGACTAAAACAGGGGGTTTAAGTTACCTGTCTGTCAGTGGTGAGAAAATGCAGTGGCCAGAGCACTCACAGGGCTGTTCCTAACCACTGCAGCTCCCCACCAGGTCAGCAGAACACAGAGTGGTGATGGGGGCAGCAGCTTCGTTCAAAACACAGAACTTCTACTAGGGGCAGCAAAATTTGGCTTTTACTAACACAGATAATGTTTTGTGGTATTTTTAAAAGAAAAGAGCTTTGTGGATTAATATTTTAGATCTAACCGTAGACAGCTTTTAGCAAAGAGAAACCAGAAGATTGCTAAAACGTGCTGTATTTTGGTACAGCAGAACCAATTCATCTGGACAGCTTTGCATCAGCCAGGGTGCAACATCTCTTCACACTTCAGATTTCTTTTAATTTAAGGAAAAATACAAGCCTACATTTAAGTGCTCAAATTCTCAAACTGAAGCACTTGAATAAAAAGCTATAGCTCATTAATTTCTTTTATCCTTTATGGGTCAAGTTCCTGAGAGTTCTTCAGAAAACAGGGCCATTTTCTTCAATGTCTCACTTGTGAGTTAAATGCATAATTTAGATAAACCCAGCTGATAAACATTGTCTTTACAAGACAGCATGCTCATGTGAAGAATGTTATTAACAGTCAAAGAAATTAAAAGAAGATTTTTTAAAAATAGTTTGATTTTAAAAAATGCTGCCAAGGACAATTAAAAAATGTAAGTGCTGTTCAAAACAGATGTCTCCTCTTGTTTGAAAGCAGAGTCTTCTTGCTTAGAGGTATTTGCCATGTGAGGTCTGCTCAGCTACATCTCCTCTAAGCAAGGACAGAGAAACATTTGAAGATGGGCACTCCTGGTCATTTGTTAAAATCACGATTTGCTGTTTTAATTTGTGTCACATAATAATGTAGAGTATTTGAGATCTCCAGCTGAAAGGAGAAAGAGGCACTGTGAGTACATGTACTGTTTAGAGAAAATGATAAGAACTTGCCAAGCAAGAAAGCGTTTCACCATTTTTCTTCTCAGAAAGTTATTTGGGAAGTTAGGGCAGAAGGAGGCTAGGAAGAATTTGGCTATGTCTCACTTGCAAATATTTCTTCTTCAGGGGAACAGAAATTAGAAAGAAGAATTCCTGTAATGTCTTCCCTTTCTCTCTTTAGACTGCAAGAATGAGTTTTTCCCCACGTCTAAATATTATTATTCATGAGGCTGTCATTGTGATGGGCACTGGTCAGAACTGTAAAGGACGTGCCTGAGAGAAAGCCAAAATTAATCCTGCAGAACCACCAAAGAGTCTGAGGGATCTCTGATGTTCCTTAGTTCGAACTGTCATACAGAGAGCAGGCCATGCCCTTACCCATCAGCCAAGGTAATTTCTGGACAAGGCTTTGGCACCTTCTGTGAGGAGGCTGCACAGGTGCTCTGGGTACTTGTGCCAGACCTCCAGCACCTTCCTTGAGCAGAAAGTAAGGAATTTCTGCAACATATAGAGCAAACATGCACTCATAACTGGTATGTACCAGTCGCCTTTACCTGCAGAGAGGAAGGAGATGGAGGAGATGGCTTTTTTTTTTTTTTTAAATCCCTAAAAGACAAGAAGGTTTTGTAGCCCCCAAAGAAGGGTGAAGTTCATTTGGAAAATTTATTAGTCTGTTCTCATTGAAATATTTGCACCATGTACGTGAAAATGTAACTTATTTGCATGGTAATATCACTGCGTTAGTTAAATGTGGGAGGGCAAAGAACATGACGAGAGTGTGAGGTTTTTCACACACTGATAAGGACTGGCTCTTATTGTGGATAAGGAATAAAACTCATTCTCATCCATGTTAAATAAATATACCACTTAACACAAAGTCCATGGAACTTGTTGAGGTTCTTGAGTGGATATAATGTTAGGGCTACAAGACTGTTAAATGATTCATTTAAATTAATCCACTTAAAAGCAAAATCATATATTGTAATTTCCTCAGAAACAGGGGACAATAGCTGAGATCCCAAAGAGGCATACAGACTTCTTATTCCATCCTGATATATATAATTTTCAGGAAGGCGACTTCAAGAATAAATTTGACAGAAGAAGAAGAACAACAAAAAAGTCCTCCAGCTCTCTTGGTCAGTAATCTGAGTTGTTTGGAAGATGGATGTGAGAAATCTTTACAGGAGTTACTCATGGGATTTCAAATTCATTCCTTTCTCAGTTACAGCTCAAACTGCTTTGTAAAGTACTCCTGGGTTTTTTTTTTGTTTGGGTTTGTTTTTTCCTTTAACATCTCGTAGTGTCTTAGCATACCTCCTTCCCTTCCAAAGTACAATAAATTTTTTTGTCCCCGTGGGGAAATAGCAGGGAAAGAAGCCCCTCAGCATACACTCCTGATTTGCCCAAGCTCCTCCCTGTGCTCTGGCAGCTCCTCTGCCAGGCTGTGGCGCAGATGTTGCCAGCGTCCATGCAGATGGCTGCATCCAGCTGGTGTCTGACTACGTCAGGAGCTTATGCTAAGATTAATCACTTTCTAGCATTAATCACTCTCTACCCCTTTACAATTCTGTGGTGAATTGTGCTGAATCCTGCTTCCACAAGGGGTGGAAGCTCTTTACTGCATGGGCCCAGCATGGGCCGGTAGAACAGTGACATGGTTTCTCTAGGGCAGGAGGGGCCCCTGAACACCTGAGTACTTGGGGTACTCTGTGAACTGTGGCTCTTATGCTTGTTTTGGCTACCAGTGCCTCTCAAACAGCTCCAGTGCTTGGGCTGTACTGCTGAAAATGCTCACGACATCTTGCATTTCAGCTTACTTCAATGCAAAACTGGCCTTTTAGGCAAGTAAAGGCTATGTTAATATCTACATTTTATTTAAATTATATTTCTGTATTATTTCAAGAAGAGTTTGAATTATTTTGACATAGCCCAAGATCTACCTGCTGCAAGAAATGCTGTAGATTCCCTGGTGCTATGTTTCAAGTCGTCAGAGTTATCTAAAAAAATATTCTATATTTCTGTGTTCTAGAAAGTTTAGATATGATCTTTTTGAAAAATTGTATTTATACACAGCTCAGGCACCAAAGCTGTTGAGATTTTATGAAATTTTCTTCCACTTTCAGTGCTATCATTTTGAACAACCTTCTTCAATAGACTGATAGCAACAAATTAAATTTTCAGCAACGGATCTCAATTTCTTTTTCTTCTGCATACATGTGCTACCTGTTAGGATTGCTAGGACATTGTGAACACAAAAGGCCTATTTTTTTGTCAGGAAACAACTTTTCGTGAATAATTTATGGCTAAACTCATAACTGAACAAAGTATGAATCTTCCATTTAGTTTCAGTGACAGTGAGTCACTTCCTTTCCTTTTGTCGGTCATTAAACAGCAAAAGATAAGAAGATATCTTGAACTCCATGAAGTTTCCATTTTTTAATAAATGGGCTTGTGCTTGCCAGTGATCTTTCAGCATTAACACTGGACGTGACTCCTGTCTCATGCCACTCTTGAGATTTTAAATTTGAACTAAATTATCTCCAAGACATAATAAAAGCATCATTTGAGAACAAATTCATTTAAAAAAAAACCCCAACAATGTAAATCTCATGCCATCCAAAAGACTTGCTTTGGCTTTAGCTCCACAAACTGATAAAGCTACAGCAGTGATGTATGTGCCTAAGTTTTCCATATGAGACAGATAAGCATGTCTAAGTCCAGTTTGTTGTCCTGTAGGGTGGATCACACCCTTATCATTCAAAGCCTCACTTCTTCAGATTAATGTATTTTGCTGTTACTAATAATCAAGTATTTTACTTGCAGGCAAAAGGAAGTGAGGGGGTGGTGGGGGGGAAAATCACTAAGAATTTCTGAAAACCTTACCATCTGTGGGCCCTTGAACAGACCCACAGATGCCATTCAGTCAAGTGCCACAGTATAGTGCCACATAGGGGATGAATTTTTAAAGTGAGGTTACAAAATCTTCAGGCGAGCAGCAGAAGATACTACACCTCTGATAACACCAAGTCTTCATTTTACTGACTCTTGACAACCAGCTCTGGTGGCATTTGAATCTCCCAACTCTGAACATCCTCCTTTGAAACACACACAAAAAAGATAGCATTTGCACAGCATACTTGGCCTTGTCTTGCATTGCCGTTCACATGTTTTTCAGAACAAGCTGAGCTCTGAGTTCCCACTTCCAGCCCACTGTATTTGCCACACACATAAAATCATAGAATCATTACAGTAAGACCTCTAAGACCATTGAGTCCAACAATTAACCTAACACTACCTTGTTCACCATTTCCCCAAGTGTCGCATCCACATGCCTTTTGAGCACTTCCCTGGGCAATCTCTTCCAATGCCTGATCATCCTTCCAGTCAGAAATTTTTCCTAATATCCAATCTAAACCTTCCCTGGCACAACTTGAGGTCATTTCCTCTGGTCACTCATTACTTGAGAGAAGATCAACTCCAACCTGGCTACAGCATCCTTTCAGGTATTGTAGGGAATGATAAGGTCTCTCCTGAACCTCCTTTACTCCAGCTAAACAGCTCCAGCTGCCTCAGCTGCTCCTCAAAGATCTTGTGCTCCAGACCCTTCACCAACTTCCTTTCTCTTCTCTAGGCATGCTTCATGCCTCAATGTATTTCTTCTGGGCTCAAAACTGAACACAGGTTTTGAGATGTGGCCTCACCAATGCCAAGTACAAGGGAATCAAAGACTACATGGTTTCCTTGTAGTTGTACCCATGCAGAAAATGATCACACCAAACATGGTGGATTCTCTGCTCTGCAAGAAAGTTTCCTCTAGAAAACGTGTCCTACTCATGTCTGTGGGATAAGCACATGTTGGAAAGCTTTTTTCTAGCTTGGGACCATAGAAGGAGTGCAAACAGATACCTTGTCTAGCTGAGTGCAATAAGTGTACTTTAGATAAGGATTTGGGTAAAAAGATGAAAGAACAGTGGAGAAAGAAAATGGAACAAATATGCTAGGGACCTGATAGAGCTTATGATCCCCTCCAAGAGTAACAAAAGAAATCATCCTCTTTATTCTGTGCATCTGTGGTTAGAATTAAAGGAGTCTTTGATACGAGTCACACTGAGTTGAAGTTAGATATACCAGCTGCTTCATCAAAAGGCAGCACATTAGTGCTTTTCATTTATCAAAATATGTGCCATTGATACATGAAGTAGACCAGTGTTAAACAAAAAGTCTGTATTATAAATACAGAAAAGAAGTGTGCAGCCTTATATCCTACCAAAGACTCAAAGCTGGAGATTGTTCTCTGTTTTACTAATTATATATCTCAACACTGACATCCTTTCCAGAGAGCTTAGTTCAAATGCTGTTTGGAATCTGGAGATGGTAGCTAGCTCCAGTGAGCAATGCTACTGCAGGAATCTGGCTTGGATTCAGGTATGCAGGAACTTAAGACTGTTTATCCAAAAGCTTGAATCACCCTCACTTGCATCTGAGCAGGCTTGGCTGGCAATCAATCAGGAAAGCAGAATTCTTCATCAGCACAATGCTAGAGGCAGGGTGTATTTTATGGATAGGGAGGATGCAAGATGTCATTGCTGAGCTGGGAGGAAAGGAAGCTGTTGCTATGATGAAGGAATAGAAACAATCAAGTGACTTTGTCTTTGAAGATAGCAGCATGACTGTGAACCTAGACATGTCTCCAACCTGGGAAATGCTGTAGTTGCCCTTCTGGCAGCTTTATTAGTTTATTACTCCTTACCTGTGTTCTTGGGAATCTGTTCTCCCTAAAGTTGCTTGTCCCCCTGCAAGTCACCAAACAAAATTGTTGCTAAGGGGATGAATTTGTGCAAATCCAGATGCTATTCAGATATGAAAAATAAATTAATATCTGATATCTGCTGGGGTTAAAGTTACTTTGAACTATGAAGACTGCAGAACTGCACCAAGTTCTGCAAAGCTCCTTGGCAGTCCAAGGATGGATTTGCTGGACATAGGGGTCAAAAGGCTTCAATAACCTTTCTTTTTATATTCTTTAGTAAAGGAAGGTTTTGAGTAGTGGTCACAGTGTGGAAAGAGAGGTGAAGTATAAAAGAGGAGAGATACATTTCGGTTTCAAAACTGGAATTCTAGCATCAGAAGGCAGTTTTGGCTCAGCTATTGGCTTGTTGTGTGGCCTTGGACAGCCTGGTTTATAAAGAGGGGAGGGGAAACTGGCACAGAAACATCTGAGGATTAAAAGATGTTTACAGAGTGCTTTGTACTTGCATAATTTTATCCTTTCTAAGTGTTTATTATTTTGAAATAGTCTCTTATGCCACTGTAATAGTACTGAACTTCCCTTAACCAGATCTGTTTCTTCACAAAAAACCCTTGCATGGACATGAATAGGACAGAGCACTCTGCAGAAGTTCTAAGCAGTTAAAAGCCTTAATATCATCTTGTAGATATTCAGTGTTGAAAAAGTTTGGAATTCCAAGGAGGAGAAAAAGACTTTATAGGATAGCTGTCTCATGAAGGCTTTCTTATATCTGCATTTCTTAACTGCTTAAGTTAAGGAAATACTCACTGGACTGAGAAATATACCCTATGTATTTTTTAAATTCTCTCCCATTTTATTTTGTGTTAATTTAGTGACGTCTTCTGTGGGATGAAGTTCCAAAGTATTACAATGGATGTTTCTGAGCATTCAAGCCTTACTTTTCTGTATGAGAATGAAGTGAAAGCAATTGCTAGTAGATCATACTGCCCACAGGCATTGCTATGCTTGTTTTGAGAGACAAGAAGACACATATTAATCATCATTAATCACAAATCAGGATTTGTGCAGAATGATTCCCCTAAACCCATTTGTCTGCATGGCCTGGCTGTGTTCTCTGGGACGCACTGGCTCTGTTGAGACGCTGAGGCAAGTTAGCCTGTGAAGAGCATATGAAAGGGAGGAGGAAAACAATTCAGAAGTAATGCTGATAATTGGTATTATGGTGAACAATATGTGATCAGTCAAGGGACTGAAAAAATGAAGACAGATGTCATAAATATATGCTAAGAATACTCAAGAAAAATGGGATTCAGTCCTAAAGGAAGATATGAAAAATATGAACAGAACAAAGATTGTGAGCAGTTGCACAAACATAGTCCATGCAGATACAGGAGATCACATTTGTTGCCTGCATGCATTCAAAGTCTGGAGTTCTATGTACAGTAGCTGTAAAGGAAACATTTCTGTGCTTGTTGAAATGCTGGTGGAGTTCAGGAGCTCAGAAGCTTTAAATATCTGAAAGTGGTAGGTAATATCTGCCATAGCTAATTACTTGGTACCACTATGTGCTTTAGAAAAGCACCTCTGAACATACAAGCAGTCACGTGGCATGTGTTTTGGATGGTTGGAGCCCTTGGTAGGTTTGTGGTATGTACTTGCAAATCACTAATTGCTGAACTTCAGGTACATTTCCAATAAGCTTGGGAAGCAAACTAGCAAGGTCAGGAAATGAGCAGGTACACCTGGTTCCCACCCTTGAATTTTTCAGGTGTGGAGTCATGAGAGAAACCCCTTCAGACTCAAGTACCTTGGGTCAGAGACACACATTCAATGTTGATGTATAGAGATAAGCAGTCTGATTCCAGGAATGGCAAGCAGCACAGCAAGGCACAGGCACAGTGAGATTTGTGGAACAATCAACAACTCAGAAAACCAGGCCCTGGTATTAAGTGCTTACCACCAGGCACCTAATCTTGAAAATATTGGCCAAATGCTACAAAGCTGTGCTTCTTTTTGGAAACAGAATCTGAGAATTTTTTCTTAACTCTGTAGTAGTGGATCCTTGTAAACAATCTCAGATATTTCCACTATAACATGAATGAGTTAGTAATTTATCAATGGAGAAATAGATTGGCTTAGTTTTTCTCTCATTGCCCTTTCTTCTGAGGTCAAGGTTGAAACACTAGAGTGAAAATGATTACTGAAGGAAGAATGTTTTCTGCTTCTGACTTTCCAGCTAAAAACCTTGCAAGAGGAAGTTCCCCACTCTTGGCTCTCATTCCTGGGGATTAGGATTTCTCCCCCAAAATGTTTTTCATTGCTTGAAGTGTTTCCCTTGTGCATCTTTATTTAGTGTCTATGTAGAATTGGAATGAAATATTTTCATAGGTAGTTAATGCAGGTTGCAGAGTATGAAATCTTCATGGTGTAATGGTATTCAAATACAGACTGAGTGAGATTATTATGAAGGAAGCATGGCACTTGTGCTAAAAAGTGCTGTTCAGTCACAGTGTCTGTCACTTTGTGGTATCTCAAACCACCTCTAGACTTCTAAAGTCTTTTTCCCACTTTCAAAACATTTCCTCAGGACTAAAATGAAATGAGAATGGGATGGAGCATAGCATTCCCAGTGGAATTCCCATGTGTTGGGTTTATCTAACTTGCTTTGTCTTTTGACTGTTTTTTCCTGCTCAACAAGCTCTAGTAAAGTTTAAAAATTTGCTTAAAAACTTTCTGCCAGTTCCAGGTGCTTGATTTTTTCATTAGTGCAATCACCTCATTATTCACTGAAATTATTACAGAAGATCAACAGATTTATTAGCTAAAGATTTACAGAGATGTATAATGGATGTGTGGGAGAGCTATGGAATTTCATGTGGCAGAATTTAGACATGGAAATTGAGAATGAACAATTATTCACTTTCTTGATGTGTCCCATGGAGACCTTCTGAACCTTGATCTTGCGTGCAAACTGCTGAAATGTTCACTTGTTGCTTTCTAGCACTGCTGCAGGTCAAATCAGCATTCACACTGCCACAGAGGAAGAGATCCAGAGATGTCTTTGCAGAAGAAATATATTCTGATCTAGAGCATTAGATGGTCAGATAGCTGGGCTTAATAATCCAATAAGACTTAAAACCTAACAGGTGTGCAAATTTTTGTTGTAACATGTGGTACTAAACAGTTCTGCAAAGCTAATTGCCTCTCTTTCTTTGTAGCTTTGAATGTAGAAGCTCTAACTTGACATGAACTTTGAGGTATGCATGCGTGATACTTGCCCACCAACTCACTAGTGTCAGCAACATCTTTGTCTTAGCAAAGCTCTGTGAAGACATTCTGGTCATGCTGCTGTCAGGGTCCTCAACTTTCATTGCCCACTAATGTCCAGCCCTTGGCAGGGCAGATCAGTGAGTGAAGATAAAGGAATGAGGAAACAGTTCTGGCCAAGAAAAGAAGGAAACTTGCAAATGGAAGCCTCAAGGTCAGCCACCAAAAGGGTAAATTGAGCATTAATTCTTTGGGATCTCCTATGAAAGCAAAAGGACTCAAGGAAGGGACAGACTTATGACATGAAGGGCAGCAGGAGGAAAGTCCCCAGAGCCTTTCCTTTTCTTGCCTTGCATTTATTTTGTGTTGAGCACCACAGGGGAAGGCTTTCATGGTCAAGGATGTTTTAGTATAACAAGAAAAGGAATGCAGAAGCAAACCCTTGCCTGGACACTTCTCCTTTCAGAGCTGGCACTGCCCAAAGAAATCTGAGTGTAACTTCTGATTTGCCAGCATACTAGAGACAGGTGCACACTAGTATATAACCAGCCCCCTTTCTGTAAATGAAAACTTTGAGGGAGGACATTAACCTTCCCAGTGAGACATAAAGAATTCTTACATGTCGCTGATCTCCATGGAAATGGCAAAGGTCTTGGCACTTCTACCATTTTCTGCCTAAATTTGCCCTAAACCAGAACAACCAGGCATTTTAAAGCAGTTAGACCATCATCAGTTACATGGGTTTAAAACATATAACACACATAATTCAACCAACCACCAGTCACCACGATGTGAACATGCAGTGGTTACATAACTTGTGTTTCTACCCCTAATTCAGCTGAGTCTCTTTCTCACAGTCCTTTTCTCTTTAGCTGAAGTAACAGGCCTGAGCCATGATTTTACAAGGCCTTCCCTTTGTAAGGTTTTACCTATATGCAACAATAAGCAATCTAAGAAAATTGTGAAAGTTAATTTCTTTTTCACTGGAGATAAAATTGCAGGTAAATTCCCTATATTCAGAGAGATTCCTACAGATAAAACTGAGCCTGTGGAGGCAGAAATTCCATTTTATAGGCATATGTGAAACTGTATTGGGGTCCCTTCCTACTCTGTGGAGAGACCGCCTCTTGTCCAGTGACGCTACCTGAGCAGATAATGGCAATTAATATGAAACCTGGTTAGTTTTCAGCAATTTTTACCAGTTTTGTTGAAGCCAATATCACTCAGAGAAGAAAGCTTTGTAGCCCTATCAACTGTCACTTTTCCAAAGAGAATATTTCCCTTGCTGAAGACTGGGAGCCCATCTCCTTACAGGAGTGGCAACGCTGTCTCTCTGTTGTGGAGGAATGAAGCTCACCCTGCAGGAGCAGTTTGGAACCCAGCTTCTGAACTCTGCCAGTGGTAGCTGGAATGCTGCTGAGGCAAATGCTCTGACGAGTGTGTGGGCGAGCACATCATCTTCCTGCCTGTAACCAGTGTGTGCTCCTCTTTCTTTGCCTAATTTGTAGTCTCTTCACGTCAGGTTTGTTTGTACTGAACAAGTAGATTTATTACTTTGCTTACAGTTTGTTTGCATCCAGGTTACACTAGGATCACTGGCAAATTATACCGAATGTGTGATCTTTATATAATTAACTGATTAGTTAATATGTAGTTTGCTATCAATTTACAAAATTTGACACTGTAATTTTTGATGTTATGCAGGTCCCAATGAGGTGTTTTAATCAGGTTCAAAATGTGCATGAACTGGGCCTTATTTGGCTAAGCTCTTGAACAGACTATCATATCAGTGGAAAAAAGAAATGGGCTATATATTTTAAGTGTGGAGAAAATGAATAATTCAACAGTAAGGGTCAACTCATCCTGCCAAGAAAAACCTACTGAAAAGGAAGTACACTGAGTTATAGTTATTTGCATTGCAGATAATAATATCAATTATAGTTCCCAGCTGGAATCAAGCCTCCATATTTTGGCTTCTGTACAACCCTGGAATAACTCTTCCAGTCACAACAAGTTTCAGCCAAATAAAGACAAAGCTCAATTAGCAAAATAACACAAATTTGCAGAAGCATATGCTTGAGCAACAAGAGATGGATGTTTGGACATAGTTACATATGGCAGTTCAGTGAAAATTAGCAGCTG
>PYHW01010133.1:5642098-5674162 GCA_013186435.1 Turdus rufiventris | reverse complement strand
GCTGCTGCCATGGCATATTGATGGGGTGGCAGAGAGCTCTGAAAGCCAGACTAACGCTGTTGTCCCAGCAAAATATCAGGGGATCTATGGTAGCAGTAATGTCAAAAGGCTTAACCCCACCTCCACACCTTCTGTGAAAACAAGAGCCACAATCTTGGTTTTCTGAGCTTCTACTCTGCCTTTCTTTTCCTAATTTCCCTCTAGTTTCCCAGTGCTTTCTGTGTCTTTCACCACACCTCCCTCCATAGAAGTAGCTTTGGTCTCTCCCCCTTAGGGGGTCAAAATTCATGTTTGCCTACAGAACTGAAAAGCTTAATGTAGTTTGCTGTCCCAAATGAGAGGACTAACTTTTCTATGAGATTGGGTAGAGAGGCTCTCACAGAGCTTAGAATGCACAGAGCTGGCTGAAAACCTTTCTGTAAATGAAAATCTTGTGGGAGGACATCAACATTCCCAGTGAGACATAAAGCATTCTTACATGTCACTGATCTCCGTGGAGTTGACAAAGGTCTTGGCACTTCTTGTACCATTGCTTGCTAGAAATAATTTTCATATACTTCTAATGGCTCTGATGGTCTAACCATCCCACATAAAGTCCTCAGGTCCCAGGAAAACCCAAGTATGTGCCCATAATGGGGCAGAGGAACATATCAGGAAAAGATAAAGAGAGAAATAACTTTACTTGTTCCTGTGGAGGTACATAAAACTGTGGTCAGTTCTCTGAAGTACTTAGTTTTGACGTCATCTTTGAAAAACTTTTAAAAAAATTAATCTAATTTTATTTTATTTTATTTTATTTTATTTATTTTATTTTATTTTATTTTATGGGAAACCCATTAAATTCTAAAAGGTGTCATCATTGAAGTAGACAGAGGCTTTCTGCCTTCTTGTGTCACCAGTCCTTGCCCATTGCATAGTGTGCTGGTTTGCACCATGCTGATTCTTTCTCACACGCCCTGTGTTGCTGACACCTGCAAAAGCTACTTTTCTAGGACAATAATCCATGATGTAATCACAATGGATTGTCATTTTAATAACCAATTGGCAGATGAATAGAAACACCTCTTCATGCCTTCCTTTCTAGCTTGTAGAAGACAGTCTTGTCTTCAATTTCCCATCTTTTAAGAGGAAGCTTTTTTCTTCTCTTGCATAAAGAGAGGCCCCTTCTCCTTTCCTGACAGCAGGTGTGGTCATCCAGAAAGGTGACCTATTTTTGTCTCCCATTAAGGCAACCTTTGAGTTGCAGATGATCCTGGCTATCTCGTCCCTCTTGGGGGAATCACACATGCTCCCAATTTCAGATTGCATCTCAGGGCTTCAGCTTCCCTGCTTAGCAGCAGGGTTAACTCAGCAGGCCCAACTGGATTTGGCACATACACACCCTTTATCTTTGTTGTGACAGCAGTTAATTAAAGTGACTCAGAAAACAGCTTCTCCAAAACAAAGTTGTGTTTATTTGCCAAAGATGTACCCAAAGAAGTGGCCCAAACAGCGAAGAGCCACAGCTTAGCTTGACCTGCTTGTAGGTCTGGCTCTGCTCAGGTTGGTAGGGCAGGCTGCTACCTGCTACACCTCCTGACTGCCCAGAGCTCCTCTCTGGCCACTGTTAGTGGCAGCTCATCCCTCCTCCTGCCTTTATTCTGTGATGTCCACTGTGATGTCAGCTCCTGGCCTGAAGAAGCAGTAGCTGAGAAAAGCAAGGCTGCAGCAGACCTCTTTTCTTCAGAGGCACAGTCTTTCTTACTTCCTTGCCATTAAGAGTTTAATTGATTTTATTTTGGTTAGTTTGTATCTCAGCAAGACTAAGATTTAGTGATAGGCAAAGCCCTAAACTTGGGTAATCGACTGCTGCAATTTTGGCCACCATTAATAAGCACAGGAGCTGAGAACAAACATCCCATCTTTGATTGGGAAGATGGAGTGCCATTCCTAATCACTGCACAAATAAAACTAATCATAGCACAAAAAATGCAGTTGCTTAAAGAAAACATACCATTTCCTCCATATGAAGAGATTAGGTCTGGAAACTCATGGAGGTATTGCTGAAACCGCTGTGATGATTGTAACTTCCACACATTGCGAAGCAAGCAGGTCACAGGCTGTGGCTGAAAATAAACAGGCCTGAGCTGAAAAAAAAGGTTCATTTAGTTCCTCTTGCAATGCCTACCTAGTCTTGTAAAGGTTTGGGACAGAAACCTGTAGGACCAACCCTTAGAAACATTTCCAAATTTATAAAAGAAAACAGTAAGTCTTGTGTTTTCTGCTCTGTTTATTCAGTATGATAACCAAATATGATGCATGAAGAAAGAAACAGAGAGTCAAAAATTAACACAAGATCTTTCAGGTCACTGAGAAATAAACACTATAAACACATAGCAATTAACTGGTGTTACCACATTTGAGGTCCCAAGAAAAATTTCGTTTTACAAATGATTGATGCATGTTAATGAAATAAGTCATTAAGGAACTGTTTTCTTTTTCCATCTCTTACATAGTTTACTTGGATATTTGGCTCATAAATTTGCAGAGGAATGCTTCTCCCATATTAAAAACTTTACTTCATTTATTAAAAGGCAAAACAGGGTTCATTTTTCTTAGCATTTGCCTTTTCATTCTTTTTATTGTTCTTGGCATATTTTCATTGCTTACACTTAAAGTTTTCAAGTATTAATATCAGACTATGAAAGCAAATATTCTTTTTATATTCCTGTAGTTTTAAAAAAATCAGTTTATTTATTTCCTTTCCATTATTATTTTTTTCATTATTCAGTTTTGGCACTGAGTGTATGAAAACCTTTATGTGAGTATCTCAGGTATTTTAATGTTCTTCATATAGTTACATAGAGAGAGCTTAATTCTGTGTGTTCAGTATTGAAATAAAAGTTGGCATTCACAAATGTCACAACTTTCCCCAAGTTGTGGCACTGGGAATGCTTGAATCATGATTTTATTTTTGGTCATAATTTTACCCCTAGTCCTTTAAAAGTCTGAAAACCCTTACTTTGTTAAGGTATTAGGGGACACTCAGAATCTCCAGAGCCCCTGTGGCAATTAAAACTCCCTAGGGGACATGGTAACACTCCAAGAACAGGCACACTTAAGAAGTAAAAAACCATTATGGAACAACAATTTTTGGCTGTGAAAGAGATTGTATACATTGGCTTGTAGACAGCAATTGCTCTATACCAGGCTTACTGTGCCTGGTTTGAACCTCAGCGCAGTGTTTGGTCATGGGGTAATGAAGCACATCGCAGGATCATGGGCTAATTTCAGCTTTAGTTTCTGAAGAAGGCTGTAAGTAATTAGCTTCTTGGAACTGGGGCTTGTAGGTTTTGGAAAGCAATGCTTTAATGTGTTTTTTACAGCTTGCACTCCTACTAAAATGTAATTAAAGTTTGTACCCTAAGGGAACACTGTTGAATATTAGCTCCTGATTGCCCTCTAGTTCTAAAGAATTTACCTCTAATAATATTGTTTTTGCTGTTGTTCAGGAATCTGCTGGCCTTTATGAATTGATGTAATTTGTCTGAGAGCAACATAATTCTTACCTGAACTATGACATGGAAAGTGCTTGGGTTGAAACACTATGATTTTTATGTATGGACTTTGTTTGCAAGTTGAATTTTTAAAAAAGAATAAAATAATGGCAGAAATAACAAATAAATCCATTATTTATATTATAGTTTATAAGAAATACCTTTTCTAGGAATTAAACACAGAATTGAAAGTTACTCTTATGTGGTGATCAGCAAAGACTGATTCTTCAAGGATCGTACCCTCAAAAAGAAGAAAAAGAAGCAAAGCAGAATAGGGATGTTTTTAACTCCTTAACTAACATTTTATGTTCAAATTATCAAAATTTAGTTCATCTTTTTGACAGAAAAAGAAGACACCCTTCCTCAGTATCTTGTGATATGCAATATTTCATGTCAGGACAGCTCCCCTGTGCAGGTCAGCAAGCAGCATGAATTGTTCTCAGCATGTAATTCAGATTCAGGTAAGTTAATAGACTTGCTACATTTTAAAAACTCTGAAAGTGAAATAAGGAATACATTTTTGCATGAGATGTCCCTATAGCCAGTTTCTTCTTCCCCATTTCTGAATCATTTAGGCTTCCCGATTGCCCAAACATTACCTCCAAAGCTGTAGCACAGCTGTTGGGATTTAAGCACTTTGGACATCCATAGAGATGTCTAGACTTCTGTACAATTCCCATCTAACATGGGGGTCACAGGGCACCACATGGGAGACATGCAGTAGTAAATCAAGCCCTTCTCAAATATTCTTTGTAGTTTTTAGCGGTGAGCATTGCTCAGTTTGTGTCCATGCTTGTATGTTCATGTATCTGTATATATGTATACATTAGATATTATTTATATATTAAATATTTCTCACTTTGCTGTGATGTGCAGTGCCAAGTCAGCACAGTACAAAATTTTTCTTTCAGAATTTACTGATGGCCTAAAACCATTATTGATAATTGGAGGATGATGCCATTCTCCTTATCTTTACAAAAATGCTTTTCAGTCTGCAGTGGATTAAATTTCTTATGATTATAGCTGATAGCTAAAATTAATCATTTAACATTAATGTAGCAGACAGTGACAGATTCAAAAAGGTTTCCTTCCCTTCTTGTTGCAGGAAACTTCTCTGTCAATTGCTTTAAATAATATTACTGAAACAGAACATAAGCCAAACATCAACTTTGTGATAGTAGACCTAAAGTTAGCAGATGTTTCTCATGAAAATTTTCTGCTTGCCAGCTTTAAACTTTCCTTCTATCAGATACCACTGGGAAAACATCTCAGTGACATTTCAGTTTTTGATTTGTTAGTTTGCTTATTTATTTGCTTCCTTTCTCTTTACTGAAAAAAATTAGAGTGAAATCTGTTTTGCAGGAATATAATTTAAAGGACGTATTTTTTTCCCTTATCACTTCAGAGATAAACCAATTTTAATTTTTATTATTATTTTTTGGTGTACTCTAATCCGAAGATTTATTTTTAGAAAATAGTTATTTTATAAGAGCAAGTTGCATAAAACTGGTCAGTTTTACTCATCTTTCAGTAAAGATATGTCAGAACTGGCATATAAGAGCTGCTGTTCATTGTCTCAAAAGGGTTATGAGAAATATTTTTCTAGCAAATTGCATTCACTGCTAGTATAAGGATTATGCCAACAATAGCCTCTCCCTCTTTCCCCCCACCCTGCAAAATTCCTCCACCATAGCAGTACTGTTAGCACTGGAAGCAGTAAGATAGACAAAGTTCACATGGTTTCTAGTGCTTTACTTAAAACATTGCAAATATGTTGTACAGATGGGCAGCTCACCACTGGCAAATAATTCTTCTTTTATGCCTGTTAAGTAACAGAATTATGTGCTGGAAGTATATCCATGATGTAAGGATCTAAGTCTGGTTATGCTTCACTACAACATTTTTCAGTGACAGAATTTAGAGCATTTTAGATATTGATCCTGGCTAGAAAATAGTGAGATTTTGCATCTTCACTTAGTGCCTGGCCTATGCATCTCTTGTGTGATAAATCTCTAAAACCATGCTTATGTCACTCATGTGAGGATCCTGACTAGTAAAGAAAGGATTTGGGACATACTACAAATTTTGCAATATATAAAACTTATTTCTGATCCTGTAGTGTTCTTAAATTTAGAGTAATGAGAATACTGAATATTAACTGCAGAAGTCCCTTACCATGAGATTAGGTAACTAACTAAAATGTAGGGAAGCATTTGCAAGACAGGGAGAGTGGCTGGGTTATCTCTGGGAGGATCTAATGAAATCACCTTCCTACAGCTCTAGCTCTAAGGCACACAGGTTTCCCCTAATCTTCAGGCACCCCTCACAACACAGAGGAAATACTTCAATTTCTAGGGAACTGAGATGCCCCATTATTTCTGTTAACAGATGTGACATTTGTGGCATCTAACCATGTGCTGCAGTACTGTTTGTTCTGTAAAAATTTTGTTTCTAGGGTTCAACATTATTGACAAAGCATATTTACGCTTTGCTGTCTTTATGGAAGCTTGCAAATACATTACCAAAGATATATTACAATCTTTACAAAATACTGAAGTGTATTGTTATTATTGCACTGGCACTGTCCCTGTCCCTGACAGTACTTGAGCTATGTCAAGTGATGGTGAGAAGCACCAAAGGCCTGAGAAGACTCAGAGTGCTCTCACCTCGTGAGTGGCTCCAAGCTAACCCCAGAAGGAAGGAACCTGGCTTTGTGCTGATGGTAGGACTGTGCTGGCAGGAGTAACTTCGTTGCTGGAAGCCTTTTTTAAACTCAAATCTACTGAAATTTGTGACTTCTTGGTTTACCACAGAGAAAAGTGTCAATGAGGGACGTTGGAATGGAACACCAGCCTCACTCCACAATTTGTCCTATAGCTTCCTTTGCAAAGACGTGTTGAGGAGCACATATGGACACCTGCAAATCCTAGAGGGATGATGAAAAATGCAGTGAGTCAGACTTACTTGTGCTACAATGGAACTTGGAGACTCCAGACACTGGGTTTTGCCAAGTTTATGATACTCACTCCTGCTGTCAATGTGTCGGCGTGAAAAGAGGTGTTTCCCACGGTTGAGTGAGGGACTAAGTTCTGGGAGCAAGAGCAGGACATTGTGGGAAGATATGTGCCATGTCACATAGCTGAGACTTGGCAAGTCTGAGGTGATAGTTATGCCTAAGATAACAACAGGTAACGAAGTGGAAGTAGGCAGAGCATGCAAAATATTCACTATGCCCTGAGGTCACTGAACACTCCTGTGACTAGATATGCCCACCCTTGGATCAAGTAAGGATTAGAGGAAAGGTGTAGCTGGCACATGTATCAAAAAGGATAAAACCCCAACCGAAACACAAAAATCCCCAGCCTTTAACCTACTGAGTTCAGAAACAGAGGGAAAAAAAATATCAAACTGAAACTCTTCCAAAAAGGACAGGTATGTGAGTAGTTCATGCTGAAGGGAGTATAATGTTGTTTACATTGCTGCTCTTAAGCAAGATTTCACTTTGGCACCTCCCAACGCATAAATATTGAGATTTTTAATGAAAGCAGCTGCAGGACATTTAATAATAAGGACAGTATCTTTGGATCAGGATATATTGACACAGGCTGTGTTAACCCTGTTAATGAAGTAATGTTCTTTTTCTGTTTCTATACTCAACAGAAAGGTTTAGTAAGGAAGAAATATTTTAGGCTTTTGTTCAGTGTGTAACTCCCTCCACATTCTGATCCCTTAAAATATATGCAAATAAGTAGTTGATATTGTGGGTCAAAATGTCCAGCTGGATAATTTGGCAAAGCTTGTTTTTAATTAGGTCTCCTATTTCACCAAATATGGAGGAATCTTCTCTAGAGAATAATGGCAACAAACTGGGTACGTAATTTCAGTAAGCATAAAAAACTTCTTGAGGAGAAACCTCTTAAGAAAATGTTGAGAAGCTGGAGTTTCATGCAGTGAATGCTACAGGAGATCGCATTTTTAAATGGACAATGGACAAATACAATGAACTTGTAAAAGCAGACAAATTAATTCCTGTGCATCTTCATCCACTATTTGCAAGGTGAAATATCCAGAATAGTAATATGGAAAAGAATTCATAAATGAGGCCATTTGGCCTGGTTACCAATATTGCATTCTACCAGAATTCTATTGAATTCTACCAAGTTGCTTCCAGAACCTGCTGTCCCAACCAGTCTCAGCCCATCCTTGTCCCCATTGAGGGGTCCAAGGCCTGGGGGCTGTGGCTGGAGCTGCTCTGGTGCCCGTGGATGCTTGCTCCTGGCTGGGTCAATGGCATGGGTCCTGGCTACTGGGTCCTGCCTGGCTGCCCCCATGAGGAGCTGTCATAGTCCTGGACACCTCCTCTTGTGAAACACACTGGTGGCAGAACTAGTGTTGCATTCGTTAATGGGAAAGGAACAAACCAGTTTACCCAGCATAAGCTACCAGAAATGTTCAAGAGAGATGAAAACTCAGTGCACTTGCAGCCCCATGCACCTAGGTAACCATTTCCATCACTGATAGCCCAAGATCCACTCCCTACTCAGCAATAATGATGCTCCCAATTATACTCTAGTCCTAAGCAGGGAAATATTTTAAATAGAGTGCTTGAGAAAGTTTGAAACTGTAATTTTATTCAGTTACTTGTATCGATTATTGGGGTAATGAAATGCTTGTTCTGACACTTCTGTATCCCAAATACAGTGTCAGTGATGGACAGGGAATGAGTATTCCCTTGCTTACACACATCATACACAGGTGGCACTAGCAGGGCAGAAGAGGACTTGACTTCATTAAAGCAGATCACACAGATCCAACAAGAGACTGACAAATGTAAATATTAGGCAAGAAGGACCAGTGACTGCACCTACTACAGCACAGCCCAAGTTTTTAATCTAATATGCATACCTACCTCATGGGGAAAAAATAGGCTGTTATCAACTAAAATAACACTGAAATCAAACAGCAGTTCTTGCTTGGTTATGTGTCCTGAAGGCATGGCGTAGGCACTGTTTAATGGTAGCTCCCTGGGATACCTGATGAACATGAATTACATCTCTTAAAAAAGTGATGTAACAGAATTTTGTTTTTCTTAAAAAATACATATTAATATAATTTTTAAGCCAAGGGCACGAACTGGGTGGAACATTTAAACTCAATATTTAAACTTCCAAAATCAATACAACTATTACCTTTTTCTTTTTTTGCTGTATTCCTCTGTGGCCTTTGAAAACTTTCAAACCATTTCAGCCACTTTGAAAAAAGGCATAAAGATCTGAGAGACATGAAGCTTCAACACACTTAAGAAAAGCCAGTGTTTGGAGCATGGAATGAGACTGAGAGGGGTTTTCCTGTGGAGGAAAAGCCTGGAGTATAAGGGTGTCCACTGGCCAGTGATGATAGGAGTAGCAGCTGGCTGGCCAGCACAGAGACAGTGCACAGCTAGACACAGTACCTCCTGCCCTTCCACAGTTATTACTGACAAAACACAGGGTGGAAGCTGAAGGCTTTCTGAGGTGTGGGGAAGTTAAATTTTAATAGAAAGGGTAAGCCATAAAACGTTGCCTTGGAAAAATGCAAATTTAAAAGGGAAAAAAATAATTCGGCAGTTTTCTCTTTATTGAATCATTACTTGTTGGTATTTAAAATTATCACAACACAGGAGTAATAAAAAATTCTCTATCTGATAGTGTAGCACATTATCATGCTAAGTTACCATGATGACTTAGTGAGCATAAAAAGTATTTTTCAAATGAGTTGAGAATTCAGAGGACCATAATTCACACGGCCTGAAATACAGCTAAATTTCTTTCTGAAAGGAGTCTTTCAGACAAGATTTCTGGCACCTCTTGGGTACAGCTGGATCAGAAATAAAATACAAATAGCCTCTATTTTAATTCAGTGTTCCTTCTCTGGCCACAATGTCAATTAAGAAGTCAGCAAGGGTGTGTACGTGCGTGGGTAGATAAATGAATAAGTAAGATTACTTGAGTTATTCCCATAGGTTTAACTGTCACCTTTGTGATGATGACTCTAAAAATCTATTTCCAGCCTCTCCCACTTTCTTATATAATACCAGATGTGTCATTGGTGTCTTCCTCAATCAAATCTTCTTTTATCTTATTCTTCTCTGGGCTCCTGCCAGGTCACATAGCTTCATATAAGTCCTGAAATTCATTCCCACAGCTACCGATCTGATTCATCCTGTGACTCGTTTTTATCTCAGCTGTTACAGGTTCTTTGTTTTTATTTGCAGTCTATAAAGCCTGCACTTGCACAACTAGTCCTGTTGGTTATATGCACTAGTAAAACCCCATCCTTTCACTGGCAGATGAGAAAGGAACTGAGTGCAATGAATTGCCAGTTTATTGTTCTTTCACCTTTGAGAATCTAGTCAATTTTATTCATTCTGTTTTTCTTAATTAATGCAGCTTAAAGGGTCAGAACATGAACAAGCTTATTTGGCCTCTTCATATTTTTATAATAGCTGGTCAACTGTGCAAAGCTCAAATTTCCTTCCCATCTGATGGCAGCGTCCTGGGGGCTCTAGATACCACTTTAAGAAGCAGAGGCTGGAAGACAGGATTCAGGGATGCTATGCTTGATAGTACATATATATAAGGAACAAACAGATTTTCATTTATTCCCAACCTCCAGCTATCTAATAACTCTCTTTTTTCTCTTGCTGGACATCCACAAAGGGAAAGCATATTCACTCAGCTCATCCTAACTGAAGTGAAACATCCTCATGTCCAATATAGAGTGTTCTGTCTGTTTCTTTAGGTGGTATTTCAGAACAGATTTCAAAAGAGTTACTGTTCATAATAGAGCACTTGCTGAAGATGCTGATGAAGACCCTATTGTGTTCAACAGTGTTCATATTTCCAACATCTCTAACAAACTTGGCAAATCAGACTGAAATGCAAGGAGCTGAAGGGCACTGCTGAGTCAAGTACACCCCGTGGCTGGCAGTCCTGTTGAGGGAAACTGTGATCATGCAAATCTCAGTTCCTGGCTTTTTCCACTGGCACAACATCATTGACAGACACTATGGTTTACAAATTTCCTTTCAAAATAGAGAGAAAGAAAATGCATTTCAAAACAAACCCATAATAGCATTTTCCACTCCTGTTTTCTAATTGTCCTGTTACACTTGTAAGGCTAAAATACAAGAAAAAATAATTACTACAGAAACAGGCACGTCGTAGTATTTGCATTCAGATGATAATTTTGGGTACGACTCAGGAAATAGACCTCAGCTGCCAGGCTGTGAATGAATCTTTGTTTTCTTGCCTGTTTCCTGCAGGAGAACACAGGGAGAGGGACAGCAAACTGCAGAGTGTGCAGACCTTGGACTTCAGCATGGCACTCCCAAGTTAAGCTGCCCGCCGTTTTTATCTGGAAGTGTTCTCATAGCTCTGAAAGGGTTAGAGCCTTCTGCAGCCACTTCTGCAGACTTGGCTTGGCTGCACATCAAGCGCGTGAAGAACGTGTGACCTTCTCAATACAGAAAACCTTTGTTGGGAAACGAACTCAATAGCAACACAGAAATTTGTGCTGGGAATAGCTAGCCCTTCTCTCCTTCTTCTGTGAAGGGTTCAGCCAGTGCTTCTCACAGGCAATTGTTACTTTGTTAACCTAAATTTTCCAGGGCTCTTCCTGAGTCCTTGGGTTAAACAGTTATCACCACATAAAGAGACGACACTCAGCTGTTCCCACGCATAGAACCAAGGGAGGAATTAATTGTTTCTTATTATCTGCTTCCAAAGGCAGGCTCTCCCCTCAGTGAATGAGGCAAGAAACAGTGAGATAGCCTCATAATTGGAAAGGCTAAGGGCATAAACCTTATTGTTTGGATCATTCTCTCCTACCCCTCCAATGGGACTGCAAACATCTGGATGCCATTTTCTTCATCTCTAATGAGACAGGTTCTGCAAAGGAGGAGAACTTCGGTGCTATGGAAATACTGACCTGGAAAAGGCCTGTCTCAAAATCTTTTGTATGAAATTCTAAAACCTGGTTATAAACATTGATGAAAAGTGTTTCACAACTCTCTTGTCGGACAGGTAACTGTCATTATCACCACTTGATGTCTTGCATGAACTGGGACACAGACTATGTGAGTGGCAGAGATGAGAACAGCATCCAGCTCCCAGTGCCACAAATAAGTAAAACATGGCAGGTCCCCAGACCATTTAATCTCATGAACAAAGCATATTAATGTAAAGATGAGGAGTATAAAAATAAGTTTTAATCTGTGTGGTGACATGTATAACATTATTTTCAGCAGGAATTGCATGAGAGATGCTTCAGAGAAACCACAGCTGATACAATGGGTGATGTGTCTTGTGCAGTGCCCTTGTGTAAGTGGGGACACTGAGACACTGGCCTTCTATTTCTGTGTTCTGTGTTGATCTGGTGAAAGCCAGTGCTTAGCTGTGCAAGGGTACACTAGCCTAGCTGTTGCTTGATCCTTACAATTGCTAGATCCTTGCAATTGCTAGAAATACTAAAAACAAGTCTGTTTCCAGACTGCTGACAAACTTGCCTGGGCTGGCACTATCCTTTTTCCTGTATATAGGAAAAGATAGCAAAACATGGTTGGTTCATCAACACCTGAATATTCTTGCAGAAGAAGTGGTTCTATTCCCATGTAACTGTCATCATATTTTACTTCACCTAGAAAGAAATAGGTGAAGTTTCTTCAGATACTAGGCAAGTTGCATCATGATAGATTAAAATGACAGCTTGTTCTGCAAATCCTTAAGGATTAAGAACAATAATTTCTAAACACTAAATCCCAGCAAAAGGGCAGGAGGAGTTTGTTTTTGGCTTGGAGTAATACCACAACTGATAGTAGAGACACCAAGTAAGATTATAATGAACAAGGCTAGGAAAATGTATAAAAGCATAATTAAATTTATTTCTTATTTACTTTTACTTCATTTTGTTCAACAGGTTGTTGCATTGCTATATACTTTCAGTAAAGAGTAAAAACTAAGTTATAACTTTATTTTTATTTTTAAAATACTTTATATTTTTTTTTCAGTTTATTAAGAAGTATATTATAGGTGGAAATTTCTAAATATTGCATCTACCTGATATGTATTTTATTGTTATCAAGTATTTGTAGTTCAAGAAAATCTGGTGTATTAAGAACTTACTCAGCAGGCAGGAGAGAAAGGGCCTAATTGTGGAAACCTCTGGCTATGTACAGAGAGTCAGTGTGCCTGTAGCAGAAGTCCTCTTCTATGGCAATGTTATATGGTTTAGAGATAGCAATGTTCTGGACACACAATGCTTACCCATGGTGTCTCGCCTGCAAGCACTCTGATGTGATAGTGAAAGAATTCCAGTGTCTCTAGCTGATGAGATTTCAGGTATGTTGCTGCACCAGCATATTGAATTTCTTAAGATTTTAATGTAACTCTACAGCCCCTGCCTGGTGTGATGTGACAGAATCTGCAAAGCATGAGAATAGATATTCAGTATTTAGCAGCTACTGTAAGTATTGCCTGTTGGCAGGGAAGTCATTACTTTTGCAAGCCCTGTGTATCCCACAAGCTGCCCTTTCACCTTCGTGGGGTTCTCACAGTTGTCCTGCTATGTTTTACTTGGGAAAGAGGTGGCAGAGGTAATTAACTTGGCAATTATTGATTTGCCAGAGGGGTTGTTCCAGGTGTTGAGGAATTGTTGCTCACACCCTTTGAGTGTCAATACTGATACACTTTAACAAGATTCTTGCACTTTGACTTTGCTTCTGAGGTTAAGAGCTTTTCCAAATTACCAAGACTCTGCTTTGACTGTGAGAGAGATGCATTCATGGCACCTCAGTGTCTTGGGTTTTTTGACTGTCACAATTGTCCATCACTGTTTTGCCACTTATACCATGTAGTTATTACTACAGAGAGAGTTGAGTTGTAAGTACTATGAAAAAGGCTGTGACAGGAAATTTTACATTCTCACTCTACACAGTTAGATATTCCTCTGTCAGATGGCTCCGGAGGGATACAGTCCTTCCTTCTCCTGTGTTTGTGCCTGTCCTTTGCAGTTGCTCTTGTGCAGAGCGCTACCACCCCACTCCTACTGTACACAGATCAACCAGTCCTCTCTGCAGAAATAATCATGCATCATCAAATTATCTTTGCTAAATTATCTATGCTTTTATATTTCTTATGGAGACTGCTGAAAATCCGTAGGGCTTATAAAGACAAAACAGGGATGGTGAAACCTAGCCTTATTCTGTGAATCACAACAGGTATGTCTTCCAAATACAGATGGAACCTCTCTGCTGCACAGAAGTACCTTTCTGGCCTTTAAACACAAAGCACTTATAGGGCTGGATATTCTTCCATGTTTTCCTGTACATCAGCATGTTGACATTTCATCGGTGACATGAATTTTCCGTGTGACTTCTGTTTAGCCACTAAAACCTGCCTGCGTATAACAGTGTCAGCGTTATCTACTCTCAGAATCATTATTGTGCTTTAAAATGCTTGCAACTGTGAAAACCCATGGACAGATGTTTCCTAGTGAACAGTGTGTACCATGGTTACTTGCATGTGAACAGCAGAAATACGAACTTTTCAAAACAATACACATTTTATGGTCGGGTTTCTGCAACCACAAATTTCTCTTTTAGTGTCCCCACCAAAAGCAGTTTCCTGGCAGAACAGAAGGGTACAGCAGCTGTTTGAGCAAAAAATAAGCCATCCTGTTGCTGGGGTGGTTTTGTATATCCTCAATAGATTTTTTTTTTTTAACTACCCAAATTCATACTGCAAATTTGTCAGCAGCATGCAAAAAAGGATCCTTCACATGCTCTAGGCATGGGATATCACTGCATTTTTGGTGTCATTATTTCTGTACGCCAGGCTTCTTGTTTGGAAAGCTGAGTGAAAGTTACCTGTCTATGAGTCAGGTACATGAACTTTAAAATTAATTTCACCCACTGTTAATTATGTTCTTTGCCCATGTGTTTGTCTTAGTGCCTGTATTTATCTCACAAGATTAACAAAGTCAATGTACTACATGGAACACTTCACTGACCACCAGCATTTTCCTATCATTAATTAATTTTCTTTTCTTATGGTAAACATGGGAAGACATACACCACGTTGGTACTATGATGTTCTAAGATGCTGGCAGAAGGCAACCCTTTGCATATACCAGAATTTTATGTATTTATTTGGTTCTGCTTAGAATAGAGAAGCTTTGGAATTTATGTTTTTCATGAGAAGTGAAAAATATGTATTTCTTTGTCTTCTGTATTCTAGGAGGCACATATTAAGGAAAATAGGTTTTTAAAAATCATTATGCTTCAGGTATATTTAATATGTGTGCACTTGGATGCACATTATTCAGTTTTATATTTTGTTTTATTACTTGCTTTCCAGAACAAAGTCAGAAAAATCCAAGCCAAAGAAATAGCATGTGAGAGTGTGCATCTGCATACAATAATTTATATACTAACTACATTACATAATAACACAAACCATGTAGCCAGCAATGCTCCCCTGCTTCATTACACTGTGCAGAGAAAAATTGAGCTTTATGCTAGAGATCTTTTGTATTCACTGCCACCTGAATCTTATGGCTCTTTTATTGTTCTGCTCATCTCAATTTAAAATGCAGTTCCGATTTTGATCTCAGAGTACTATAAATCCAAAATAAGTCTAACAGCTTCAAAGAAGTTTATTTCTGCTTTACATAGTTATAACTAAGATAAAAATCTGGCCCATAGGCACATTCATTTTATAGCAAGTTAAAACATGTGCCCTTACTCTTGGCAAATCCTCAAGATTAACAGACATACATGTGTTACTAGAATAGCAGTTAAGGAGCTGCTTTTCTTTTTTTTTTTTTGCATCCAGTGCTATTTTTGGTTCCTTCCCCTTTGACACACATTCCTGGTAACAATTAAAAACAGCTTTTCTTAGTACAAAATTAAAGCTGATAACTGAACGCTTTATGCATCAAATACATTTTCTGTATTGTGTATCAAATACATAAGATGCTGATTATCATATGTGGCATAGAAGAGGGAGGTAAGATTGTCCTATGTAAACCAGCATAGTGGAAGATGGATAGAAAAATTATTCTGGAGATCTATTGAAGTTTGGTGCTTGACTGTCAAAAGAAGGAAGTGATGCTGAAATAGGGATTGCTTGTGCTCTTGTGGGCTCTGAATAATCCTCATCTCTGTCAGTGGAAAATCTTCTTGGAATGAAAAGCAATGCTTAAGGCCATTCACATCTTTCCCCTCCTGAAAGAGCCAGAGCTGGCGCTGTAGGACATTAAACTAGTGGGTATAATTGCTACTTGCCAGGGCACTGCTCCTGTTGTTACACTGAGGTTACAGGCCCTGTCTCCCCTTTGACACTGCTCTTATCCTTGCAGGTTGAGATGGACTTGGTGTCTGCTCTGTCTGTGGACAGACTCTGCATCAGAGGTGTGAAGGATAAGTGGATGACTTGTCCATCACAAATTCCCACAGCCTTAATTCCCATATACTCTTGCTGACATAAATTACTGACTGTCCCTGCATCTAACTGATTTCCTCCAGAAAAGTATTCCAATATTTTTAGAGTAGTCCTGAGGCCTCAGGGTTCTTCTCTTTTCATATGACTGGGGTTGGCTCATGATATTTCCCAGCATGGTTTTAGGCTTACTCCCCAGATTTCAATTCCAGGTGCTGCAACAGAATGTTCTTAGTGGAAAGTCCCTGGGATACTAACTCATTTCCTCTTTTTTACTGTTGGGGTCCAAATTTTCTGACTTCCAGTGTGCACAGCCAGAAACACTTACTTAATTTAGCATTCCTTATGCCAGCATTCCTGGAAAAATTCCAGGAATTTATTATATCTGTTGGTGGCATGAGCAGATGGTGGCACAGGTCAGGGTTTTTACCACTTTTTTTACCTGTGCACTTTGCCTGCGCTGGGCATTATGATAATAGGGGCAAACAGCCATGAATAGTGATGAAGGGGGTCAGCTTCTAAGAAGATCTCCATTATGGTTAAAGGGTGTTGAACTCACAGCCTGTGGTCACCTGCAGGGACTGCATGCAGCCTATTACCCCAGTGACCACTGCAAGTTGGGTAAAATATCAAACCCCTGCTCAGGAAAGGTTTCCCTTCCAGTGCAGTATGAAGGCTTTAAGTTTAAGTCAGTGAGATTTAAGCATGTGCTTATTTCCTGAAGCAAGACTTTGCTAAGTTTATTCCTTCTAGCTAAACCACAGCATTGCTGTCTAGTCCTCAGAAAGAATAGGCAACCAGGTTACCCTGAGACTTGCACCCAGAGCCACTGGGTTTCCAAGAAGACATTTGGAAATGGACAAAAGTATGGGGAAAGGGTCCTGTTTCCAAGACAGTTGCTGTGATAAATACTGACAGTGTGATCACCAAAGAATAAAGAAGATTTGCTGTCATCTTGTGATGTTTTGCACATAAGAGCATAGATAGTATATAGTAAAGAACATAAGAATTTTTTTTTTATTTATTTATTTACATGGCTTTTTTTTTCTGAGTGTTGCAGGAGCTGTGACCATAATTCCTGAATACTCCAGCTCATAAATACTCTGTATGGTGTGTAAACAGCACTGTCTGGTGCAGCTGAACCTTGTGCTTGCCTCATGGTAGTTGGATTAATTCCTTCTATTTTGAAGAGACAAGCCTTCTGGTTAAGTTGTATCTCTCATTACAGACTCTGTTTGAGTGAATCCTGTGATGCCCCATATCACAGTCAGGTGATGGCTGCTTGGCATCACTGGAGATGTTGTAAAACCACAATGTCCAGGGCAGCCCTAAGACAGTGAAGTGCTTAGTCTAGAGCTCATAAGAGGCTATCTGCCATAGGAAAGAAAACCAATTTAGCTAACTCAGTTAAAATGAAACATCTCAAGTCAACAACAGAAAACACTATTTTTCCCAGAAAATTGCATTTAAATATAATGCTTCTCTGGAAACAAATAGCTTTATGGGAACTGCATTTTCTGTTGGAAAGCTATTGCAGTGAGAGATCCTTGATCTGCTTCAATAATTTAAGCACTGTAGCTTTATGGGGTGTTATTATTGACTCTGGCAAATAAGAAAATATGTCCTTTGCTCCTTTTTTTTTTTTTTACCTGCAGTGCCCTTTCTCTACTTCCATTGCAATTGGCCCCAAACCGCTGACTAGACAAACAGATCATCTGACCTCACCCATATAGTTATTTTTCAGCTAATTACTTTGTGCTCCCAGCCCCCAAGCAATTTTCATGTAAACATATTTCAGGAAATATGTTTCATTGTGGGTAATTCCCTTGCCACCCTCAAGTTCAGGCAGGTGTTTCATTTGTTTTTGTACAGGTTCTTATTCTCTCTCATTAGACTTTGCAAGTGATTATTCTTGTTTTAACTTCTTTGATCTATTCTCTAATTTCAAACTAGTTTAAGTAAAAGTTGACTCCTGTATGTTTTCAGTGATTAATTTTCAGATTATAATAATGTTCCTAAACACCATTTAACTCCATGCAGCTTTTCATCTGTGCTGGAATAAATGAGAGTTCTGCCACAAATAGTACCTGCAGACCTTTCTTTCCCACAAGAAGAAATGCAGCTGATCACATGGCATCAGCTCCTGGTAAAACCCTAGCCTACATCTCACTGGGGATGCATGAACTGTGTGGTGAACTGCAGGAGAGCTCCTGTGGCTCTGCAGGATGTTCAGCGGCAGCAGGTCATGCTGCAGGAGTCCAGATGTTTTAGAAGAACATCTAAGATGTCTAGAGTGACAGCCCTACTCCAAATGGCAACCTTCAGCTTCCACAAGGGAGAGAAAAAAGCTTAAGTGAAGCCTATTTATGTCCTGAAATCTTTCTTACCTCTAACTTCTACCTTTCATCTCTCATCTCCAGCCGTGATTAAGCTTGACTTATCTTTAAAAGAGTTGATGTTACTTGATGATTATATTAATTCATGTAATTACCTCTCAGTATTCTCCAGAAGATGCAGTAGGTCATGTTCCTGTTTTTTATGACTACTTCTAAAAATGACACAATCCTAGACAACAGGCAGGGCCTTTTGTTATACCTATTTTGTGAAGACGAGAGGGTAAATACACCACCTAAAATGTGGATGAGCAGATATCAAGTCAAATGACAAAATAGACCACAGGGCACTAGTTTGTTGAGGTAGGCACCAGTGAACATCGAGTCTTCTCTTTCAACAAGCTGAAAGTGAGATGTGGCAAAACATTTCTGAATTAACTGGAGTTTTGTGTTTTATTTATCCAAAGTCCCTTTAAAACCAGAAATAAAATAGTGTTAATTTCTCTAAAACTTCTGAAGGGAAGGTGTTCAGCTAAAATATTGCCGAATTTTATTGCATTTAGTGAGGAAGATGAAGAAAGGATAAAAAATCAGTGAGGGAAAGAATAGTATAAGAGAATGCTTAGGATAGGAATTCTCCATTATAACTCATACTAGTAGCATCTTCATGGACCTCTGGTGGGAAATCCCTTCAGTCCTTTGTAGAAATCCTGTTGGCTTCAGCTGGGCGAGCACCAGACACTGAAGGTTTCCAAGACTCAGCTGCCAAATACAGTTAGTAGAAAGCTATAATTTAGAATTTCCTCTCTAGGGTTTCCTGGTAAAGAATCTAAATGCAATGTGTGTCTTAGGCAACCCACATTCTCCCCAGGGAAATAAAACAAACACACCCAACAGTCAGAAAAATAATCTGTTCTCATAGTATTTCTAGCTTGTTTTCCAACCAGCTGGAATTTCCACACTGGGAAATGTGGATCCATATGAAAATGATGGCATTCTGTTCTGACCCTAATTTTACTTTCAAACTTTAGAGCTTTGTCCACCTCAGGGAATAGTGTAAAATGGGATCAGGATGGACCTGGAGGAATAAACAAATTTGTGCAACACATTTGCCTTCACTGTTAGGCATTCTTGCTGCTAAACTCAGTCAGCAAGTCATTCATGGTTTTCATGGGAACTTTTGCCTCTCAGTGAAAAGATAAATGGATGCAAATATTTCTTCCTTCCCAGAAAGAGAAGTTATGTGGGCATGATTTGGCTTGACAATAAAAATAGTGTTGACCTAGCTGTACCACCAGGGTCTAATGGGCTAAAATTTTAATTCATTAAGCCACCATGTCAGCTTGACTTTCCTTTCCAGCTGTTGTGAAGACAGAACTACTCATCTAGTTTCTTATGCCAGCCTGGTCAATGTGCCCTTTGTATGAACATAGCAGACTCCAAAGTAGATCAGTATGATCTACTATCAGTATGATGTTATGATTTTGTAATTAACCTGCCTTCAGGTTAGTTAAAAAATGGAACTTTGATGTCTTCTGCTCCTATCACTTGATTCTATATAGCTTGTTGGGGTAGGTTCTGGCTTTTTTTTTATAATATGCAGTTGGGTCTTCCACAGCATAATAACTGTCTTCTCAAAGCACAATATAATGTATTGCCAACTCTGTTTGTAAGCACAGGAATAGCAGCAGCAATAGATTTCTGTAGCTATGATAGTTGCAGATATGAGAGGGTACTTTTTTGAGTGCTTTGAAAGTGCTTTGGGAGTAGGTCTTCCCCCTGCAACACACAAACTGATCTTTTCATGCAATGCTTATTCCTGTTTGCTAGTAACCAGAGAAAAATGTCTACATAAATTCATCTCTATCTAGGATTATAGTTTACTCCTTCCCTAGGTTTCTGAAACTAATTAGAACTTAAATAATTGTTAGATAAGGGGACCATTTACTTTCTCCTCAACTTGCCAGTATAGTAACAGAGTGGAAACAGACTTGGCTCAATGTAATCTGTAATATTACTTTAATTATCTCTTTTCCCCCTTGAAATCTAGCTCCCGAGGGCTTACAAATCTGGAGCAAATTGTCTGGTGATATTTTTCAATTATTTGTTGATGGAAATGAGTACAAAATGATCCATGTAACTGAGTAGGTTTTAAAATTAGTCTTCTATGACATGCAAAGCCCTGCTTTATCTTCACAGAACTAGCTTGTTCTTGTAAACAGGCAGTGCATAGGAGAACATGAAGATTTTTTTAAAGTGTGTTTTATTAGGATTATATTGTAGTGTTGTAAAGTCATAGCATTAGAGAGTTGCTTCAATTTACTCCACATGTTGCTAAAAAAACCCAAGAAAAAACAACTGAAAAGCTACTTTTTTTTTTGCAGATGGTTAAAAATTAAATATAGAGTAAGAGAAATAAATATGTTTGAAAATGCAACTCTGTATTAGAAACTTCTTATCAAGGTGTGAAGTTATTCGGTACAGTATAGGAAAATTTGTGCCCCTGTTGAGGGAAGTTTCTATACATGAGCTCAGCCGTAATAACAGCCACTAGAAAATATCACATGGGAGACAGATGATGGAAATTAAAAAACATTCTGATCAGACACTACACTTGGTTACAGAGGAAATAAATCACATGTCAGTACAGAGACATAAGAAACTGACTTTCACAGCTCCCACTACCAGCTAGTCTCTTTGATTTACATGAACTCTGTGGCATACATCACTGTTCAATATAATTTTGGTAAAAACAGAACAAAACTGAATGGTTTACACTGAAGTTTAAAACAAGGCAATTGTATAGGATGCTAGATATCCAGAACACTGTTTAGCCTGCCTTTTACTGATTTTTTTAACAGTATGAAACCTATAGAATATCTCGTCAGGCACTTCTGGTACTCACGCTACAACTAGCTTCCAGGTGTCTAATCTTCACTTGAGGCTTTGACCAGTGCCTTGCACTGAATGAATCTCTTTCCCCTTCTGTGTCCCCCCCACCAGTTGTCACTGCACCTTTCTGCTGGAGCTCATCTGATGTGCTTCTGAGTTGCTGTGCAGCCTCAGTGCTTTAGCCTGGGCTGTCCCAGCATGCACTAATAAACAAGGCTTCAGCTAGGGCTGAGGTGAATTTCAATGTCCTAATTTAAACAATTTAACCTACAGTCATCAACAGATGGTGGCCGCTCTCATGAAATCAGCTTTGGTCTTCTTTGGTCTCTTGTAGTCATGATTGTGTTTGGATGAGGCCAGAGATTGAGCTTTTTGTGTTTGCTGACTGAATGGGTGCAGAAATTCATTGCAGTGCAAGGTTCACCAAGTCTCCTAGCAAACAAAGTTAGATCATGATTCAGAAATGAGCTTAGGTATTTGCTCTACTTTGAGCACCTGAGTAGTGCTCAGATATTCAAAAGGAACCTTGATTCTCAAGTCAGGTGTAATCTCAGCATGCCCATGAATCAGTAGCATGACTGTTGCTGCAGTCAGAAAACGTGAGCTCTGGGCCTTTCTCTGCTAGTGATTTTTGAATTACTGTGCATAAATCAGTCAATGTTTAACCCTTTCTACATTCTCTGAGACTCACTTAGTCATTTGTGCACTTCCTTGAACTCCTTGGATGGAAACCTATGCAAGGACAAACAAGTCAAAATACAGTATCATGACGTAATTCATTGAAAGGACATGGTCCTTCTACCATGCAGATATTTGTGAACCTCCTTGAACTCCTCAGATGAAAGTTTATGCAAGGACAAATCAAAATGTATCATCATGACGTAATTCAGTGAAAGGAACATATTCCTTCTGCTTATCTTTGTCTCATAATGACATCATTATATTTTTTCCTTTCCTTTAGAAACCAGATCGTTGGTCTCACTGAGGTCAAAGTGCCTTTCACAGTAATGTTTTTTGCAATATCTTCTAGCAATAAAAATTAAGTTGATGCTGTGCTAAAAGACTTGGTTTCAGCAGATGATCCTCATGCTTGTAATAGCATGATAAAACTAATGAATAAGAGGGCTCTTTTCACTTTATTAAAATACTTGTGACATTGAAATACATATGAATCTTCTTTCTTCTCTGTTAATATGCATGTGATACAGATGTCCATCTCAACTTTTTGTATAAGAATTTTCCCACGTTTTCCACTAGCACAAGGAATTCCTTGTGTTTATTTGGCAGCACAGATTTTTTATCTATGTCAACACTGCTGAAACATTTTGAGGAAAAAAATTGATAAAAGCCATTATCTTTCTATTTAAACTTGGACTACGTTCCGTCTTACATCGACTGGCAAAGATAATTATATTTCATGGGATTGCTGAGCCCAGGATGAGAAAATTACCTTTGAGAAAAAATGAATATAGACCAATGGCCAAAAATCATGAATAGAACCTAATTTCTACTATTTGCTTGGTCAAGAAGCAAATTCTCCCTTTGATTTCTCTGATCTCCTTTCTTTGTCTGTAAAAATACCCTTTTCACAAGTTGTAATCCAAATGGCTGTCTTTCTCACTCCTCATATGCATGACTCACATAGATGAGTGGGGTCTTTCTGGGGACTAACTTATACATTATCTTTTTCCTTAGGATCTGGATGGCAGCAGGTGGCTATTGAGAGACACAAAAGTTTAAGTTGCCAAAAAGACAACTTAAGTAGGCATTTCAGGCTGACTGCCCAGTTGCCCTGCTAGGTATTATTAGTTTACTCTGCAATATTTCTGGTTTTCTTTATGTGCTTTGCTTTTTTATATTTGGCCTGGAAGCTCTTTCCCCCAGAGTTTCTCCATTCCTCTATGCTGATGTCCTTGGCAGCCAGAACGCCCTCCTGCCATGATCAGTGACCCCTTGAGCCTTCACTTCCTTCTCCAAAACACATGAATGTTGCAAGGTCAGTTCCAGTTCCAGTGTACTGCTAACCTAAACTGAGCAATCCTGCCTTCTTTGTGCACCTCCACACCCTGGAAAACCTGACTTCTCCACCACAATGCCAGGCAGGTTCTTGCAGTTTGGGGTTTTCTTGGCCTGGTTAGGAGATAAACTCCTCGAGGCACAGGTGAGCCTTAGGCTATCATCTGTATCAGCCCATGCACCACTGGCACACAGCTCCATGGAATAAACACAAGACCAGCCCACAAAAATCAGGAACTGCTGTGGTGTTAAAATATTTTCAAGCTGTGAGTTTTGAAAGTAAAGTGCTTATTGACTTGTGAGTTATATTGAAGGAAAAGGAATAAATCAAGTCTAATAGATTATTAACACCTATGGAGGAAATATGTTAAAAATTAATACAAATTCATTCAATTTCTCAGAGCTGGATGCAAATTGAATATTTATTTCCTGCTCTGATTGATTAATTGAAACACTTTGCTACCTCAAATTCTTCCTTTTTCCTCCTCAGAAGTGTGCAAATAGCCAGATATTTAGGCAAATAAAAACAGATCAATCTGTTATAGTCATTTGAACAAGTTGAATCTACCAGGAGTGCACAAGAACTGTCTGGATAGAGATGCTGTCACTTGTAAAAATCCTAAAAAGGATCTGCCACATCACTGCTGAAGCCACCAAGAAGAAGTGATTATTCAGCCTCCTGTTTTAAGCAAACTCTGTAGCACAGTTAAAACCACAAAAGCAATACATCACATGCAAAGTGAACCCCAAATCTCAATAGGTTTGGAAGATCTTAATATCAGCTATTAGCCAGTTTGCAGTAGACTGAGGAGTTACATGGGGAACCAATAGTAGCTAAAGATTCCATTTAGTTAAATTTATAACTTGGTTATTTGGTCATAACTACCAATTGAAGTGCAGAAAGTGCTGAACCTGATTTTATTTAATTTGAAATCATTGAGAGATCATTCACTATTTTTCCATAAAAAACATTCTTTTGTGTCAACAGAGGCTACTATGAAATATCCTTACTTAAGCATTTGAATAAAATGATGCATACATTGCCACAAATTGTGACAGCAAATGTCACAATCACTACATACAACTTTGACTGAGTTTCTTCCGATTTTGGCAAATAATATGATTTTGGAAATAAACAACATGGGATGTCTGAGATTAGCACCAAACATGGCTTAATTTGTTTAAAAATATTAAAATAAGACCACTGATCTTTAGAAACAGTGATTGCTTAGGATTTTAATGAGGGTCTTTATACCCCAGAGAGTTTGCACAGAAGTTGCCATTAACCACACGTGATATCTTAAAGCTGCCTGTATTAGCACGAGAACACTGAATGTTTTAATGGACTATGGGAAAATTTAATGTAGTAGCATATATCCAGGGTGAAATTCATCTGAGTTTCACAGATTTCATCTTATTTCTGTTGGATTGAACAGTTAAAGATGTCAGCAAGAAGTCATTCAAAGATTCCAAATATCTTAAAGTCTTCATACATTCACATGTAAGCAGTTCTTCTGAAACACGATTTTAAAAGTTAAAAAAAAAATTAAAGAAAGATGGTAGGGGAAAAAAAGAAAGAAAATGCTATTGCCGTGCTGCCATAAAAAGAAATGATAAATCAAAAGTAAAATCCCACTAACTCCATGAACATTTTGAAAAATAATTCCAAACTGCACTCATTAGAGACTTTTTATTCAGCAGATGAAGACAGTATTACTTAAACAGGGAGCTTTTTGTTTGGTTTAGGTTTTTTGTCTGTTTGGTTGGTTTTTACAGTTATTGTTGATGTTATTCACTTCCACTTTTTTTCCTGCAGCTACAGTGTTTGGAAGAGCTACCTGTTGTAAATGGAATTAATGGAAAAAGCATATGGACTGACAGACCTGAGAATGCCTTACTGTTTATGTTTCCGAAATACTTTGTATAGAAAGCTAAATACTAAGAGTAAAATATCCACTTGAGCCTTATAAATTTTGTAAACATTCTGAAATGCAGTGTTAATGATTGCTCACACAAGTCATGCCAGCTGCTTAATGGTTAAAGACTATATCTTGACATTGAAGCAGCAGTGAAGACAGCACATAGAGGAGGAACTTGCAGTCAGGAGCAGCATAATAAATCATCTGAAAACAGACTGGAAATTTTGCTTGCTGATGGAGAAACTGCTGATGAAGGTTTCAGGATGTTTAACACATAACACCCAACACTATACTACGCTTACAGAAATCATGGACTTAAGGGTAAATTATCAGTCATCAGTATTTTCTGCTTGGTCTTCTTGTCATTTAAAGACACAGATCTACATTTTCAGAATTGTTTGTTCACTTGAAGTTAGCTAAATTCATGAATCAACCATGTTTCACATTAAAGAGATTTTACGTAAAAAGTTAGTAAGTAAATAATCTCTCATTCACATTTCTATTTCTGCTTGTGGAGTTGCATCTCCTTACATCTCATATGAATGATATTACTGAGGTCTGAGCTTCTTGACTCACAATGATAGAGTCAACTAAGAGAAACTCATCTCTGGAATTTTAACAAAAGCAGCTATTTTATGACTTACCAGGAAATGGCAGTATTTTTGCACATAATATGATAATTTCCCTTAAATGAATCATCTCAGTTTAACCCACAGAATTAAGGTTTGATTCCACAAAGCACTTAAACACAAGTGCAGTTTTAAACATATGACTAGTGGTACTGTTTCAAAAATAGCTCCATCTGTCATGCCCCCAGATTTGCAAATTCTGAAAGACCTTGTTGAATCAACAGTTTCTGTAAAACTGGCAGATTTGTGTCTGGATCGCACTTAGTTTTCTTGGGGTTGTTTTTTTTTTTTTTAATAGCTTAAGTCTTCAAAACAAGAAAACCAGTGAGAAAACCCTATGATTTAACTGACAGTAAACAGAAAGTAAAGTCATAAACAGTCAAATATACAGCACTGTGAAACTCTGTCTATTAGTAGATAATTACACACAGAGGTAAAAAAAGATTCAAGCCTCGCCAGGCAAGTAGCCCATTTCTAAACCTATTTTGTTCAAAAACAATCAGCAGCCTTAACTAAAGATTGAGATACTAAACATATAATTAAAACCAGAGCAAGTGGTCATGGTAAAGCTAGAATGTTGTCAAAAGATAGTAAAATATGGCTACATAGAAGAATTTTCAGTGCAGTAGAATGGAATGAAAAGGGAGTCACGAAGCCTTTGGGACATGTATTTCATTTTTCCATCGAATTTGGCTCCTTTCAGAGCACAGACAAAGGATGCACAGGGCTGCCTAGCTCTTCCCTTCTTTTTCAGGGAGAAAGGTTTCCGTTGATTGCTTTCATGTGCAGCATACATGTTTGCCTTTTTGAGAAGAGGTTCAGGTTCTGACGCAAACAGTGCAGACGAAATTGCCAAGGATCCAAAGAAGGCTGGCTTCATATAAACCTGCTCCAGGCAGTGAATTAAGAATCCATTCCTGTTAGTGTCAATTAGACCTTTATAGGGCAAATCCTGACCACAAAAAGGGTCATTGAGGAGAGAAGCTGCTCCTGTGGCTTTCACAGCTGGGTTCTACCCCAGAAAGCTGATGGGAAGCCTGTGTGGAAACGTGCCCTTTCCACTTCTGGTATTTAATTCTTGTAGCATCTTTTTTTGGTCATGGTTAAAGTTGCATCTGATTTGGTCCCATGGGACCTGAAGGTCTTCACCTTTGAGATTTCTGCCCACTTTTTCGGTTTTCAACCATGGAGGGCAAAATAAACAAATAAAAATAAATACAACAGCTTACAGATCACTCTTCCTGCACAGATTTTTATCAAAATCTCTTTAGTCCTCCCTTGAAATCATCAGACAATGTTCAAAATCAAGTTCTAAATTAAAAGACAAGTATTTCAGGAATACTGGATGGTCTTAAGTGAAGAAATCTTGCTAATGGTAGACAAGAACTTCACATATAAACCAGTGGAAGAGGAATTCATTCCACTCCCTTCCCATCAGAGCACATTTGCATTCTGGTGACTCTCCTCTTGACTTCAGAAAGGGAGGAAAACCATGAAGAAAGGCTGACCATGAGTGAGATCTGTCTTCCTCGTACTTCTTTTGAATACTGATGTTCCGATGCTCACATGGAATTTAGTATTAAAACAAGCATCTCCCAGTGGTTGGGCCAATTCCTTTATGCTTTCTTGTAAAGGTACATCATTTGGGGAAAACAAAAGCAGAGATCCTTACAAATAATTGTCTGTACATAGCAGAACTGCTGTGCTTTGGCCAGGCTGTATAGTGAAAACAGCTTTGACACAAACCTGCGCCAAAGGCCACTGCTGCTATTGTGCTCAGCACACCACACCTTTCTGTGCTTTGCTCAGTTAGAGTTTTTGGTCTCCACATCTTCCCATGAAAAATAGATAATTTCATAAAATAAACCGAAATCACAGTTAAAAAACAGTAGGCCCCAAACAAGTCTGTTGCAAGTGTATCTCTGTCTGTGTGGTAGGGATGGATAATCGAGAGCCAAATGAGGATTTTTAACTCCCACCAGATCCTTGTATTGCTGTTTCTCTCAAGGAGCATGTGAGAGGTGCCAGCCTTCCAACAAAACACTAAATACTTAAAAACAACAACTCCACTCGTCTGGTGGTTGGATTTGAAGAACAAACATCAGCCCATTGTCTGGTTTCTGTCGTCATCTTGTACACACAGAAAGCCAAAGACTCCAAATAATTTTGTGGCCTCAGGCATCAACAACAAACTGTGTATATTTGATGTATTGGCCTAATTTCTGCCCACTGAATATGCTGTTTTGGAGCTCTTTATGTGACCCCCCCCCTTTTTTTTTTAAATTTATGTTCAAGTCTTTGTGTTCCCTGGTTTGTTTGTTTTTTTTACCTTTCTCAAATTTTTATGCTTCATGTTTATGATGCTGTTACTGAAGAAGAGGTGACAAAAGTGCTATTTTACTAAAAGCATGATTCTTGCAGAAACTTGCTGTTCCAGTCTGATAAACTTCTTGCCTGTTGCTACACTTTCTAATTAAATTATCAAAAATTGAGGAAACAATCCTGAAAGTGGGTGGAAATAAAACATAATTATCCATGCAGTGGAGGCAAGGAATACTTACTGAATGCAGTTTCTGATGCCTTTTGCCAGACTTCTGCTATGAAAATTATTGTCCAGAAGGGAGGCTGTAAACCTGTTTTTGAAGATCAGTATGTTTCAAAAAGGACTATTGTACTTCAGGTAATTGTTTTAACCTTTCTCATATGATTTACAAGGTCTTCCAACACTTGTGGTACCAACATTTGTTTGCGATTTTTATTGCTCTCAGAGTAGTCGTTGATTCAAAGGACAGACCTAGTCTTTGGTCTCTGCAAAACCATATTTTCGGAGGGATTAAATGACCACTTTTTCCTCTCCATTCCTCAGAGTTTCTCTTCCCTGGGACTTCACTTTGCATCCCAGGCTTAACACAACCAATGAGTCAACTCTTTACAGAAACAAGAATAATATGCAATCTAAGGAAGTATTATGCATAATGTAGTAACTTATTAAAGGAAAAAAGCTTGTGGTGAATGTACAGGAAATATTTCAATT
This sequence comes from Turdus rufiventris, assembly GCA_013186435.1. Classification (NCBI taxonomy): domain Eukaryota; kingdom Metazoa; phylum Chordata; class Aves; order Passeriformes; family Turdidae; genus Turdus; species Turdus rufiventris. Next base: position 5,645,327 of record PYHW01010133.1, on the reverse strand, counting down.
CTGCTCATCAAAGAAAGGAATGACAGGTATATACTTCTCAGCAGTGATAATAAAAATACTGTAATTTTCCAAGTAAAATGGTGAGTGTGATTTAAAATTTAATTTTCAAGCTGTGTTTTATAATAGTGGTATTTTGCCAGTACCAGCAGCACATGCTATTGGGGTGAGGGCCACAGAGGTGTGTGCTTTCCCCTTGGATTGCACAGACAACACGTGAGGAAAGCTAGCCACATAAAGGGTATAAACCACAAAATCTAAAAGGCTTTGGAAGAACTAGCTGAGCCAGTCTGTTAAGAAATATTGCTAGGGCTGGACTAGGGAGTGAAACTTACACCTGTACACAGCCCCAGGAAGCAAATCGAAATCCTGTGGGGAAGAGAGGGGAGCTGAACTGAGATGCCCCACAGCCTGCGGCTCACCCAGGTGGTGGATGAAGCCCCAATGTTTTCATCCAACTGGTTTGATCAGGTCTACTCTGAATATGCTTATTATTTCAGGATCCCCACGTGCCACAGAGAAGTGAACAAAGTTAGCACCTGAACACAGAAAAGCCCTTGGTCCAAAAATTGTCATAGCTCTATAGATGAGCCTGGACCAAGATGGGCAGATATGTGACAGGACAGCTGCAGCAGTAGTTCAAAAATTGTGTTTTATTATATCATTGCTTTTCCTCCTACTCCTGCTCTATTTCTTAGAGCAGACCCTCAGCCACAGATCCTCCCTTTGCAAGGGAGTACGTGGAATTATTTTTGGAATCTCCTCAGGTGCTCCAATGGACAGTCAGAGGTGAGGCTATTAGCAGCTGCAGGACAGTTGTTTGGACTTTGAACCCAAAGGTATCCTTAAATGCCCTTAATATGAAAACATTTAGGCACATTCATCTCACTAAATTTAACAGATTTATTCCCATCCCTAATCATAAAGCGTTTCAGGATCAGTCTTAGTCTTGTATGAGCTGGGCTGTGACAGAGCAAGGCTTTGAACATCTTCCTTTGAAACTGTGTTGGGCTGTTTTAACCACAAGACCACAGGTATTTTGAGAGGCTGCTCATTAATGTTTGCAGCATGTTTGAAGATCCAAAGATTTGAGAATTCTATAGAAGATACTACAATAGCAGTTGGCTTTCTAGCTTTCTAGAGAAATTGCTGCATAAGCTACTGGGGATTTTCACTCCTGATTAGGTGGATTTCTAAAATAACCAGTTGTGATAGTGCTGCCAATTCTACTTAAAAGCTTTAAATATATGAAAATTAGTGGAAAAAAATTTAAAAATCAAACTTTCTTCTCTGATTTTAGGTATTATTTTTAAAGCTAAACAGATATTCAAACGAATTGTTTGAATTTCTATTACTCTTTTTGCCTTCCAAAAAATAACTTCCATTTGCAATAAAAGCTTTAGCAGGTAGAGTTAATGTACTTTTCTTGCATTTCAGAGTCTGCAGATAAATTTAGGCTGTTAAGAAAAATGGGTGAATTAAAATACTTGTATATCTAACTTCCTTTAAAAAGTAGGAGCAAGAAGACTAAAAAAGTGAACAAAAATTTTTCTTGTCAAGATCACATAGCTTTTTAAAAGAAATGTTTCTAGCTCGTGGTTCAACTGTTACATGTGCACATTTAGGCAACCTGTCCTTAAATCCCTTTGGCTGTTTGTTTCTGATGTCTGAAGGCTTAAGTAAAAGGGGGAGGAAGAGTTACTATGATTTAGGCAGAACACAGGCTTCTTGAATCAAGGTCTACAAATACAAATATACAATATTCCTACATGCTCCATGCAGGAATAACTCTGGCTTTCCTTCCATCAATTCGTCTCTCTTAGGCCTTATTTTGAGCAAGTTTCCAGGCAAATATGGCCCAGGCTGTGCAGACAGTACCACTGATATATGAGAGATAGTCTTCTCTGCCCTGGCCCAGAGGTATCCCTTTAGCAGGAGGAGGCAGGAGGAGGTTACCACCATCTGTGTGTGGCTTTGGGGGTGGTGGGAACATCTTGACTGCTCCAGCACCCCTTTTCCTCCTGCACCAGCTGCCCACTGCACTCTCATTCCTCACATCACACTTCCTCAGCCCAGAGCAGCGTGGTGCTTGAAGGGAGCTGAATGGTACCTCAGCCCTCTCCTCTGGTCCTGAGCCAGGAACTGGGCTGTGCCAGATATGCTTCACCTGCACTGTGCCACATCTCGCTCCTTCCAGCCCTCCAGGCACCAGCCAGGATTGGGTCCCACTCTGCTTCCGTGTGGCTGTGATAAATGACTGCTGGACAAACATCCACAGCTGGTGAGGCAGACTCTGCTTCTGGTAATTTTGCAAAGTGGTTTCCCTGCTCTAGCAGCATAAATGTCTCCTTGCTAGTGCTAAACTCCCAGAAGTTGTTTGTTTTCCATTTAGGAACGTAAATCTGCAGCCATCAAACTCACTGACAAAGTATGTTCAAGACAAATCTTTCCTTTTATGTCCCTTTTGGGCAGGGAAATGAGGACCAGATATAATAATTTTTCCATTTCTCTATACAAAAGTACTGTCATTTGGCTTTAAGTTTTACTTTATTGGTTGATATTGATGAATTTTGTAATTTTCCACACATCAGTTTTGTGCTTTGTTAAACTGAGAGTCAGATAGTTTCATAGCCAGGTAAAGGGACCTGAGAGTTTCTTAGCCAGGTAAAGGGACCTAAGATAGATCAAAATAAATTCATAAACTAATTTCTAATAATTATGAAATAAAATTTTAATAAATTTATAATATTTAATAATATATATAATATTTATAATATTTAATAAATTTATGTTTTGCACAACAGGTGTGTGATCCTCTTCTTAAAGCTGCTACCTTAGGACAAGGTGCAGTGGAGGAAATTATTTCTATGCAGGGGTTTGAGATCTGCTTAGAAAAACCACTTAGGAAATTAAAAAGGGTAGTATATGGCAATTCATGTCTTATATCTGCATTCTTGAAGGAAAAAATATACTTCTTAAAGTTTATAGGATTTTGCAAGAAAAAACTTCAGGAGGAAACCTTTTTCTCATGGGCTATGTCAGTTTTGTGCAGAGTCATCAGTGTACATATACACACACGTTTATATGCAGACATATATATATATACACACACACACATACATACACACCTATAGCAGCAGGCAGTGGCAACTTTGTTTAGGTAGTTTTACTACTAGGAACTTTAAAACTAGGTAGTTTTAAAACTAGGAACTTTGTGTAGGTAGTTTTAAAG
>PYHW01010133.1:5617606-5640435 GCA_013186435.1 Turdus rufiventris | reverse complement strand
TTTTTCTTGAAAGGACAGCTTATTCCCACAGATTTTCTGTTATAGAGGGTCATCTGCCCTACTCTTGCTGATCAGCTGCCAGGAGAGAAACCTGAAGGTGACAATCACGGTGTGACTTCTTCTGCCGTCTTGGCAGGGTGTGGCTGTGGGTTTAGACAAAAGATTCTTTTGTCTTTCCTCTGGGGTGATGGGAGGGTGCATATTGCTGTGCCTGACTGTGAAACCAAGGTCATGGTCCATACCGAGCTCTGATTTGTCAGGCAAACTGGCCTGAGAGCCCTTTGAAAACCTGACCTGCAAGAGGAAAGGAAGAAAACAAACAAAACAGGGCAACAGCAAACAATTGTCTGAATCATCTTCTCAAATCAAATCACTTTTACCACTGGAAATGGTAATAAAAGAAAAAAACCGTGCTCTTCTGGAGAGGTGGTAGCCAGGTCCTTGGCAGAGCAATGAATTCCATGCAAGGCTGCAAGCAGAAAAAAGGAATGGACATTTTTCCTAATAATTAATACGGGTTAAAAACTCATAAACTAACCTAGAAAGCATCTGAAAACATTCAAAGGACAAGAGTAATTTTTTAACCTGGCATTGCTAGAAACCAGAAAGAATTGGTTTTTTAAAGATTTTTAAAATTATTATTATTTCTTTTGGCATTGAGCATTTTTAAAACAAAATACTTTATTCTATAGACAGAACTTCCAATTGCATCATGCCAGTAGACCACTAGTTAATCTTATCTCAAATACAGATCAGATTAAGGTGATGCAATCATGAGAAAGATCAACTCAAAGGCAGCTGCAATCTGGATTGAAAAGAGTAGTACAGCCAAGCAATGTGGCTAGGATCCTTTTGAGAAACAAGAGACACCCGCCTTGCCCTGTCAGCCCCATTTCATTTGTCCAGAGCGGGCTGTAAAGCAGTTGATGTTGGGGGACATCATGCAGTAAAAGAACAGAGTCCTGCAAAAAGAACAGAGTTGCTGCAATGTTGTCCTGCTTAAAAAATAGATTAATAGATTTGTCATTTTGAAAATGACAAAAAATACTAAGTGTTAATAATGGATTTGTTGGATTGGCGATCTCCTAGCAAGTGACCATCTCTGCATGCCTTCCTCACAAAATACGCTGCTCATCTGACCCAAATCAGGCAGAGGGACTGGCCCAAGACCTGTGACAGAGAAGGATGACAGCAGATGAGTGTCTGAACACCAAGGGTGAGAGACATTTGCTATCCTGCCTGCAACCTAGGGAAGCATCTGTGTAGTTAAAACAAGTGCTGTTACATTAACCCGCGTGAAACCATTAGCAGGGCACATAGCAAGGTCCATCTGTTTACTCAGGCCTCTGCCAGGGGAGAGAGATGCTGTTTTGTTTTTTTTTTTAAGCATGAATGGCACATGATTCAACGGGGAATCAGGAAACTTTTGGCTGTTGCACCAATATTAAAGCTGTGAGGAACTGCATTTTAACCTTTCAAATAGGCAGAGAGGTTAACTGGCAGCTGTTATATTTCACAAACTAGAAAACAAACAGAGAAATCAGTGAGAATGAGTTAACCTTACAATAAAGAACTAAAAATATACCTTCAACCACCATGTAACAACAACAACAAAGAACAAATTATACTTTTTAGGTATAGATGTACACCTTTTTATTTTTAATTTTTAGTTTTTATTTTATTTTATTTAACCACTGGTTCCCCAAACTGGAACTAAACCTCTTCCCGATTCCAATAGGGGTCTGCAGCAGTGCGTGCCAGAAGGCAGCTGTTTGTGCCGCGGTGGGAAAGCTGGGCTCAAGCACAGCTGGGCACTGCACAGCCTGGCACAGAACTGACAGCCCCTGTCCCGAAGAGCTTCCATTTCAGCTGAGTGACTGGGGATAACAGATGGGTCGAGATGGGAGACGATGAAAACAGTGGGATACCGGACAGTCTCAAATCCCAGCTGTCTAACCACTCTCCAATACTGCCGAGTTAAAATTTCACTGTCGCAGCAAAGTTTACTCTGTTTCTTTCTCACTGAGGAAGAGCAGTGGGACACTTGTGCTTGCTACAAAAGAGCTTCAGGCTGGAAGACAGTACCAGATAGAATTGTGATAGACACCATAAAAACTCCTGTTTTCTTCATGTTTCCTTGCTGCATGGGAAAGAGTTTGCCAGGCCGAGTTCTGTGCTCCGTGCTAGGGAATGGCAGAGGCCGGTGTGCTGGGCACGCAGTTCTGGAGATCAGCCCTTAAACCTCTGAGAAGAGACTGACACTCAGTATGGGCATCGGGAGGGGTCAGGACACCAGCGACACGTGTCCTGTGAGGAAAGCGAGTCTGAGATGCAGCTGGTGCCTTAATGCAGCTGCCAAGAGAAAGCAGCAAAAGAAAAGCAAACTCTTCTGGTGAAACAGCCTCCACACCCAAGGACGCTTTTAAGCGGGCGATTCAGAAACAAAAACCCCAAAAGCCAATACGGGGACAAGCGCGGTTCAAGGCACTCTGCAGAGGCTGCTAAAATTGCCCCAAGGCTGTGACTCACGCTGAGCCACCGCCGGAGCGGGGCGCAGGGCCTGGCCGCCCTCCGCCCCACGGCCCGCTCGCCGCTCCCGGGAAGGATGCCGGGCGATTCTGGATCGCCGCCTCTCCGGACCTGCCGCAGCGGGAGCCCCAGGAACTTTTTTCTCGGCACTTTCCAAGCACGAGGCCGGCCCGGCCCGGGCGGGACACGGCACCTGGGGGCGGAGCGGCAGCGGGGCGGGCCCGCGGCCGGCGGGAGGAGCCGGGCCAGGGAGGGGGCGGCCCGGAGCGGCGCTGCCGGGATGGGAGCGTGAGAGGGGGCGAGTCCGCGGCCGGAGGAGCTGCGGTCTGTCGCGGGGGCTGGTGCCGGCGGGCTCGGACCCGCCATGGAGCCGGTGACCAAGTGGAGCCCGAAGCAAGTGGTGGACTGGACTAAGGGTAAGAGGGGGCCGGCCGTGCCGTCTGGGCGCCGGGGGAACTTTCCGGCGGCGCACTGTGGGTGCCCCGCTGCCGCCGCGGCTGCTCTGCCCGGCGGGGCGGCTGCGTGGGCGGGCGGGGAGCGCGGCCTTGGCCAGCGCCGGCCCCGCCGGGCCCCGGGGCTCCCCGGCGTGCGGCTCGGCTGCTCCTGCCGGCGTCCTCCGCGCCCGCTTGTGCGGGATAGTCGGTGTTTTGTGGTTTTCTTTTTCTGACTCTGGGAAAGAGAAAGTTTTGCAGCGGGAGGGGCTGACTCGTGATTCGTGTATGTACACATGTATGTTTCTGCAGTGGGGGTTCTACCCATGGCTCGGTCCTCCTCTCCCTGTGTTCATCCTGGCCAGCCTGCTTGCATGGAGGGGGGGTTACTGTGTTCCTCCAGGCAGGTGGGATCGTGGAATCACAGAGTTGTTCAGGTCGGAAAAGTCCCGCGAAAGTTAACTTTCAGCTTCTCAAGCGAAATCCATTCACGGTTCGAAAGAACTTCGGGTTTGTAAGTTAAGCGAGAAGTTTTCAAACTCGCTCAACTGAGCCAGAACTCTTTAGGCTGTTGAGCGGTGATGGGACCGGAGCGCTGGGCTCCCGCTCGGGGAGGTGAATAGCGGCCCCTTCGTCCACCAGTCTGTCCGTCCATCCCTCCCACCCCTCATCTCCCGGCGTGCGCTTGTGTCTCTCCCGCCTGCAAAAACATCCTCCTCTACTTCGAGGTTTGCTCTCAGTGCTGACATAGCAGCGAACGCCTCGGCGGGCCCGCGGTGTGCAGCCCGCCTGTCCCTGCGCCCAGCCCGGGGGGGCTCGGGGGGCGGGATGGCTGCGGGAGCGCCGCTCCTGCCGCGGGCACTTCGGTGTTACCGGGGCTTCTGGGGCACACTCCGCTTGGACCTGCCAGTGCTTTCCGAATGCCCACTCGGGTCTGCTGCTGGTGTTCCCGCTCTGCGGGGAATGAATCAAAAGGGAAGCGGAGCTATGAGTTAGGTGAGGGATTTATGACCTCTGGAGTCTACGTCTCTTCTCTCTTTATTTATTTATTTATTTTTTTTTTTTTTTAAGTCCTCGGAGCATTACGTTTTAGCGTGATCCTCTTTGGTTACATAAAGTATTTAAGTATTTCCACAGGCTTATCCATCCGGAGCCTGGGCTGGTGGGAAGTTGGGAATAATGCTTTGGGAGGCGCGGGCTTTCCCGGGTGCCAGCCATGGCTGGCGCGCTCCGCTCGCCCTGCGCGCTGCGCTCAGCGCTCGGCAGCCGCGCCGCTCCATCCGCGCGCCTTCGGAAAGCAGGCTCGTGATTGCACACTGCGGGAGATGGATACTCCCGGCCCTCCTGAGCGTGAACATGTGCACGAAGGGGCCGGTGCCAGTGCGGGACTGTCCAAGCAGCCTTTGTGAGGAGAGGATTCCACACGAACGTGCTGTGAAGTTATGCGTTAACATATAGATAACTTCCCTGGGAAGATCTCTCTTTTTTTAATGCTTGGTGTTGGTTTAAATAGGAGTGCATTGTTCCCATGAAATAAGCCTTTTGCTTTGGCATGTGGAATATTTATAGAAAGCTTTTCCCTCATTGTGTTTTTTCTCCTGGGTGCTGAGAGTTTGCTGCCTTGCCAGACTAAAGAGTAAACCTGCTAATCATTTTAAAAGCCTTTATTATTCTTAAGCATGCTTGGCTTCCTTTCTTGCATAATTTATTTTACTTGCAGGTTCCTTGAAAAAGTAACTCTACAGCTGGACCCTCAATTAGTGTTATGCAGAATAATTTGAGGGCTGGCTGTAGTTGGGAGGTGGATCTTCTGACTAATGCAAACACGTGTACTTTGAAATGTAAAGGAATAAATTAAAGACTGCTGGTGACTTTTGTTTGTGCTGTTGTTTTTCAGTTTCTAGGTAAGCGTTTGACTTGTTCAGTATACAGAGTCATTTTATGTCACTCCCTGTATGACAAGACTGTAATAAAGAAATGACATGTGGAAAATTTTTCTTTATGGTTGTACTTTCATCTCTGCACATGAAAATAGATACTTTAATAGCTAGCTAACAGCCTTATTAGCACAATGTTTCATAGTTTATTTTCAGTCTGAAATAGTTATTTACTGTGTAGTTCACAACCACTGGGTTTCATGTTTGACCAAGACCAATTTAATTTTACCTTATGAATATAACATTTAATTCTCAAGGTTAGTTTTATGAAAGAAGTGATTGGAGGGGAGCTTACGCTCTTTGTTTTCTTGCATGTGCCTTCTGTGAGAAATGGTGCCATGATCTCAACTGAACTGGTTGAACTCTGGGAAAAATTATTTGGCTGGCAATATCTGTTGCCAGTAGTTAGTGCTGTGGTGCCATGGAATTGTATTTTAGGAGCATGATGTAAAAAACTGCTGGGAGGTGCCAGCTCTCAGTGGGGAGATTGGTTTTGCAGATAATGATTCTTACTTATCATACAATGATAAAAAATATCTTGGCAAAATGTAGAGAATAGTGAAAATTAGTGGTCTGGCTCAGTCCATTTTAATGTTCAATGGGAAACTGAGAATACTTGTGCAGGAACATTTTCCCTTCTCCCCCCCTTCCTTTGAATCAAACTTTGATAGATTAATTTTTTAAAAATAACTTTTCCAAACCAGAAGGAATAATGGAAACTTACCTTTTTCCATTAAACAAACCCCTAAAAGCAAATTCTTAGAGTGGGCTGTATGACCACTGCTGGGCAGCTTATTTGCTTTTGGCCAACTTTTTTTTTTAACTGCTTTAAAGTAACTTTTTTAACAAGTTAACTCTTGTTCTGAAGAGTTTTGCTACGAGTTTTTCATTTGTTCAGTCCTTGGTAAATACTGTAAGAATACTTTATCTAGAATTTAAAATGGAACCTACCAAAAAGTTATAAGATGAGCATAAATATTTTTAGATATTTGTAGTTAAGTTTTAAATAAAAAGTGCTCTGTTCATTGTTACCAACAACAGCTGATACAAAACACAGTTGCTTGTCTTCTCTTGCTAATTCAGACTAGAATGCTGCTATTTTTTGTGAACAAGGGTTTTTTTTCTGGCACAGGGTGCTGTACTGGCAATAGCAGGCTGTGCAGTTAATAAGTGCTGGTCTGGTTAAACTGAAGCTGCCGAGGAAGACTTGTGCTTTTATTGCTAGCAATTTTCTGTGTACATGAAGCATTTCTCAAGCTTTGACCAAAGATGTGATAACTTTTTAGCTACAGCTTCAATGTTTGAAAATGATCTGATTTTTAAAAATAGTATTTAGGGGCCGTATTCAGCCATGAAAAGGTATGTATTTGCCTAGGATGCTGTGTTGATTTACTTGTGCCTGGGCTGGCATGGAGTTTATGCTCTGAACAATATTGTCCACACTGTTTCCTAGCTCAGCTGACAAGATGTGTGTTTGGGGTTTGTTTCCCTGGTTGTTTTGACTTGATCCTTCTTGTGGGACAGACTAACATCTGGACAGTGTTGCAGTTGACCTGTGATCTTGCTTTTGTACAGTGTAAGAGGCTTGGGGGCTCAAAGTCCTCACCTGTATATCACAACACTCTCTTGTGTGCCTGAATTTCTTGAGAGTTCCTCAAGAGGTATTCCTAGAGTTATTCAGCTTGTTGCACATCAGGTGGGTGGCCATAGAAGTTGCAGCACATTTGCAGTGCAATCTATAAAAGTGACTTAATTTTACTGGCATAACGGCAATTTGTGGTGTGGCCCCTGGCTACTGGAAGCCCCTCAGCTAAGGTCATTCTTCAGAAGATGTGAGGAAGAGGAAAGCAGCATTTGGCATAGAGCTCCTGTGTGAGAAATGTCACTGTCATCTTAAAGAACATCGCTGTGCCTCCTCTTTGTTTGCTGTAGCCTGATCTGTCTCTTCCCCCTTTTCCCAGGCTTCACAAGCTTGTGTGAGTTGTGACTTCAAGCAAAATTTTACATGGTAAAGACAGCTTGACATGCTTGTGGTTAGAAGCCTCTGTTGTTGTGAGACTCCATTACAGTCTGGCCTTTGTCACTGGAGCTGTAGGCTCAGCTGGCTGGGGATCACGTGTCTGCTTTAGGATCATCATCGCACTCCAGGTTCAGTTATTCCCTTTCTCAGTAGTTCATGGACATTACTTATTCCTGCATATGTCATGAAATACTCAGATTTCCATTCCTGGTAAAGCTGTTGGGCAGTTACATTTATAGGTATGTCTGGGAGAAGAGGGAAAAATATTCTAATTTATTAATAGTTAGCAATTAATCGTGAGGGCTTGGCGTTCTTTTTTTAGAGCTATCTTGCTTACCCAGAGGGATTTCAGCAAGGTCAGTCCTGTTAACTCTGTATGCAGGGAACTGCAAACCAGAGCGGGATTTTAGAACAAATTGAGTTCTGGAGTTATTTTTTAGCTTTTCTTTTTGGGCAGTCTCAAGTGAACGCTGTTGTTTTGAAGTTTTCTGGGAAAATCTAACACTAAGAAACCCCTGGTTATTTTGTAAGACAGGAGTATTTGCTTTTAGTGGAGAATAGCAGGGAGAGTTGCTCATGCCTGGGATAAAGAATAATCTCTTTCCTCCTTCCTAACCTTTTCTTGGTTACCTAAAAAATACACTGTATGAGTATTTGTTGATTAGATTTGTTGATTAGATCAGGGAATGGTGTTGAATAACTGCTCTTTGCACATCCAAGCTTGCCCATAATGTTTTACTAGCAAAAGGTGGAATATACTAAATATATCTATTTATTTTTATTTGTGGGCTGAAACAAAGTAAAAACTTGCACAACAAGTTTGTTCTACTGCAGTTCTAAAGCTATTCATGTGTTATAGCTGAGTGAATACATATGAAAACATAAATCAAAGTTGGACTTTGTGTTCATGTGTTTAGATCACGTTTTCATAGTTTTTGCTGTGTTGCACTTTCTTGAGCTGCTTGTGGGTTGTGATTTTTTTCCCCCCTTGATCTTTTCATATTCAATCAGCTTTGCTGATTTGACATTAAATTGCTGTTTAAACTACTGTAACCAAACATCAGAAGGTCTAAAAGTTGAATGCTGTTAGCATAATGTGTGGAAAAGCAACATCTTAGTAGAAAGTTGATTGTAACTTTATAGAATGTTGTGAAACTTCCTAATTAAAGGTGCAGAGATTGGCCACTGTGCAGGCTGCTTTTCTCTTTCTTTAAAACTTGAGGGTCAGAAAGTAATTTGTATCTGTTGTTGGAGACTTCTATAGGAAAAGCCTCATTTTTGATGAAATATTGCTTGGGCTCCAGGTTTTCAGAAACTCTTGTTATGTGTTCCTTCTTTGCGCTTCTTCCTGTTTTCAGCATGCAAAACTTCTTAAACGAGAATCATGCCTCTCCTTGTTTTTACACTCATTAGCACATTGCAAGAGCTACAGGAAGACAAACTACAGGGCACTGGATAAAAATGTATGTTGAAATTTGCCATGGTGATTTGTTTTCTTTATTAAAAGACCCCAATAAAAAGCTGTTACTCAACATGTGCCACAGGATGAATTGCAGTATGAGTGATGTGTGAATGCAGCATATTATCAAGTACTCAAAAGTATGTGGGGGTTTTTGGGTGGTGTTTGTTCCTTTTTGTCTCTTAAATAAAAATCTCTGAATTGCTTGGTTTAAGTAATGGAGCTTCTTCCAGGAATGTCTAACAGATGATGACTGGTCATGGTTGGGGTTGGGGAATTGCAGAAGAGATGGCAAGACTGCCCAGTTTTTGCTTTGCTTTATCATATTAGGACAAGATTTCCACTGATGCTTCACACAGAAGGCATATTAATGAATAAGTCTAGACAGTGCCTCTGTGAATTAAGTGAAAGTCATTGGTTTCCATTGTATATTTCCATAGAAGCGATGATATTGTTCTGAATGTGCACCTTGCTTTTACCTAATGGTATCACACAGTCAAGTCTTGCCTTCCTAGAGGAATGGTGTATCTGCAATGTTTCTGCTTGCTCTGTCCTCCACACACCCCAAATAAATCCTGTCCAAAGGAGGAGGTAGTGAGGTACTGACGATGGCAAGGCACATTTGAGTAGAGGAAAGAAAGGGTGGACAGGAATTAATTGAACTGGGGTCACTATAGCAACCTTTCACACATTTATGGGAGTTCTTTTGGCCCCAGCTGCTTGTGGTGATGGGGTGGCTTAAGATTTTAGTGTGTTTGTTCACAGTAAGAGATAGGAGATCCAAATAAAAATGCTGTTAGGCCTGATATAGACTCCTTGTGTCATTTGGGCTCATTACCAGAATGGGGTAACTTTGGAGTCTGAGTCTATCATTCAAGTCCCTGGACCATGCTTCCTTTGCATGAGGAAATTGCCTGTGGCTTTTTATATGCCTGCCTCCATCTTTTCAGAGTACAAGCAATAACATTTCACAGCTTGGAGGATCTGCAGGAGGTACACTGAATCAACCTGATCTGTTTTGCTGGCTTTGAACACTCATTACCTATTAAAATAGATATTTATGGTATTATGAAATGTAGCTAATTTTCATCAGACATCACGTAGGCTGGACAAAACCAAGCATCTGTGTTTGATTTGGTGAGATCAGATCACTGACCTCTATAAGTCTGGTCTATAGTCATGTGTTCAGCACCTGGCTGAATTCTGCTATAATACTGTATCAGTGCTGTGCTAAAGTAGTTTCTTATATGTGCTTTTCTGTACACACCTGTAAAGAAGAATGTTCTTTGTCACTGTAAAGACAAAATACTTTTTTGGACTGTTTCTTACACTAGTAGTTAGGTGTAGGTAAGCAAAGTGTATAGTGTGCTGTTGCAATCAAAGCTTTATGACATAAATGGGATCTTATCTTGCACCTTGATCAAAGGAAAGAACTTAATTGGTGCTCATCAAGGGCTAAGGCTTCTGCTAAGCAAGTGTTGGTACACGCTTCTGGGCTAATCATCCTGATGTCTCTGTCTTGGGTGTGCAAAATGAATGTTGCTTAGGTTGCCTTGCTTTTATCATTGTGTTTATTTATCGCTCAGTCTTGTTTTAGCAAAATGAAGTTGGTTGGGTGAATGCTTTATTAAAAATAAAGCTGCAATAAGCCCATTTTGTCATTAAATAAAAGAGACCTTCTCTGGTACAGGTGCCTTTGAAGCCAGCAGAGAAGGACTCAAAGTTTTGCAGGAAGCAGAACACTGAGTTCTGGTACCTGAGCAGGTATCTTAGCACTGCACTGCTGAGGTGTGTGGTTGGCCATGCAGGTGGGGAGAGAGAAGGGAACAAAAAGGGGTGAATGCTTATTTCCCCTCCTCTCCCCACCCTTAATAGGACTTGCCCTAAATAGAGGCCTCTAAGGACAAGTTCAGACATGACTGAAGAATGTGGCCTGAAAAACATGTGTAGTGGATGGAGATGTGCCCAGAGAGTATTGCAGAGAAAAAATGGGAACCTAGTGAAATACAGATACCTGCTCTGACATGAAACTCCTTTTTTCTTCCTTCCCTGACTGGTTCTAGGCAAGATATGTATTCACTGCTTTACTTGCATCCTTTGCAAGGTGCTGGATTGTTTGTGTTCTGTCAATTTTACCAAACGGAATTATAAAAGTATTATGGCAAAGGTTACACTTAGTAATTGTTGACATTCCTAAGGTGAGCTGCAATGGAAACTTTGGAAGAAAGGAGACAAAACATAAATATGCTATAAATTCTGTCTGTCTGTGGTCTTTTTGGTCAAAATTTGTAGTATTTCTTGTGGTATTTGGACTTTGTTTTTACCAGAGGGTGTAACATTATACCTATTGTGAAATATAATCCCTGTGTCAACATAAAAGCATTGTAGTTTCCTTGTACTTAAAAACAGTTCATCTTAGCTATACATACTTCATACTATTTCAGACAATAATATTAGATAAATAAATCTACATGTGGTTGAAACAAGGACTTGGAAATCAAACCTGCCAATAACATTTCTGTATCATGCTGGTTTTGGTTTTATCTCCTCAGAACCTGTCTTTTTAGATCATAGCATGGTGTGTAAGTTCCAAACTAATTAGCATCTTTGGTGTATAAAATTATCTCTTCAAGCAAGACAATTGGACAATCCCATTGGATGTGGCCATGGTACCAGCAGCAACAATATGTGCCATTTTTTTGCTGTAGTAAGATTATTACTGTCTTCTCAAGGTGATGTATTTGGAGAGGAATTCCAGCTCCCAGTAGAGTCAGTCATGTGCTAGGTATGTCTGGAGGCTTTTATTGAGCTGCCTTCCATGGAAATGGTAATTTCCAGGATTGTCAGGTTGTATGCATGCTTGCAGGTTTGCTCAAATTAACATGGCTTACTTGCTGCAGAATACTGAATGGACTGTGTGGTTTCTAACACATATATAATTGAGCATAATGCATGTAAATTTTATTCTCCAATATCATCCTCAATTTTCCAAGGGTTAAGAGAGCATTGAAATGATAGTTGAAAACTTAATTATCTTTTGTGGCTTTACTGAATTATATTTTGCTCTTTATTATTCTGCCCTGTCATTGGGTATTCTCAAAAATATGTTAGCTTCTGAAAACTAATTTTCTTTAAAGATTTAAACTATTTTCACTCTGCCCATTATCCCCCAGCAGCAGCAGCTTTGTCAGCCATGTATGTATGGGCCTTCCTTTGAGATGCTTCCTGAACCTAGGAATTATGCACTGTCTGGAACTTGCACCAAAAAAAGTGTACTCTGTAACAGACTTAAAAAAAAAAAGGCAAATAACCATCAGTCAAATTGCCTGACTTCCTGACAAATATCTGATGATGCTTCACTGTGGCTTAAAAGTCAAGAGAGACTTGTCTGGAGCTTCAGCAGAGGGTCAGAAATATCTTGACACCACCCGAGTAGGAGGTAGAATACCTGCTCACACTCTTGCCTCTTCGTCATCACTAAAAATGAGGATGTCAGAGGGGCTGTCTGAGGTACTTACAGGACTCTTCCCTGCCCTCTCCTGTCCTGCCTTTCGTTTAGGAAGGTGGTGGGTCTCCTGGTCAGTTTAATGGTATTTTAGACTTGTCTATGATTCAGACAGAGCCCTCAGCTTTGCCACTGATGATCTTAAGATACCTTTGCCTTTGTTATGGTTGGGATATTGCACTTGAACTCTGAGGTCTCTGCTATTTTAGGAAGTAGCATCATAACTAGGGCTGAAAGATATGAAATAATGAAAATGGGTTAGGCAGCTAATTGTTTCAAGCAATTGCTTTAATGTTTAAAGTGATTATAAAATTATAGAGAAGCTCAAAGATTTGGTATTAGACTACTCAGTTGATATACCTTGTTTTTTGACCCAGTTGTGGCATGCTTTAAAATGCATGTTGTATTGAGTGCCTTAAGACAGTATGTCCTGGTTCATGGAAAGCGCTTTGAGGGCTGGGTAAATTAATGCAAGGAGTAACTTTTAAGAAGATGGAATTCCTGATGGAAATGTTGTGAGGCTTTTTAAAATGAAGTAATTTATGCGTCCTAGTAATGACAGCAGCTCCTGGGAGACTGCAATAGTGACTCCTGGGGATCTGTCCATGATGGAAAGGTATACGCACCATCAGCATCTTTCTGTTAATGTCGTGTCATTCAGCTTGTACTGTCATTCAGCTTGTCATTCATCAGCAGGTGCTGATGGCTGGCGATTCTCATGTGGCTGCATTTATTCCTCCCTGGTGACTGTCAGAGTGTAAGGTGCTAGGCATCCGTGTTTCATAACCGAGTAGGAGGCTGTCATCCCAAAGCTTGGCTATCTGGCACTGCATCAGCTGTTGCCTTGCAGCAGGCTGCTCCCTGACTTGCTCATGGGTGGAACAGTAATCACAGTGTTTGCAAGGGTGCACACACAAAGGAGAGGCAGATGTGAGTAATGGACCTTGCTGCAATCAGCCAAAACAGTTCCACATGGTGCTGCGAGAAGGCAGCCAAACCAGATTAAAGGGATCACCCCATTTCTTCTCGGGAGACAAGAGGCAGGCAGTTTTGCAATGTTTTTTTGTTTCCACTGTGGGAACAGGCAACAGAGTGTTAATTGCCTGAATTCAAGAAAAGGAGTTCTTGTGACTAATGAACTACTCCTTCAGCCACAAAAACCTTGTAACTTTTAAAAGGCAAGCTCTTAATTGTGTGGTAGCTGTAGGGCGGGAGGGGTTGCTTGTATTAAGCACATAAAGCTATCATGCACACAAGGTTCATGTGCTTGACACACAAACAAGCTATGTAGAGTGCACTGTTACTGCTTTTGGAAAATGAAATAACTTTGTGCTTGACCCGTTGTATTTATTTTTAGGGTCAACAAAGACCAGTAATGAGTATAAAATTTATTCTTGCTGCAAAGATGCCGTCTTATTTTCCTCATGGCAGGGCCATAACCTCTTAGAGCTGACAAGGCATGGAAGCAGTCACCTCAGGAGGCATGCTTTGAAGGGGACACTGCTTTTGTTACCTGCAGTCATTGTGTAAATACTGTGATTAACATTAATATTGCATGTGATTGAATTCTATGCTTGTACTTTCATTTTTATTCCTTTGAAAGTGTAATTCTCTATGCTGCTGTGAAGTTCTTTGCGACAATAAGCCAGTTGGCCAGAGGCTTGGTGATGAGATGTTATGTATGCGCTGATAGAAGCCAACTCCAGATAAAATGGACTCAAGGTTGATTTTTGCCGCCAATTGCGATGGGTTGTTTGTTTTTCAATTTGAGTTTTGCTTTGCCAGGAAGTTTTGCTGTGTGGTTATCTCTAAAGGCTTCCCTTGCTGGGGGTTTTGGAATGGAGGAGGGTGGGTGTCTGGCCTGTCCCCTCTATGCATAAGCTCTCCAGGCCTGAGCAGTTTACCATGTGGGAGCAGGGACTGAGGAGCTGCTGTTAGCTCAAATACATGCTTTTGGTTTCTGTGGCTCTCATTGCAGCGTCTTTTCATCAGGATTAGCGTGTGTGCATGACATGGGTTACAGTTGAAGTTAGTGTCTGCAGACCAGGAGGTTGATAACAATTTTAGATCTCTTAGAATTGAAAACATTGGACTAAAATAAATGTTTTTCATATTTCAAATGAGTGGGATGGGATATCTAGAGTAACTTTGGGCTGACTTTTATATTGCTCTGTTTATAATATGCTTGTAATGTTCTCCTGTGGATTGCTTGCTTCTGAGATACTGCTACTTTTGTCAATTTGAAATAAATATTAAGAGGAAAATAATGCAAAGAAATCTTTTGTGCTTGCTGCAGTTTAAGTAGTGTGGGTGTCTAAAGGTCTATTAAATGGTTGCTTTGGGGTGAATGTCTGCAATGAAAACTTTAAGTAGTAATTTTTTATCAACTTTACTCTTTTGGGTGTACTTCCCTTTATTCCTTCTATTTTCCTGTTTATGTGATCTTTCCTAGAGTATATCCTGTCGTGTTGGTCTTGGGTAACTTGTCACTTACTTGACATAATTGTCTCCTGTCTGTTTTACAACAATTTTCAGAGGTGTTTGGATCTTTTTTCCCCCCTTATTGTAAAGAAGATGCTTACAGATGTGACAAAAGGCAGCAAATATATATATATATATATATATATATAATTTAATTGTTTTAGCCCTTATTTGGAGAGCCCTCATTCTTTTCCAGTTAGTGGTAAGCAGAAGACAGGAGTGCTTGATGGCTTCTATGCTGACAGCTTGCAAATGAGTTGTTCACAATTTTTTGCTTACAGGTCATTATTGCTGGTGCAGAGGGCGGGCACTGCTGGAGTTGGTGATTTCCTGGAAGTTTTGGTAGAGAGAACGTGGGGAAGGTGTCACTCTCAGTAGCGGTCTCGGTTCAGGGATGTGGAGTCAAGTCTGCATAAACAGAGATTAATGTGTCAAACACTTTTTTTGCTGTTTCAATAACTTCTAAATATCACTAATGCCTTTAATTTAGAAAATAAACCCTCCTTCCACCTCTGCCCCCGCTTCCTCCACCATTCCCCACCTCCGTGTAAGGACCTAATGATTAACTCGGGTGTAAATAAGGTCACTACAGTGCCTGTAAGAGAAGAATAAAGAGTGATCAAACAAGTTTCCATAAATCACTGTCTTAAAAATCCATTTCCATAAAGTTAACAAATAGGGGCACTCTCAGGGGTTAAAGAGCTTCAACCTGGCTGTGGGTTCTAGCTTCCCCTGCAAAGTACTGCACTGAACTATTACTTCTGAATTTATGTTTCCAAGTGCTTTGGGCTCAGTGAGCAATTTCTTGTGATTTGGAAGTTTGAATCACTGCTGGAGTGTCTGTCACTGACTGGAGATTGCTGCACAGTACTGACCATGTGGCAGATTGACTTGGAGAGGAGGTTATTTGATTTCTTTATGTAGCTTGGAAATAAGGCTCTGTAATATGTGAGATGCAGTATGCATCCAGGAGAGAGGCTGCTCAGACAACTAGAAGTTGGTCAAAACAAACAACCACATTTAAATAAAACTTTTGATATTTCTAGATTGGAGATAATATCTTTTTATTAATGGGCAAACATCTGCTGCTAAGTTTTTGCACCTTCCACTTCCACAGCCCTTATATCCAACAGATGACATTTTTAAAAATCAACATAAATGTTAGAATAAGTGTCCTGGCTTTTTCCAAATCAGTATTTCAGGGACCAGAAATGAGTTGAAAATTTTACAATGCTTATGAAATATAACCTAATTCTTCTTTCTATCCCATTCTTCAAGTATAATGTTAGTCACAGTTCCACATGAAACCTTGCATTTACTTCTTCTCATTGCTTATATTCTTGGTGTTGATTTGCCAAAAAATCTGAGCACTAAGAGGATGCTTGACGTGTTTCTTTAAACTTAATGCTATTTGAAATGTAAGTGGAGCAGTAAGTAGAAGAAAAAAAAAATCTAGGTGACCCTAGAAATAGAAATTGGGGAGGGGACCATTGTTTTTAGGACAGCATTTACCTCTGTGTGTTTCTAGCCTGTTTTCTACCTATTTAATGCAGCAGGAAGACTGTAGTTATTTTTGGTGTTTAATGTTGCAGGTTCAGCATCAGGGCCTTATTGTGAAAGATTGCATGCAATCTTACACACACACACACACATACCTAGGGTGCTCCCAAATGACTAAATTGTCAGACATTACAAATGCAAACCATTTATGGGATTTTCATCCTTTCATGCATCTGTTTTGCAAATGCAGAACTCAAAGCTTTAAGGGGAGATTGTCCACTTAATGATCTCTTGGAAGAGAGGCTGTTAAGTGGTTATGTACCACTTTCATAAATGTTATCTGATCCACCCAGCCTTATTTAAAATCCAGTTTAGAAAATCCTTCCCCTTGGTTACTATGCAGCAGTAAATGGCAAATGTGAAGTTTGGCATAACTGAAATAGAAAATAGATGTTTTTAGGATGCAGGAGAAACATGGTGCTTACAAGGTGGATCAGCTGCTGGGGTAGCACATTTTCTCTATGAATGGCTTGAGGGTTTTAGGAGGTATCTGCCAGTTTGTGCCTCTTGTAAGGGTTTCCTTTATCTACCAGATCATGTTCTTTCAACTATTGAGTTTGTGTTAACTGACAACAAGCATGGGAACGAATTTTTTTTTTTAAACTTGATTAATTGGTTTGGTATGCAAGACATCCCTAATAAAGAAAGTTAACCTACAGAGAAAATGATATTTTGCTAAAACAAGCTCTAAATGTAACATTGTTCTTGAAATAAGAAAAACCAAACAAAAAGCTCACACAAAATCATACAAAACAAACAAAAAGCCCCTGCCCAACTGTATAATGTACAGAAAAATCTCAGTATGAGGAAAAATTGATTATTCATAAGAATTCAGTGATGCCCTGTAGACAAAGAGAATAGTTAAATGCGTGAAAATAATGAACTGAAGAAACACTGCTTTGAAGTGTCAGTAGGTGAAAGATAATATAGGGGGAAATATAGGCGAGTGTTCTACTGAGGTTATCTCTCTGTGAAGCAGGAACACTTCCTCTTTCAGACACCTTTGAATTTTTGACACCTTGAAGTTTCTCTTGTGGTGGTGCTGGTGTAAACAGTGTGATACTGTGAACACATTAACATTACAATTTAAATTCCAAGACCCTAAAAGGAAAAAGGCTCATTAGTTTGTCCACAAGTGTTCCTATGTCTGCTCTTGTGAAGATTGTATGAATTTGATTGTGAATTACTTTATAGTAATAATGGAGTTAGGTAAACTGGAAAAGTGCAATGGTAGGGAGCTGCTTCTTGGTAGTATAACTTCATATGTCTGCTGCTTGGAAAACTGGATTAAGGAGATGTGAGGATTGGAGTGAAACCTGCCAAAGGTCATACTCTTTTGTAAAGAGTTAAATGCTTTTTTAAAATTTTTTTTTTTGCAAGCAGTGCAACCCTACGTCCTATGTCTTCTCTTTTGTAGCATTCATTGTCTTTTGTCCAATGTCCTATCAATTTTTAGAGCCCTGTATTTCTTAAATCTGTGGTGCTAAGTGCAGTCATGCAACTGGTTCCCCCTGTATGGCACCTGTAATTTTCCAAAGCTGTGCCTTGCATGGTGTCGTTTGCTGCCAGGTGGTTCACTAGTGTGCCAGGGATGGGGAGTGCTGGTGCAGCCTGCTTTTTGCAGCGTTTCTCTGGTGCCCTGGCATGCCTCCAGAATATGCTCAGATACAGCCAGAGTACGTGGTAACACCCCCTCATCGTCTGTAGTTTCTCTCGCTTTTGCTGTGGACCTGGAAGGTTTTCTGGCAAGGGGCAGGTAGTACAGTGCAGGTGCAGGGAGCTTGGGTCAGGAGACCTCACTGTGGTGCCTTCCATCTTTACCTGTTCTGTGATTCAGAGGTGAGAAAGAAGGGATCCAGGGGTGTTGGAGAGAGGAGTGAGATGGACAGTGGGAAGAATAAGACTAAAGAGGTGGTCTTCAGCCATACATCATGAACTGAGTCCAAATTCCATAATTTCCACAGCTTCTAGAGTTTTTGCCTCTGGAGACTGAAACAATTTCCTATTCCTGCTATGGATTAAGCTGCAATATGTATTCCGTTTGAACAATAAAACAAAATTAAATTGTTCCCCTTAAACAAAAAAAAATCTGGTTCTTGTAGTCTTGTGGATGACTCTATAGCTAACATTGGAACTATTTTACGTTCAGTGCTATTATACTTCTGTAAGCAAAATGGTAGTGTTTTAAAGACTTGTTTTGAGAAAAAATTCTGTAAAATATGTGTTAGAATAGTGGTACTATAAAGAAACTACACAACAAATTCAGCAAAGTTGTGTGAGCTGGAAAATTCTGGGAAATGTATTTCCTCTGTGGTTGCACTGATTTAGTGAAAACATCTGTATCTCTTAGTAGCAGCAGTAATATTTCTTCTGGGCTTCTCTCTGGAGCTGTTAATGGGTGTGAGGAAATAGATGTCTCTAAGTGGGGTCTGCAGCCAGTCTGGTGGGGAGATGTGGGGGGTCTCACAGTGCACCATTCAGGTCTCAGACAGAAGAGTTCTCCTGGTCATAGCTGTGCCATTTTCTGCTGTTTGTCCCCCACCCCCTGCATCTTTCTGGCCTTGCGTTTTGCAGTAACTCTGCAGCAGAGATGGCAGACTCGGTTGTGCCCTCCTATGTGTTTTTCAGATTTGCAGCCCATTATACTGGCTGAAGCTGCTGCTGAGCTTCTAAAGTCCTATTGCAGTGGTTGAGGCACAGACATCCTTATGGCTTGCCTTCTGCTTGCAAGATGTTCATGTTACGTGGCTGTGTAAAGTCTTTCAGGTTGGGGTATGGGGGAGCTTTACCTCAGTTTTTGGTAAAAGTGAATTGGCAATAACCAACTGTACATCTCTCTGTGCTATCTGGGATCCAGTGGATCTTTTGTGTCGTATTGTCCTTCTACTAGGAAAGGGAGCCAGGGTGCTGGACCAGCCTGAAGCTGAAATGGCAATTGTTCTCCCACCCCTGTTCCTGTTGTTGCTTAGCTGCAGAAGGGGACAAATGCTGTGGTGTGTCCATGGGTGCTTTGTTTCTGCAGCACATCCTGTGTGCTCTCTACAGGACGGAGGAACACATGGTGAAGGGGATTGATTCCCTATAAAGCCAAGCACTGTATGGAGGGAGGGACAAAGTCCTCGTTTGTAGATTTTTCTCAACTGCAGCTTTCAATGATCAGATACCACTGTGCTTTCATTCTTGCCAAAACCCTACTGTGCCTAGGCAAAGCTGTTATTTGCATCAAGCAAAACAAGTTTTTGGTGAACAGATCAACCATGACTATAGAGTTTGCAAACTCCTTTTTGAGTACAATTTACAATGTCTTGTCCAGCATGTCTTAAAGTGTACTTAGTGTGAAAAAAAGCCTTAGTGGGCTGAGAAAAATGAATACTGGAATCATCTGGTTTTCTCTACTTTTTGCTTTTGATTTTACCGCTTGCCTTTTTTTTTTTGTTTTCCTGCTGGAGAAAGACTTAGTGGTTTTTTGAGTTGTTGGGAAATAACTTGTGGGTATCCAAGAGGAGTGTGGCTTTCAAACCCAGGGTGGAACAGATTTCCCACATTGAAACTTTCAGCAAAGTTTCATTGTCAGAGTTTTGACACAGTGCATGAGGATGATATGTTGTGTCACTAACAGCCCATAGGACATATTCATATATTCTCATGTATATGGAACATCAGTGTGTGAGTGAAATTAATGAAGCCGCTGTATGCTGGTGTAATAAAGTAACTCGCTTCTGGTGATGCCCTGTTTAGGCAACATCTTTCATTTAGTTACCATATCAGTTGCAAACCACTAAAGAAGAGAATTCTTTGGGGTGTAGGAAGAAGCTGACAGTATTTAAAGTCCTGTTGCATCTCTCTCAGCAGAGATATTTGGTTCTCTTTCTTGCCTTATATAATGTATGCAACTGTAAAGTCACACCAAGTGATTATCCTTCTACTGTGCTAAAAGCTCTGTATTTGCTGACACAGACTGTCACATTTTCACCAGTAAAATGATTTTGTTGGGTTGTGACAAACACTAGGTCTGATTCTGTGGGCATGATGGCTATCAAAAGTTTGCATTAATTAGTTCAAGAGCAATCTTTTTTTGTTTAAAAACCTTTATTTTTTATTAAAATGTGCATTGTTTCTGCCATTCCAGAATATGCTGTGCCAATCTCTATTGGTTTAAGATAATTTTTGGGGGGTATAAGTTGGTTGCTAGATGTAATGGTAGAGAATTGGGGTGAGAAAGAATAACAAGATCTGGGTTGTGCTGGCTGAAGTGCTTGTGTGTCAATTGAGAGCCACTCTAAACCCATTCAACTACCACTGTTTAATGCAACCAAGACAAATAGGCACACCTTTGCATGTATTAGCATATTGCGAAAAAAAGATGTGTTCTTGTTTCAGTTTGGAGTTTATAGTAGTTCTTAAGTGATATTGGAGCAACAAATGTTGCCTAAATAAAAGGGCCTCATTACAGCTACGACATATTGCCATTACATTTGGTTCATATTGCCTTGCTCGTGCTGCACCCAGCAGATGAATACAAGTTGCACCTTACCACAAGCAGGATATTGTTTTTACTGTGAAGTGGGGGAGGATGTTGTCAAAAGTGTCCCTGAAGACATCCTGTGCATTAGCTAGGAAGTTATTTGGGCTTGTCTGCCTAAAGCAGGTGTGTTCTCTGTTTTAATGATGTGTTTGCATGCGTTTCTGAGTGTTGGCTTTCATTGCATATTCTGTTGAAACTAAGAGTGCCAGGTCTGTCTGCACAGAACATATGGATATGCTCTGCTTCAATCTCATTCATGTAATGTGCCAAACAAAATCTGTTACAGCATGGCAAGATTGATTTTGCAAAACGTAGCTGGTCAGTGAGTGATGCAGTTGATTCTAAAAAGAGAAAACCAAAGTGTGAGTGTTGCTCTATGTGAAACTGCTGCATCCTATGGAAGTCAATCCCTACTGTGTTTGACCTACTGTCTTCATGCTTGTATCTCTTCTTAAGAAAGACTTTTTTGGTTAAACCTGTATGATGTTATTCTGTATTCCAGTTATGTTTTTCCTCTTCCTTTTTTCTTTTTAGATTCGTGACGTGCCATCACAACTCTCTTTTCTGTAACATTACATGTCAATTTTGCCTTTAATTTGAAGTCTTAAAGCTATGTCATAATAAGAAACCCCCCTATGGAAAAGGCTAGAAATAAGTTTCTCTTTCCCCACCCCATTTTTTTTCCATTAATTATCTGAAAAGGAGGTATTAAAAAGGAAAGTCAACTGTATTTTGAATTTTAGTTGAAATTTGGGAATTAAATACCATTGCCTTCTTAACCATTACAGAATTTCCTTTATCACTGTTTATTGTACACTACCAATATCTTTTTGGAGTTCTGATGCAAGTTCACTCATTGTCAACCAAAGGTACAATTTATAAATTAATTCACTCTAGCAATTTTCCGTTTGATGTCAACATCTCGAGCTGGATTACTAAACCCATGAGAGCAGCTGTGTGATTCATGTGATTCACTGTCATCTATTTCCTAGTATTACAGGGTACTATTTTGCTGGTTTTTTTTTTTTTTTTTACTGGTTTGTAAAAGCTTTGGTTCTATCTTTGGCTTAAATTGATATCACAATTCAATATTAGTGAATAACTTTTTCATCTTCCCCTCTACCCCCCCAGCACTAATTGCTCTGTATAGAGTTTTGCCTTTTTGGGAAAATCTTGTGTCACTATTAGAGAAAATATTAAAACCAGGAATAGCTTTCATGAGTTAAGAGGGACAGTTTTTTTAAGTCCTGGATTAGGAACTCACCCTTACTTTGAGAATGGTGGGGCACTGGAACAAAATGCCCAGAGAAACTGTGGGTGCCCCATCCTTGGAAATGTTCACTGCCAGGTTGGATGTGACTTGGAGCCACTGGTCTACTGTAAGGTGTCCCTGCCGTACCAGAGGGGTGGAGGGAGGGATGTGGAAATAGATGATCTTTAAGGTCCTTTCCAACCCTAACTATTCTGTGGTCCTAAAAGTAATTAAAGGGGAAGCTGCCACCTACATTTGTGGTGTGTATGGCACAGCTGTGATAGTCCTGTGCTCTGTGCTGCCTAGCTAAGTGTCTGTCCAGAACGTTTGCCAAAAAGGCGTAAATTAAGCAATGTAAGAGGAAAGATGACACATTGTATTTCCTCTTGTAGGCTTCCTCAAGCCTTAAACCATCTCTGTTTGTCTGTCAGGGTAAGACTTGACTTCTGTGTCACTTTTTTTCATGAACCTGTTCACCTTTCCCTGAACCAGTGTATGGATGTTGAGCATTCATTGCATACTGCTGTGTGAAGAATCACTCCTTTATTGCTTGTTTGGACCTGTTACATGCTTGCTTCACTCTCTGACTCCTTCGTTGGAAGAGATGATGAGCAATCGCTCCTCTTTCTGGCCAATTCTGGCTTTACAGGCGTTTATCATGTTCTCCCCAAAGTATCTACTCCAAGTCTGCTTAATTTCCTGAAAGTATTTTTTGAGGAAAATTTGAGTAAATTTTTCTGGATTTGTAGAGAGAAGTCTTGCCTTGTAAAACTTGTGGAGTATTGGAAGGGTTCACTTCTCAAGTATTTTCACTCTTCCTGACCACACTTCATGATTGTGAAGTACTAAAGCTTAGAGTTATCCTCAGATTTGCTGTCTGGACCAAGGTAATAGGCTCTGCCAGAATGTTTGCAATCAGTGGTGCTTTGTAGGGAGGACTGATAAAAGCAGTAGCATAACACACGGGCTGTCAGTCTGAGATTGTATCTATACTGAGCAGCTAAAGGTTAAACGTAGTCTGTGTTTCCCTTCTGGTCAGGATAGCTTACGACCCAAATTTACCCACGAGTTCTTTTATTACAAGGCAAAGCTTTCAGTTTCGTGTTTAAAAAAAAAAAAAAAAAAAAAAA
>PYHW01010133.1:5604490-5616746 GCA_013186435.1 Turdus rufiventris | reverse complement strand
CCTAGGCTCAAATTATTAGTGAAATTAGTTTCTACTGACTGCTATAGATTTTATTTTTTTATCCTCCTTTTACAGAATCTTGAATTCCTTTGTTAAAGTAATCCCTGGTTCTGTTTGTAATACTGCAGGAGAATGGCATCTGTGATGTTACTGTGTAAAACCTTCCCACTGTGTTCTATATTAAAGAAAACAGCATATTATTGTTTTATTCTCCTTGAACTTTTCTCTTTTCACCCTGTATCTGTCCTGCTGATCTGCTTCAGCTTTCTCCTGCCTTGCAGACCTCTTTTCTTTATTTTCATTTACCTTCTCACGGGTTGGTTCATCTGCTTATGAAGTAATTATTTTCTCTTTCTAGTGTTCATTTGCTGCCACGATTCCCTCCTGCTTTGTCTTTGATTAATTTCTTCCAGTCCTGGAAATAGAGGAAATGATGGGAGGAAGCTATTACAGTAACTGTTATAAAATGATGTGGAATGTAAATGACAGTATTATGGCACATACCGTGGGGTGTGCCAAAGATTCTCACACAACTGATTATCTTTCAAGGCTTGGGAGGGATGAAGTTGATGTGTGCAGGGAATCTTTGGGTACTAAAAGTGTCAACTATATAGACCCTGAGGAGGAGACCATATTAAGAGTGATTTTTTTAGGTGGGAAGGTCAGTTTTAAGGTGATGAGGCCAAGATGACTTTGACAGTTCTATCCTAACCAGCTATTCAAGGTCCCAGGGAGCCCTTAATGGGATGAGGGTTGGACCTTGGTTCTGTCCTGAGATGCCAGGTGCTGCCTGCTTCTTAGAGTCGCCCAACAGAGAGAATATGAACCTAATAATGCTTGGTTTCCTTTTGGACAGTGAGCAATGCCTTCCTCAGCCCCTTATTTCTCTGCTCTTCCTTGCTCCCTGCCCTGCTAGGTCGGGGTGTATGGACTCTGTGTTCACTGTGGTATCCCAAGAAAATAGGGAGGGAGGAAAAAAAGGGGTGGTGAGTCAGCTGTGCCTGTAATCGGTTAGTTAATTGTTGCTTTTTGGTAGGTGAATTCTTTGGTAGTGTCCAAGGAAGAAGTTGAGCAAAAAGCGTGAAACTGTTTAACTCTTCTCACAAAACACATCTCTAGTTTTTGGGAAGTCAGGTATGCCGCTGCTCGATGGCCCGACATCTCTCAACTATAGAAATGTTAATTCTCTCTGAGTAGAAAACCGATAGTTATGGCTTGCACCCAAGCCTCGCCCTTAACTCCCTCAAAGTTGTATGAGAATTGAGGAAGAAAGAAACAAAATAACTTTCTTAATTGTGGAAACAGACTGAGATTGGTATCAGTGCAAATCCTTAAGTGTAAGCTCTGTCCTAATGTTTTTGCCTGAATGCAAGGTATTGAATGTCTTCAGGGGTGCTTTGCATGGTGGTTATTTTAGACAGAAAAGTCTAGACAGTTCTTAGGATCTATTGCACATCTCTACACCTGCCAAAATTTGGGAGGGAGTTTTGTTCAAATTACACTGCTGTTCTTCACAAAGGTTTTCACAACATGCATGACACTAACTGAATTAGTCTCTCTCTCACTCTCCCCCAAAAAATATCTGCTACTAGTGTTCTAAAACTTGAATAATATTCTGCATTTGCTTTTTTGATTTCTACCTTTTCTCATCTCTGACAATTATGTAATTAGAAAGGACATTATTTTGTGCATGGCTATGTGGTATGTGCAAGAAATAATGTAAAGATTTCACACACATGATTTAGACAAATGCTTGTATTAAACACGTTTTGAGCCTAAAATGAATAGATCAGCTAATGTCAGTCTTAACTGTATTTTTCCAGAATTATAGAAAACTACTTTCTTGCTTGAACCTGCTAATATGGCACTATTGAAAATGACCTGGCATGTAGAAAGTAAGAAATTATCTAAGCGATGTCGACTTGCTTTTTGCAGTTTTTAGTTCATCTGAGTTCTTCAGCAATATCCAGACATTGCAATGATCAATACCAAGTCTCTATAAGGCTCTGAAGTTCATGGAGAAAATACATGGAAAGAATATAGATGTTTGGAAGAAGGGAAAAGTGAGCAGTTCGCTTAGACTACTAGTGATATTTGCATGCTGATTTTAAAACTTTGCTTAAATATTATTAAACTTTATTGAATTGGGTTATGAGTCCTTTTTCCTTCCTTCTCCCTTCCATCTTGGAATTGTGATTTGCACATGATGTTCTTGATTTGCATATGATTAAACATTTCATTCATATTATGAAAAATTAAAACAGGCTATAAAATGTGGTTGCAATATCAGTTAAAATATTTACTATACCCCTTAGGTTTCTTAGTAAAAATAATAACCATATTCCTAATGTTGGTAAGCACATCTTAAACTATCAATACATTAGTTGGTGGGTCTGTCTTCACTTCCTGCTTTGCATAGTTTTGGTCACTTAAATACGTGTCCAGCTGAGCAGTTGTGCCACTGTGTTGGCTATTTTGAATCAACATTCAGCAATTTTGTAATATTTTATAAAATATAGTCCTAGAGTGTGATTATAAAAGTAGGTTTTTAAGGGCTCTTGATTAAACTTTTTTTTTTTAAAGTAGCCCTTCAAGTAGTTAGTAGAACTTCAAGAACGGGCAAGCATGAGTTAAAAAAAGCCCAGGCAAACTAAAAACCACAGTTTGTATTTCTAGGGGAGGATATATACATTTGAGTCTCCATGTTTTAGCATTGAATTAAATTCAAGAAAGGATAGTAGGTGGAAACCAAACTGCGTAAAAAAAGCTTACAACCTTCCCTGCATGCTGAATGTGTTTTATTTTAGGTGTTTCTGTAGTTTGTAATGGAAACTCTGGGCTTACAAGAGCAAATGATGGGAAACAGTGGTCTGCGAGGCAGCAATAAAAATTGGGAATGCCAAATATGCGCACTGTATGTCAGCCTTGGTTGTGAATTTGTTTGAAAAAATAAATTGTTAAACAATGAAGGCCAGTTATTTATTTTATTATTTTTCCTGGGAAAAGAGTTTGTATACCCTAAGGGGGAATTTGGTGCCTGTGGGAAAGAGAAGAGTGGGCTCAATTCTCAAAATTTGTGCAGCTTTGCCAAGACATATGGGAAGAAACAAGAGTGCACCCTGAACAAGTGTAGCCCTGGGAAACTCCGCTAGTTTTGTGCGGGTTTTCCCATCCGCAATTACACTTAAAAATGAAGCTGTGTGCACTGGTAGCTCTGCACGGGGAGGAGCCGAGCTTGTTCAGCCAGGTGTTGATTTGCTGTAAGGATTAAGTGTGCCTGAGCCATGTAGGGGTCTGTCCTCCTGGCTTGGAGCGCCAGTGGTGTGTTGGGCAGGCTGTGCCGAGGGGAGCCCATCCTCTGCGCGTCCTCTGAGAGCAGGCACCGCAGGGAAACTGGCTGCTCCTGCCATGGGAGTGTTCCATGTGACTCCTCAAACCCCCTGTGAAAGCTGTGCCAAGTGTTTTCTTGGTGGTGGAGTGTGCCTGGCAGTGCTTGTTTTCCAGGCTGCTACTGCGGCTCCACGAGTGGAACGGAGTGCTGGTCTTTTGGCTCTCACGTCTCTGTAGTTCAGGATGCTGTTCGTGTTTCTCATCTGCTGTGTTTGATATCCTGTCCATCTCAATGGTTTCCTTTTGAACCAGAATTGTGCATAAACATCCTCTATTCAAGTAAAAGTTCAACCATTTTTTTAAAAAAGGAATGGCAAAAACAATGTAGCTGTTGTGGACTATACAAAGAAGATGTCAAATGTGCTACCTGAATTTTAGCTCAAGTGTTTTCAATGACTCTGGTGTATTGCTGTGAAACAGACCTAATTGGGTCTGTTCCTTTTGCTCTAGCCAAAATATTGAAGAAGAACAGAGTTATGAGAACACTGAAACATTTTTAAAATAACATGTCCATCCGAGTTCCCCCCCCAGATTGTTGCTGCTCACAGGCTCTTAAACAACAGAGGAAGTAAGGATAATACACAAGGAAACAGGATTAGCACATGAAGCTTAGAGTAAAATAAGATGAAAACCAGAAACACTTTCTGTAATCACTTGGGAAAACCTGTTGTAGAGAACAGGATCATAGAATCACAGCTTAAAGTGAGGATTTGGGGGATATTGCTGTGACAAAGCAGTCTAAACTGTTTTTTAAAATTCTTCTAGATAGAAAAATGAATTAGATTTCTTACGTTGTGTTGTGGATCCTTAGAAAGGGGAAGGCTGCTTCAGGAAGCTGCAGGCTCTTATAAATCAAAGTAATGATGAGGCTTCAGCCAAACACCCTTTTGATTGCTTTGTCTTTGTGTTTTATTCTTTTGTTCATTTTCCTTATAATTTTATGCTTTCGTTTCTTTGCTTGTTTAACAGGCTTTGGGCAAGATCTTTGTTCTTGCCTTGGACTTTTTTTTTTTCCTTTTTTTTTGGACTGTTGTTACTTTTTTTGTTGTTGCTATGGATGCCCCTCAGGGTTTGGGTTACCCTGATGCATATGTCCCTTGGTCACTTTGCCTATGCAGACAACAAAGGCACATTTTTACTGGCTGAGCTTGATCCACAAGGAGCAGGCAGGTTGTGTGTTGGCTTTGCTGACCCAAAGATCCCCATAACTTATGTACTTTAGTTCTATGCTCCCATGGTACAACCCCAGTCATACTGCAAGTTTCCTTCATGATTTTGCATTGTGTATTATATGAACTTAAAATTTCTTCAAGGTCTTTTTTTGGGATGGTTTGTTTGTTTGTTTCTAATGTCCCCTTGTCTCTCTTTTGTGTTTTGGTAGGCCTGGATGATTGCCTGCAGCAGTATGTCCCTAAATTTGAACGAGAGAAGATAAATGGTGAACAGCTGTTACAGATTTCTCACCAGGACCTTGAAGATTTAGGTATCTCACGGATTGGACACCAGGAACTGGTTCTAGAGGCTGTGGATTTGCTGTGTGCACTGGTAAGTTAAGTTGTGAATAGTAATGCAAGGAATTTCATAAAGGGCTTTTTGGATGAATAACCAAAGCAAGATTGATAAAATCAGAATACCTTTGTCTCTTGCTTTCTGTTACACATAACGATAAAAGAAAAAGGTAAGAATTTGTTTAATGCTTGCAAGTTTTGTATTAATAGCTCTCTTTTTCCTCATAAGAGGCAACTTCAATTCATTTGGTTGTACTTCCAAAGGAAGAAGTTGTCTGAGTGACATTGTTAGATCTTCTGACTCCTGTTAATGAACAGCTTGTTTTAGAAGACAGAAGACATCCTCTTGAAATGACAAGTATTAGAAGTTCCTCACATCAGTTGAAATGGGTTTAGGGTAATTCTGTAGCAAAACTAGGAAGTGAAGAAAAATTAATTCTTGAGTTGAGGGATGTTTAGCTGCCTCAGTTACAGTCTAGCTGAACTCTTCGTTGGATTGAGAACTTAAGCTGTTCTCTTGTCCTTCTCCTGATTTATAACTGAAGATACTTTGAAAACAAACATACTCTGAAAAGTATATTTTGCATTGTTCTACTAGCGCAGACTTTGTTTAAAAGCCGTCGTTTGGTCACAATGTTGAAGGCCTGTTTGATGTAGTGCAGTGTAGTGAGCACCAGAGGTATATATATAAGTACTTCAGGGAGGAGAGTGGGAAAGCCTGCCTGATGATTCCTTGGCCAGGACTGGCCTGCCTTCCCTACTTTAGGCAAAGCTTGAAGCACTGAGCCTATGCTTCTTAAAATGAAGAGTCTTTAGTGCCTGTGTGCTATGTGCTTTATTTGCTGCAGAGGTGTGTTCCTGCTCCACTACCTGGAGCAAATTGTACTGAAAGAAGCATGTTTAATGAAATCTCTTCAAGTGATCTAAAATCTTTTTTAAAGAATTACTCTTATACTTGAAAGATACTTTATTTCCTTTAGGCATTTGATCTACCAAAATTTTTTAACATTAACTTGAAAACCTAATAGAAGAATGTAACTACACTGAAAAGCAGTTCATGGTGTGGGAAGGAGCTTGTTGGGCGAGTGCAGGGGGCTGGTGGGTTAGTAAATGTAGTGTGGGCTGTATATGATCCTAATTGAAGTATTCTATGTGGCAGTCCCCAAAGGCACTTTCTTATTTTCTTTAAAATATTAGTATAAAGTGAACAAAGCTGGACAACTGCCAGAACCTAAAGCTGTGTTTTATCTCCTACAATTTCCTTCTAATTTCCTTTGTAGACAAAAGTTTTGACCTCAGACCCATTTCTGGAAATCCTTTGTGAAATGCAGCTGAAGTTAATGCATTAGACAGATATTGCACATTACAGCTGAAATATGCTTGTTCCCTTTTTAAGAGGTGAAGGAAGAATTCCTGTGTTTCCAGTATGCCCTTTGCCACCTTCTTGATGTCTGTTCCCTTGAGTTTTTGGAACTGCATAGAATGGCCACTGATTTTGTTTCCAAGGGGATACTAAATGCTGGTGACAATTTTTTTGTTGTTGTTTCTTCTTTTTGTGCAGGAAGGTTTTCTGGATTCCACCTGCATTAGTTCTTTGAGAGTGGGATTGTTTATTGTTCAGTGGATGTTTTGTACATATGCTGACACTTTCCCAACTTTTGGGGTCTTGTAAGCAAAGGAACTATTTTTTAAAATTTCTTTTTTAATCTTTTTTTCCCCTTTTTTTGTTCCTCCTTTGTTGATACCACTACCACCCCCACTAAGCTGTCAGCTCACACTGTGGAAGTGTGGCATTGGCTAGGCCTGTCTGATGTCACTCTTTGAAAGGTTGTCATTTCTTGGCAGAAAAAGGCTGAGAGGGGATTTTGGTGGTTTCCCAGTCCTGGAGTTCTCAAGAAGAATTTCCCTTGTTATCTAGTTTTGCCTTGGCGGTTTCCCAGCTGAGTTTCCTTCGGGTCACTGCTTTGGTTCCTTCACACCACAATGTGGCTCTAAAGACAGTGAGGAAGCTCTCTTTGGAACATCTTTCTCCTGCAGTATCTCTTTTCAAGCACTCACCATACAAACCTTTATTTCAGCCTCAGTCGATCAGTCACTAAACAGTGTGAACATAACCTTTGCCTTTAGAAAGGACACCAAATGCACCTGATTTTTTAATTTTAGTTTTTCTAGGGGTTGAGTAGTGTTTGGCAGCACCGTGATAAAAATATGTCTGGAAGTTTCAGGTGTGAAAAAGAAATTAATGCATCTTTCTCTACTGCTTTGGTAATGAAGCAGTGCTCCCTCATGTCCTTGTATCAGTGGCTGCATATCTTGAAGAGTCAGCAGGAGAGCGTAGACTGGGATAAACACATTTCTGTTGCTCTTGAGCTGGTCTGATAGAATTTTCTGAACAGGTGTTAAAGACTTATTTGAGGAATTTAGAGAATATATCAAAGGACCTGAATTCCCCCTGAAGAGGGAAAAAAAAAAAAAATCGACTTGAGTGCTTCAACATTTTTGTTGACAGTACTGCTTGGTGTGGGGGGGAAAGGGATGGAAGCAAGATCATGTTTCTTTGTTGATTGAAGGTTTTGGAGGGAGGGGGGAACATAACTTTGCTTTTCAAACCACAAAAGCAGGGACAGAAAACAAGCTTTTGAGGGCTTAATGAATATAAATCAATGCAAGCAAGAAACTATGCAAATATTTTCACTTTTAATGTATTGCTTGGATTTGGTTTCTGAATCTTTGCCTACACTGTATGATGCGAGAGTCTGGAAACAAAAAAAGCAGTGGATTTTTCTTGAGTTTAGACTAAAGGGATAGTAATTATATACGATTAAAAATCCATCCTGAACCCTGAAAAGAACCCATAAACCAAAAAAGGACACAGTTGTGCCTTTGATAATTTTACTGGTGGCATTGTTCTGCCAGCATATTTGCAGCGTAACAAAATATAACATCATAACGTGAAAAATAATATGCATACATGAAGACTTACTCTTTAGGTCCTAATCATTGTCAAAAGATATTTATACACTACCATATAAAATTTTAGGGTTTTTAGAGGCTTCAAATTTTGTATTGTTTATTAGGAAATTTGCTACTCCAGAGGATTCTTTGGAATGCATTTTTGTTAAAAGGAAAAGAGCAAGAATGGGTGACTGTACCTTGTGTTAATTCAAATGTTTATATAGGCCTGCAGTGAGTTGGATCAGCATCTGAGCAAGCATTTGAACTGGTTTTAATTTTTTTTTTTTCTCAGAGCAGGTTTTCAATTCCGTCAGCTGACGTGTCCAACCCATCACATTGCAGCATGTGAACATGTCTGTGAAAGGAAAGAGGATGCTGTCCCTGGGCAGTAGCAGAGATCCTCATCAGCCCAATTCAGTTCTGACACAACTGCTCTGCTCTTTTGATTTCAATTAGCCACGGTTTTTTTTTGTTTTGTTTTTTACTTCTTTAGTGTTGGCCGTCTGACCTTGAGTCATTATTTGGTCAGATTATTTTTTCTCATTAAATATGATGGAGCTTAGGAGTGAGCTCATGTGCTCTTTCCTGCACGTGTGGGTGCTACCTCTCTTCCAGCCCTGCATGTGGCTCCCCGGGTTAATGAGTAATAGCCTGGGAATGTTTGACATGGGGTGCTCTTGACCGCTGGCTTCAGCCTGTGTTTAGATTATAACAACTTTGATGTTTAAAATCGGGAGCGATAGTAAAATGTAACCTTTTCTTTGGTTCATGAGCAACATCTAAAGCCACTTGGTTGCTTAAATAGCAATTTGTTAACTCTTGAAGCCTTAGTCCTTCAAGAAAAGTCTGCTAAGCTTTGCACTTCAGCTGTGTGTCACTGTGAAGGTTGTTTGGTGTGCTGCCACGATATCAACATTCCTATCTGTCAGGGATTGGGGCTACAGTTCTGTGACAAGTTAAATTAATCCAAGTCAGCTGCTGTCTCCACCCCCTCCTGTCCTCTGATTAGTGGTCCTTTGTGCTTGCACTCACCTGACCCTGAAGTGAGCTACTTCAGGGAGCTAAACCAAGGGATTGGGTTTCTTTCTATTGTTTAGATACCCAAGCCAGCCCTCCCAACAGACTGGACATTGCAAGTGAAGGAGAAGGAATAGTTGGTGATGTGAGAGCTGCTCAGGAGAGTTTCAGCTTGGAGAGAAGCATTGCTATATCTGGTGATAGAGCTTTCTGTGTATTAGAGCAGGCAGTGAGGGGACTGGTGGAGCAGAAGTGGCTTGGGTTGGGATGATTCCTGTTTCTGGGGTAGTTCATCCCAGGGCTCATCCACAATTGTCCAATTTGGTGTCCTGGTACTCAAGAGCTGTGAGTTGTGCTGGATAGGTGCGGTGCTTGTTCAGGACCTTTCCTGGAGCACAAACTGCTGGTTTAGCAGTGGAGGTGAACTCTGTAGAGCCTGTGGGGAAAGCTATGGAAGAGCTTAGCGCAGTGGCTTAGAGCTTGGCTCTGATGTGCTCTTGAGAGTCTATTGGGGACCCCAACTGCATGTATGAGCTAGAGCCCCTGCATCCCTAGAGGCAGCACCTGTGTGCTGAAGTCACCCTCAAAATTGAGAACTACAGAATTATTTTAAAACTATCTGAACTGGAAGAGTCACACGAGACTCACCCATGGTAAAAATAAGGTGAAAGAGTTGTGATAAGGGGTATGTGAATGTTTTAAAGTCAAGCCCAAAATCTTACCTGGTATATCAATATGTGTCCTCCTAAATGCTGGTACCACCTCTAATCTCAAGTATCCACAGGTGGTTGGCAGAGTTTCTGCATCTGAATGACAGAAAGAAAGATCTGGAGATCCTTAATTACATGAAAACTCTCAAGTTGTGATCAGAGTGATTAGGTGGTTATACCTCTGCACAGAAAAAGTGTTTGCTGTTGTCTGTTCCTTTATGAAAGCAGGGGATCAGCATTGTCTAATTCTCCTCTGTGGAGGGAGGATTTATGATATATGGCTTGTTTCTTGTGGTTATAGGAACTTGCCTCACATCCAGACCTGTTTGTGAAAAAGTATTCCCTCAACAATAGACTAATATTCAGTCTTCTAAAAGGAGGATAAAACTAACTCCAAGAAATGCATCCAAATAGTGCTTGTGGGATGCTGGATCTTTTTGGTGTTCTTTTGTTGTTTTTGTTAAAATTAAAAGGTGGTAAGTTCACACATCAACGTGTACAAATACTTTAAAGTTGTTTAGTAATCCAGATCTTTCCCTTTCTGTGATCCTGAAAAATTTAAGGATACCCTTTGCTGTTGCAACCGTGGCATTTTTTGAAATGGGACATATCCTTTCAATCCCTACTCCTGGCTGCATTTTAAGCATATTTCCTTGCCAAGGGCCCTGAGGTGGAGGATGGAGGCACTTGTGTAACTCAAACCCACTGGGATCTAGTAGTATTTTAAAGGTAGCTGTGTAGCTGAAACCTCTCCATACACTGGAGAAGTGTATTTCTTTGTAAAAGACTTAATCTGAAGTATTCCAGCCTGTTTTCCGTATGCTTCACCCTGGAGGGAATGGAGCTACAAGCTGGCACTGTGCCCCAGCAGCGTCCTGGTCTGCAGTAATGGGAGAGGGAGGGAAGTGTTTATCACCCTTTAGTTGTACTACTTAGTCTAAATATGCCCCCTGCCCCTAAGTACAGCAAAGACACAGGGAAAACAGAGCAAGCTCAGAGAAGGGCTCTCAGCTTGGTCGGGGCTGGTGGGGAACAATTGTCAGGATGACAGAGTTGACTATGCATGGCAGAAGTTGAAACAAGATGTTCAGGCTGGGTATAAGGAAACATTCTCTTACTCTGAGGGCAGTCAGACCAGGTGGATCAGGCTGCCCAGGGAGGTTGTGCACTCTGTCCTTGAAGGCTTTCAGGGCTCTATAAAATAAAATCCTGAATAAGCTGGTCTGAGCTTACACCTGAGCCTGTTCTGGGCAGGAGGTTGGTCTGAGATCTCCAAAGTTTTCCTTCAGCCTGGATGGTGATCCTGAGTGGAGGTATTAAAAACTCTTGGAAACTAGGAATTAAATGGAATTAAAATTTGCCTTGACTGGTTTAGGTTTTTGAGTAGAAAAGTAGAGAGTATATCTGACTGAACTGTGGAACTTGGAGGTTAGTTGCAAGAATCTGCAGCAGCAAAAGAATCGTGAAGGGCAAGACTCTCTTGTATTTTTTGTGTGTTTGTTTTGTTCTGGTAGGAGTGTTTTTTGTGCGTTTTTGGTTTTTTGTTCCCTCAGGAAAAGTAGGAATTTGAATTTATAAAGTTGAAGTTATAGGCAGGACTATCACTTTTTTTTTTTTTTTTGTAAATGAATGAAAAANTTTTTTTTTTTTTTTTTTGTAAATGAATGAAAAATTTGATGTCTAAAAATGGCTTTAATTACCATGTATGATGTTAACACTGTCCTCAAACTTGCAAATAATTCCACTATTGTAGTAAAGGAGCACAGTTACTGAAAACTGGTGATCCAAATATTTACTGAAGCTTTTGATTGCAAAATTGCCTTTGCTTCCTGTTGATGTTTTTATCTCCTACCAGATTTAACTTATTGTTGTGAATGAAATGTTAATTCACTGTTTATTTATCATAGGATAGAAAATATTTTAAGAAAAACAGAATGCTTGCTTTTCTTTAACAAAAAGAAAAGCAACACAAGCCACTTATTAACAAGTAAATGATGTCTATGAGGACACTGGGACTTCTTTCTGATTAAAAAGTGTCCTTACATCTCATTAATGTCAGCAACTGAGGTTTAGCACCCACAAAAGTATTCTTTAGTGGCTACAGTGTAGAACGAATCTTTGAAGGCATTTTTCCCAAAAACCATGAGAAAGTTGTACAAATTGTCCAGACTTTTCATCCCATGTGGGCTTTTAACTTGTTTTATAATAAGAAGGAGAACTCAACAAGGATATTTATCAGGCTTAATAATGTTCCTTGCAGAACTATGGCCTTGAAACAGACAATATGAAGAACCTGGTTCTCAAGCTGCGAGGGTCATCCAACAATCTGCAAAACTACATCAGCAGCCGTAGGAAAAGTTCCAGCTATGATGGAAATACCTCTCGCAAGCCCCCCAATGAATTCCTTACTTCTGTCGTGGAGCTTATTGGTGCTGCTAAAGCCTTGCTTGCGTGGTTGGACAGGTAAGAATAAAATGGTTATAGTTTCATTTGCTGCTCTAATTAATTGCTTCTCTTTGTAAGGCCTTTCCTAGGTGCTTGGGTGTAAAGATCTTGATGTCACTAACAGCTTTTTTTGGTGTTGCCAGAAGACCTCTAGTGGATAAATTTAACCTAGAGTATCTATTCTTGCACTTCCACTCTTGCTAAAACTGAAAAAACTGTTAACATTGCACT